>JAKJMR010000774.1:146813-182047 GCA_024449315.1 Daboia siamensis | reverse complement strand
TTATTATTATTATTATTATTATTATTATTATTATTATTATTATTATTATTATTATTCTTTTCCATCTCTGTTATTCCGATACTTTTCTCCAAGGTCTCCAAGGTCCCTTCCAATTCTGTTAGTCTTTTAAATATGAATCAGCAGTGTGCTGCAGCCATCAAAAAAGCCCAGGTTGCATTGAGAGAGGGATAGAATCAAGATCATGTGAAGTGTTAGTATCACTTTATAAAGCCTTAATGAGACCACACTTTGAATATTGTATCCAGTTTTGGTTGCCATTATAAAAAAAAACAAAACATATTGAGATTCTAGAAAAAAAATGCAAAGAAGAACAACAAAGGTGTTTAGAGGGCTGGAGGCTAAATATATGAAGTATGGCTGTAGGAATTGGGTATGTCTAGTTTAATGAAAAGAAGGACTAGGGATGACGTGATAGCAGTGTTCCAATATCTCAGGGGCTGCCCCAAAGAAGAGGGAGTCAAGCTATTCTCCAAAGCAGGGGTTTTCAGCCTTTTCACCCATTGTACCACTTTTAGGATATGGCAACATCTGAGTACCATCAGTCGCCTAGCAAGGTGTTAAAAACTTGATGACCAAAAAAAAAAAAAGAAAAAAAAGTGATGAAGTACAGGTAGTCCTCGACTTACAACAGTTTGCTTTGTGACTGTTCAAAGTTATAATGGCACTAAAAAAACTATCCCCCAAGCCACAGCCGAGCAAGACACCTGCCTGCCTGCCCGGCAGTGCTCTTCCTCCTGTCTGAGGTTTTCATTGTTGTGAGCATTTCTTTTGAGGATTGGCAGCAGGGGTGGGGTGGGGGGGGTGTTTGGTTTTTATCTCCCCCCACCCCTTTGCTGAGTGGTTTCAGGAAGTTTTGGTCACTTCACATGACCCTGGGACACTGTGACTGTCATAAATATGAATCAGTTGCCAAGCATCTGAATGTAAATCACAAGACCCTGGAGATGCTGCAACATTCCAACTGATCGGCGCTTCTTCTGGACTCAGCAGAAGCACCGGGATCAGTGCCGAACTCTGGCTACAGCCTGGCGCTGATCCTGGCACTTCCGCTGAGCCCTGCAGCTCCAGCCATCTCCCGCTCAGGCTCATTCCCCTCCCCCGCTACCACTTTTCTAGGATGGTCATATACCACCTGCCAAGTGCCAATGTAGCACAGGTGGTACCCATACCACTGATTGAAAAGCCCTGCTCCAAAGCACCTGAAGGCAGAACAAGAAACAATGGATGAAAACTAATCAAGGAGAGAGCCAACTTAGAAATAAGGAGAAATTTCCTGACAGAACAATTAATCAGTGGAAGGGCTTGCCTTCAAAAGTTGTGGGTGCTCCAACACTGGAAGTTTTTAAGAAGAGATTGGACAAATATTTGACTGAAATGTATAGGGTCTCCTACCTTGACCAGGGGGCTGGACTAGAAAATCTCCAAGTTCCCTTCCAACTCTGTTATTCTGTTATTCCAAGTAACTCAGATTGCCCTGGGCAGGTTCATAATCAAGAAGCATAAAAGATCTCAGTTTATATCATGTTACATTTTGGAATTATGCTATCTCAAAGCTATTCGCTATGGATGACCCATAGACGCATCTTAATTTCAAAGTTGAGAATGACAAAGTTATTATGAGTCTTTAAATGTAAAGGTCAATTTACTAGAAGTTGATAGCAGGCAGGGGAATAAAGAGCTGCAGAAGTTATTTAAAATAACAGCTTGAACATTCATGGATCAGTGCATTCAAAAACAGGCTGGTCCTGATTTCAAGAGGTGCATAAGTAGGACAGAATCTAGAAGGGTGTGGTAGCAAAGACTTCAAAACAGCAAACATCTCTGAAGAAAGCAAAGAGTCCTCAGAGAAAAGCATACCAGGCACAAGTCCCATGAGAAGTGATCAGGCCGGAGAGTAGGAAAACAGGACAATGTTGAAGCTACTGTTCCTTCTGATCCTTTGGATTCCACGCCAGATTCTTTCCTACCTGAAACAGATCTTGTCACACAAATGCTACCCACCAGGGCCTTTCCCATTTCCTGTGATGGGAAGTATGTGGCGGTTGCTGGGGACTGGCATTTCAGAGACGACTTTCACAAAGGTACACCTTTTTGTGTCATTTTATCCAATGAGAAGCAAGGGGATGTCAGAAAGTTGCTGGGGTAGGTGGGTGAGAAAGAGTGATTGGGACAAGTCACTTGTTGAATGTCCAAAGCTGTGCGTCACGTAGGTCTTTCTGCTCCTAATTAAGTATCTTTTTAGAAAATAATATTTTATTAATTTTTCCAATTTTACATTTAAGTATTTAAAAAGCAACGTGGTGACTGGCTTAATCAATAGTTCGATAACAAAATCTTTAGTAAAAATCTCAAGTTACAACATCAAGCATTTCTTCTCTTTTCCCCTTAACATTTACTGTCTCGTATTCAAGCTAGTTCAGTTCTTATTATATCAACTCAATAAAAACATCATTATTACATTTATCAATAAATTTTTAGCTTATACGTATCTTAATTACATTCAATCTTCATAAACAATCCATATCCTGTTATTAATTTTTACCCAATTTTTAGTTTCATCAATATTCCAATGTAACTTTTGATATTTATAATTTTCAGGTTTTAGGAACCAAGATTTCCCTCGTGTCAGGACCCACCTCAATCCACAACTTAGGAAATAAGAACTCTTGGATGCAAGTTTGTCCAAAAGGAAAATGTTTACTAGGATGGAATCGATTGTGGCAATACAAGACGGAATTTAACAAAGTTACATTTCAATCCTATATAAAGCATTCCCATTTCAGCCCCTCCCCTCATCCATTTGGTCAGACTCACATCATTTGCTTAGGTGTCAGGCCCTTCCATGGGAAAGGGAACTCTCCTTGGTTTTATTGTTATTGCTTCTTCCTTTTTCAGTTGTAAATGAAGATGTGATCCAGATCTCTCTCTCCCCCTCCCTCCCCCAGTTCAATCATTTCCCTGTTGTTTGAAGATCGCCTTAAGTAACCATCCTCTCCCCCCGCTCAGAGAGATGGCAGAATCCCCAGAATAAGCACAATGTTCTACCTATACATTTATGAAATGTGATATAAATGGATTCTGACATTCATCTCTCCTTTCAGAAAAAAGATGAGTCCATCTGCGGGGAAAAGAAAACATATAAATGTTAGCCTGGTTTGTTCGGATATTCTGTATGAAACCTCTTAAGCAACTTTGGTGCTTTAACATGGAGTTTGTTAACCCACTCATTTTCTGAGGAGGGGAGGTGTTTCCATGCCACTAAATATTTTATCGTTCCATGGTGTTTTCTGGAATCTAAGATTTCTTTCACTTCAAAATGTTGTTCTCCTTCCACCGTGATGGGGGTGGTGGTGGTGGGATTTTTGCTCGTAGTGGTGATTGTTGTTCTCTTTTTAATAGACTGCAGTGAAAGGTTGGGTGTATTCGTCTAAGATTTTTGGGTAGTTCTAATTCAACTGTTACTGGGTTTATGATTCTTTTAATTGGAAAGGGTCCAATATATTTTAGTCCTAGTTTTTTACAGGGTTGGAGTGATTTCAGGTATTTTGTGGATAAATATACCATCTCTCCTACCCTAAATGGTGTGGGATCGGTTCTTTTTTTGTCTGCCTGTGTCTTGTATGCTTTTCTGGCATCTTCCAACACTTTCCTAACGATTGGCCATGTATTTTGTAATTGGGCAATCCATTCCTTCAGATCAGGGATGACCGGTTCTTTTGGGGTTAGTTCTGGTATTGGGTTGAAACTCTGGCCTGTAGCTACTTGAAAAGGGGTGTAACCTGTGCTTGAGTGGACTGCATTATTATATGCTACTTCTGCAAAAGGCAGTAGGGCCTTCCAGTCGGACTGCTGAAAATTAATAAAGCATCTCAGATATTGTTCAAGTATATTATTAAGTCTTTCAGAAGCTCCGTCTGTCTGAGGATGGTGACTAGATGACAGTCCTTGAGTGGTTCCTAAGAGGAATAAAAATTCTTTCCAAAATGCCGATATAAACTGCACCCCTCTGTCAGATATGATGCGTTGTGGTACCCCGTGCAATCTGTAAATATGCTGTACAAAAAGTTTTGCTAATGTTTTTGCGGTTGGGATTTTTTGGCAAGGTATGAAATGTCTTGCTTAGAGAACAGATCTGTGACAGTCCAGACTACGGTGTTTCCATTACTTTCTGGCAGTTGTACGATAAAATCCATGGCTATTTCTTTCCATGGGGCTGAGGGGTTTGCCACCGGTTGTAACAGACCTGGCGGTTTCCCTTGCAGTCTTTTGGCCATCGCGCAAATTTGACAGCTACCCAGATAGCTTTCTATGTCCTTTTTCATAGGTGGCCACCAAAATTGCCTTTTAGTTAAGTGTAAGGTTTTTACAAAGCCAAAGTGTCCTGCTGATTTTGTATCATGGCACAGTTGCATGAAATTGATTCTCTGTGTGGCAGGTATATATAGCTTCTCCCCCACCCATGGCAGTCCACCCCCAGAACCACAGACGGGGACCAGGATGAGGAGCGATACTGGTTGTGGCGCAGACAACGCTCCAGCCAAAGACTCCCGCCCCTGGAAATCAAATTCAACGGGGAGCCATCACGACTGGGATTCTTCCTAACTCAAGTCCTCAGCTATATGGAAGAATATGGCTGGGATATCCCTAGTGACAAAACATGCATCCGAATTGTGCAATCCGCCCTGGATGGATCGGCTGCAGACTGGGTGGTGAACTTGCACGACTCCAACGCCCCAGAACTCGACGATTTCAACCGATTCATTTCATCTTTGGCGGCAGTTTGAGGATCCTTTGGCTGACTGTAAGGCCCGGGAGAAAATCAAAACAGTGAGGCAAGGCAGGCGAGCAGTGGCCGAATAAACCCAAGAATTCCGAGCCATTGCCAGCAAGCTGAACTGACCAGAAGACATCCTCCTTAGCCACTTCAAAGATGGTCTAAACTACGACCTGTATGATGCTTGCCTGCCTCAAGGAGACCCACCCCATCTTGACGACTGGTACATCCTGGAGGAGGAAGTGGAAATAGACCTACTGAAGAGACACCACAGAGGAAAACCATGGGACCACCTGCCACCCGAGCAAACACGCGAGGGGGAAAAACCACCAGCCACAGCCAAAAAAATCAAAGGGTTGTTTCAACTGCAGGAGAGAGGGCCACCATGCTGCAGAATGTCGTTCAAAAGCCCCCCCACGAAAACCAGAGGCATCATCCTCCAAGAAGCAAGGGAAGTCCCAAGGCCACACAAAAGAATCTTCCATGAAGGGGACAGAGGCTGTAGAGTCCACAACTCCTGCCAAGAACTGGGATTGGACTCCGGCCTGCACCGCAGGGATGGTGGACAACTCGGAAGACAGCTCAGAGGGAGAACCATTGGTAAGTGGACCCCTTCCACCCATACTTAAGACAGTGACTATATTAGCTTCCCCTATGCCTGAAGCAGCCAAAATAAAAGCTCTGATAGACTCTGGTTGCATCCGCTGCCTTATCAGCCCAACGCTGGTGGAGAGAGTGAGCATCCCAGTGAGGAGGCTAAAATAACCAATCTCTTTTAGTCAATTATATGGGACAATAGTGTGTGTGGGGGGGACCAGCCACCCTAGCCTCTTTACCAATCCACCTATCACTGGGGTCCCATGAGGAAGACATAACGTTTATAGTGGCCCCAGGCATGGAATGCCCAATGATTCTAGGACTGGAATGGCTGAAGAAATGGAACCCCGGGATAAACTGGAGGACAGAAGAACTCAATTTCCCAAAGGGGGGACTCCAAAAGCACCCCCCCAACCCAGAGGGAGGAGACAGCAGCAGTGGGGAAAGAGAAGGGGTTACCAGAGATACTGGAGGAATACAGGGACCTGGCTGAGGTTTTCAGTGAGGAAAGAGCAGATGAGCTTTCCCCCCACCGCCCCAAAGACTGCACCATAGAATTCAAACCTGGGGCAAAACTCCCAAAACCCAGGATGTATGCCATGAGCCCAAGGGAAATGGCAGAAATGGAAAGATTCATAAAGAAAAACTTAGAAAGAGGATTTATTGAGCCTGCCAAACCCAAAGTGGCCGCCCTGGTTCTGTTCAGGGAGAAGAAAGATGGTTCTTTCCGCTTGTGCGTGGATTACCAGAATCTGAATACAATTAGTGAATGTAATCTGTACCCCCTTCCCCTAATGAAGGATATGCTATCCCACCTATCGAAAGGAAAGATTTTTACCAAACTAGACCTGAGGGAAGCATACTACTGTATTAGGTTTAAGGAAGGAGACGAATGGAAGACTGCAATCAACTGCCCAATGGGGTGCTATCAATTCAAAGTATTGCCATTCGGACTGCAAGGGGCCCCCGCAGTCTTTATGCAATTAATTAATGACGTGCTGAGAGAGCACCTATATAAGGGGGTCCTGGTTTACCTCGATGACATCCTTATCTTCACAGAAACCAAAGAGGAACATATCAAACTAGTCAGAGCAGTCCTGAAGAAGTTGCGAGCTGCCCATTTAAATTATCAAAGTGTGAATTCCATCAGAAAAAAATCGACTACCTGGGATATCGCATATCTCCAGAGGGCATCGAAATGGACCCTGAGAAGGTCAGGGCAGTACTAGAGTGGGCACCCCCCCGCACACGGAAGCAATTGCAAAGTTTCCTGGGGTTTGCAAATTTCTACCGCCAATTCATCCCCGCATTTGGCCAAATAGCCATGCCCCTCACAAATTTGTTGAAAACGAAGGGGGGGTCACCCATGAAACCCAGCCAGCCTCTAAAATGGTCAATGGAATGTCAAGCAGCATTTGAGAGGCTAAAGAGACTTTTTTCTGCTGCACCTGTCCTAAAACACCCAGATCCCAACAAACCTTTTATAATACAGGCAGATGCGAGTGATGTAGCGGTAGGAGCCGTACTATTACAAAAAAATGATGGGGGGACATTGTAACCATGCGCATACACATCCAGAAAACTCACAGAAACAGAACAACGTTGGCCAATATGGGAAAAAGAGGCATTCTCGTTGAGGTGGGCATTACTAACATGGCGCCAATTTTTAGAAGGAAATAAAATACCTTTCCAGGTCTGGACAGACCACAAGAATTTGGAAGCACTAAAAACACCCAGGAAGCTCACTCCTAAGCAAGCCCGCTGGTCCCAACATTTTAACCGATTGAATTTCACTCTCAAACACTTACCGGGGGGAAAGAACTTCCTGGCAGATGCATTATCCCGCATGCCCCAATATAACAGCACAAGAGTTACTGACTTTAAACCACTTGTGCCGGAACAACAACTGGCAGCACAAGTCACCACCAGGGCACAAGGCAAATTAAGCCGAAGGCAGATAGCCAAACTGGAATAGAATTCAGGAAATTTGGAAAGTGATGAATGGTTCCAGAAAAATAAACATGTGTGCACAATTAAAGATGAACTGCCATGGGTGGGGGAAAAGCTATATATACCTGCCACACAGAGAATCAATTTCATGCAATTGTGCCATGATACAAAATCAGCAAGATACTTTGGCTTTGTAAAAACCTTACACTTAACTAAAAGGCAATTTTGGTGGCCATCTATGAAAAAGGACATAGAAAGCTATGTGGGTAGCTGTCAAATTTGCGTGATGGCCAAAAGACTGCAAGGGAAACCGCCAGGTCTGTTACAACCGATGGCAAACCCCTCAGCCCCATGGAAAGAAATAGCCATGGATTTTAGCGTAGAACTGCCAGAAAGTAATGGAAACACCGTAGTCTGGACTGTCACAGATCTGTTCTCTAAGCAAGTACATTTCATACCTTGCCAAAAATCCCGACCGCAAAAACATTAGCAAAACATTTTGTACAGCATATTTACAGATTGCACGGGGTACCACAACGCATCATATCTGACAGAGGGGTGCAATTTACATCGGCATTTTGGAAAGAATTTTTATTCCTCTTAGGAACCACCCAAGGACTGTCATCTAGTCACCATCCTCAGACAGACGGAGCTTCTGAAAGACTTAATAATATACTTGAACAATATCAGAGATGCTTTATTAATTTTCAGCAGTCCGACTGGACGGCCCTACTGCCTTTTGCAGAAGTAGCATATAATAATGCAGTCCACTCAAGCACAGGTTACACCCCTTTTCAAGTAGCTACAGGCCAGAGTTTCAACCCAATACCAGAACTAACCCCAAAAGAACTGGTCATTCCTGATCTGAAGGAATGGATTGCTCAATTACAAAATACATGGCCAATCGTTAGGAAAGTGTTGGAAGATGCCAGAAAAGCATACAAGACACAGGCAGACAAAAAAAGAACCGATCCCACACCATTTAGAGTAGGAGAGATGGTATATTTAGCCACAAAATACCTGAAATCACTCCAACCCTGTAAAAAACTAGGACCAAAGTATATTGGACCCTTTCCAATTAAAAGAATCATAAACCCAGTAACAGTTGAATTAGAACTACCCAAAAATCTTAGACAAATACACCCAACCTTTCACTGCAGTCTATTAAAGAGAGAACAACAATCACCACTACGAGCAAAAATCCCACCACCACCGCCCCCCAACATGGTGGAAGGAGAACAACATTTTGAAGTGAAAGAAATCTTAGATTCCAGAAAACACCATGGAAAGATACAATATTTAGTGGCATGGAAACACCTCCCCTCCTCAGAAAATGAGTGGGTTAACAAACTCCATGTTAAAGCACCAAAGTTGCTTAAGAGGTTTCATACAGAATATCCGAACAAACCAGGCTAACATTTATATGTTTTCTTTTCCCCGCAGATGGACCCATCTTTTTTCTGAAAGGAGAGCCGATTGTCAGAATCCATTTATATCACATTTCATAAATGTATGGGTAGAATATTGTGCTTATTCTGGGGATTCTGCCATCTCTCTGGGGGTGGGGGGTGGGGAGAGGATGGTTACTCAGATTGTATTAAGCTGTCTTCAAAGAGCAGGGCAGCTTTTGATCTGGGGGGAACAGGGGGAGAGAGAGATCTGGATTGCATCTCCATTTACAGCTGAAAAGGAAGAAGCAATAACAATAAACACAAGGAGAGTTCTCTTTCCCACGAAAGGGCCTGACACCTAAGTAAATGATGTGAGTCTGACCAAATGGATGAGGGGAGGGGGCTGAAATGGGAATACTTTATATAGGATTGAAATGTAACTCTGTTAGATCCCGTCTTGTATTGCCACAATCGATCCCATCCTAGTAAACTTTTCCTTTCGGACAAACCTGGATCCAGGAGTCCTTATTTCCTAAGATGTGGATTGAGGTGGGTCCTGACAGTTTCTATGTTTATATTTTGTGTACTTCTAAATAAGTCTATTGATGTCCATATCATATCTGTTCTTGACCAGGAAAAGTGTCTGTTAGAATAGAATGTATATTGCTTCTTTTCCACATATTTTTCTCTCCAAACATCTAGTATATTTAATTCGTCCACCATATTGTGAAAAGTGTTGTCCTTAGGGTCTTATTTTTTATTGTCGTATTATAATCCAGCCCAGCCTTTACAATAGCATTGAAATCTCCAATCATTCAAATGCTTTCAAATTCTATTATTTTCTGGTGTAATTTTGAATAGAAATTTTCTTGGGTTTTCATTTGGGGCATAAACCGCTACCAATATAGTTTTTTTACAATTCATAATTACTTCCACCATTAAAATTCACCCTTCTTCATCCGAATATAACAATGTAGTTTGTATTGTTTTTTGAATATATAATACCACACCTCTTTTACTCTGATCTGCAAGTGAGGTATATAATTTCTCCCAATTTTGGATATTCCAGTATAGACATGTCAAACACAAGGCCCGAAGGCCGGATCCGGCCTGCGAAATGGTTTCATGTGGCCCATGAAGCCATCCTGGAAACAGTGAGGGAACGGCCCCCACTGCCTTGGCCCTGGCCCAGAGACCCTCCTTCTGCCAGAGACCCTCAGATCTGTCCCACTCCTGCCCAGGCCCCCATAGGCACCCTTGATGCAAATGATGTAGAGCTGGCCACGCCCACCCAGTAGGCTGTACGCACTCTAGCCACGCCCACCCAGTAGGCCACACCCATCCAGGCCACACCCACCCAGCCCTCTGAGGGCAACTGCAATGCTGATGTGGCCCTCAATGATATTGAGTTTGACACCCCTGTTCTAGTAGATTTTTATGTTGTTTCTTAATATGAACTTCTTGTAAACAAATTATATCCATTTTTAATTTCCTCAATTTATTTAGTGTTCTTTTTCTTTTTATAGCCGAATTTAGTCCATTTACGTTTATCGAAATTGCTTTTATTTCTTCTTCCATGATTATTTATTTGAAGTTTTAGTTGCTCTCATTATTGTCATTTCTCTTTGCTCTTTTGCCTCTTTTGCTCTTGTTCCTTCTCTCAACACCCTTTCCTCCTGTTCTATGCTATACTTACTGCGTTGCTTCTCTGTCTCGTCTCCTTGCTGTCTGATTACTCTTTCCCCTCTCAGCCTTTCTTCTTCTTGCTGCCCAAAGTATTGATCATAGAAAAGTTCTGCTTTCTCTGTTGTGTCCAGTCTATGTCTCTGTTCCTGCCAATTTATCATTACTCCTTCTGGTATTAACATCTAAAATTTATCCCTTTTTTAATTAAGGATTTTGTCAGAAATTGATACTCCTTTCTCAGGTCTCTCACTCTTTTGGGGATCTGTTTTAACATCACTATCTGTCTTCCTTTGTATTTTATTTTAACATTTCTCAGCTTCTGTAATATATCTACCCTTAATGCTTTTTTAGTAAATCTGACATGCACCTCTCTGGGGAGAGTATTTCTCTTGCATATTTAGTGTATATTCTAAATATCTCATCTATGTCATTAATTATCTTTTCCTTGCTTTCCTCCAATGCTTCTGCTAATATTCCTGCCATTACATCTGCTAGGTTCTCTCCCTTTTCTTCTTCAACATTTTGGAATCTTAAATAATAATCAGCTCTATCCATCTCTAAAGCAATAATCCTTTTCTCCTGGTTCCTGTCTGTTAATGTAAGTCGGTTATCAATCTCCTCTAGTCTCTTATCTGTTAATTCAATTCTTTCTTCCGCTTGTTGCAATCTTTGTTCATTTTTCTCCATCAGTTCTTTGACCTCTTTTAGGTCCTCTTCTACTTTGCCAATCGCTTCCTTGAAGTCTGTGTGTAGAGCCAGTATGATATCTTTCAATTCCATGTTGGATCTATCTTGCTGCGTTGTGTTGTCCGGTGATTTCTGTGCCACCGGACTCTGGGATATTAGGGCAGCTAATATCTGGGTGTGTTGTGGTCTTCTTCATTTTCTCCAGTAGTTTGTAATCCAAATGTTGATGGCGTATTATAATCCAAATGTACTCCAAAAAAAAGAGTATGAAAAATTTCAGTGACAAGTAAAGGTGAGTACAAAGGGAAAAGGAAAGAAAAAGCCAAATATCCTTATATCTAAAAAAAAGAAAAAAAAGAAAAGAAATTAATCCATACAGATTAATCCATAATCTTTGTTCGTTTCAGAGTCTCTGTGCCATAGTCCAAAAAAAAAAAAAAAAAAAAAACCAAAGTAAAAAACAATCCACCATTCCGCAAACTAAGAAAGAAAAAAAAAGACAGACTCTGTAAACTTCTTATCAGTGAGTTCAGCAGCTGTCATTCAAGGTCACTTACTCTGCCTTTTTTTCTTAAGCTTCAAGGGTATTCTCAGCCGAAATACTTAATTCATTGCCTTCTTTTGCCTTCCATTGTTGTCTGCCGCTGCAGTTCCAGGAGAGGAGCAGTTTAAAAAATCCGCTCCCCTCCCCCACTTCTCCACAGCTTCAAATTCTTCTTATTTCCACACACACACACAGTTTCCAGCATTTAAGGATTCTCAATCTTCTCACCCAGACAATCCTCCAAACTTACTTTCAAGATCTTCCAAGTGGCCGCCCTGGTTTGTGACGGCTCACAATGGCCGTCTGACAGCTGCTGGTCCGGGAAGCTTCTGTTGGCTCTCCAGGAGGTTGCGATCTCTCCTGTGCTGCCAAAACTGTGCCTCCCTTCTTCACCATCCCTACAGGACTCCTCTGATCTGTCTGAAACTCAGACAGATCCCCCAAACAGCTGAAAAGCGATAATCCTTCGGGAGCTTCCAAAGGATGTTGTCCTGCTCCCATTATGTATATTACTGTTGACCCGGAATTAGGAGAGAGTATAGGAAATATCAATTGTGAATGTGCAGATGGCCCTGCTGTCTTTGGGCTCTTGCAAATTCCTAGATGCAGGTTCATGAAAGGCCAGCAAGGAAAACACCCAATGTCCTATCCTACCCGAGAACATACAGTATCTTTAGGGAAACACCCCTAAGGGAACATATTTAGTTACTTCTACTCTCTTACCTACAGTATGCCAGATGTACTGGGTGAGATCTTTATCGTATGTGTGTCAGCTTTGTTGGATGGCTTGCTTATGTAACCAGAAAGAATAAATGCAAGGATTTCTTGTCTTTCACTGCTGCTCTCTTTTAGAGAGACCTGTCTTTTATTCAGCTGAAAAAAATATAAAGCTTGAAGGCAACTTCTGGTTTCCTGTATTTTTTTAACCAAGCAAAACCTCAGAACCTGCATATCATTTTTGGCGAGCCTGGTTTCCAGGAGAGGTGCTTGGTTGGTCCTAGGGAGGCTCAGGAAAGGGGAAGGCACCGAGCATGCTCTGGGATTTCCTGGAGGTGGTTCTTGACTCTTCACTGTGGTTTTTAACAGGAACTAGTTTCCCCCCCCTTCTTTTTGGTTGCCTTTTACTTACTTCCTGCACACTCAGGAGGGCTGAAGATCAGGTAGGACACATAGATATACATTACTTTGTTGCACCAGCTTGCCTGGGGGAGTGTGTGTGTGTATGTGTAAATGTGTGTCTGTTTCCTTGAATCATTTCCCACCATTGACCAGAGCTGGGCGGAAGGGTTTATGCCAGCCGCACATAGGGCCCCCCTCTTTATGGGGGTACTGGGGGTACTTAGAAAGCAAGGGGCATTAATCTTGTACTCTTGTGCTCCAGTGGGTTGTGAGTGGTGTCTGGTTTGAAGTTTGTGGTTGCTCCTTATATATATTTCCTGCTGTTGACCAGGCCTATGCATGATACTGATCTTAGCTGAAGGCCAGTGGATCTCTTGTGGCCCAACAGGCTGTACAAGTGGTGTGAGTAACTTGAACACATGGGCTCAGCCCAGGAAGACCAGTTAGAATGAATAAAAGGAATGGATGTGTCGTCAGCCCCCTTGAGTGTGTCATAAGGAACTTTGGTAAGCTTAAAACCCATCAGGATATGAAATTGAAACTCTGATTAAGTACAATGCCCTCTGTCACCAGGACATATGCATGGTTTGGCCCACAGGGGAATCCATAAATTTGGGAGTTTTTGAAACCATGGGAGACTATGCTTAAAGAGGCATGGATCATGATCAGCATGCTTAATATGAGCTTTTGTTTTTCTTCGGACCTCATACAAGATTAAGCAGGTGCTTATAGACTGTGGGTTGTGGTGACCTTCCACGGCACCACCTTTTCCTGCTTTAGCTTCTGCTTCACCACCCTGGAGGGGATCTACTCCCTCACAGGGCAGGTAGCTTGTTGGGAGCGGGAACACTAATGAGGTCCTGGTTCATACCCCCTTTTCCACCTCTGATCTTTATGCATCGGAGGACCGATTGGGTTCTTACACTGAAACCCCACACAAATATTCTAAATTGCTTCTGTCAATTTTTTTGTACTTATACCACTAACTGGGCAGACCTCCAAGCCATGCTGGATGTCTTTTTAACAACAGAGGAGGGGCATCTGGTAGGCAATGCTACTAAAAGGAAGGAAGGTCCTTGGTTTGCAACTTAAAGGTTTCCAAGATATTATTGTCACTGCATTGCAGATTGCCCTCCCTAAACAGGAAGTGGGCAAAATTTATGATGTTCATCAGTTGCCAGCTGAAAATCCCAGTGACTTCCTTGAGCGCTCCAGATATTAAGTGCGAATTACAGAAGGCGGAGGGGATAACCAGGGGGGTTAAAGAGGGTGGAAAAAAACACAGTATTGTTTTGCTGGCTTAAACTCTGCAACAGGTGCCCTAGTGCAGGGCTTTTCAACCTTTTCACCAATTGTACCACTTTTCAGATACAATATAAGTACAATATTTGAGAATACAGCTGAAAACCTCTTATGCAAACCCAATGCATCGTGTCAGTTGTAGGACAAATAACATGAGCAAGCATTTTATTTCCTCCCTGGATACAATTCCTGCAGCTGAAGAAAAAGCAGCAACTGTAGAAAAAAGAGAATGTGCATTTCATTAATGTAGAACAAAGGAACAGTGAGTAACTCCGCCTTAAGAGGAAAAAGTAGGGTAAAAATAAATAAAAATAAAAATAGTTGACATTGAGCGAAGCAAGCTACCAAAAAGTGGATTTTATTACAGAAGCCAGGGAGAGAACTGATTCAGCAATGACTTCTGGACTGGCTAGTAAAAATCACCTAAATGTGTAGTACAGTTTATGCTCTTTCCTATTTTAAGCTTTGATGAGATTTGTAAGAAGTTTGTTCTTCTTAATTTCCTAGCTTGGTTTTCCCCTCCCCCTTTCAGTAGGATTGATTACTCCTATCACCCAGGGATGGGAATAACTTGTTGATGCAGTTGTTGTCTTTGTCTTGTCATTGGTGCTGGTGTGTTTGGGGGTTAATATTGTTGTTGGTTTTTTTATGTGTAGGGGGCAGACCTGTCAGCTTTCTGTTGATTTGTTTATGATTAACACCTATCTTTTCCTTCGTGTTTCTTGGCCTTCTGCCCGGGGCTGTTAACTGATCCAGGCAGGGGAGGAAGAAAGATGGGGCAGAGAGAAAAAAACCCTCTTCCCTGGTGCTTTTATTTTTGGCTTGACTTTCCTGAGAGAAGGGGGGTTTCAGCAGCCTTTCGTATTGTAATAGTTGGTTTCTGGGGCTAGGTTTTCTACTTTTTCATCCATGCTGGTTCAGGGATTCTGGGAGCCGAAGTCCACAAGTCATAAGAGGATCGAGGTTCCCCATCTACCAAGCCCTGCCCTAGTGGAAGGGGGAGGAAATGGGACTTGGAGAAGAGGATGGAGAGGAGTGGTAGGGCCCTTTAAGATAGAAATGGGACAATGTCACCCAGATTCCAGGCACCCCCAGACCACCCACTGCAGTCTTTTGCCCTAAGACAGGACCAGTATCAGAGGAAAGCAATACCCTTTTTGGTTGGCACAGGAGTGTCACATTCAGTAGTAAATAAGCCCCTTGGAGACCCTTCCTCACAAATGTTTCAGTCCTTTGGGGCCAATGGCCCTTCTGTGTCAGCTGCAATACTCAACCCTTTGGAATGCTTTGTGGCTGGTATTGGCCTTATTCATCTTTCTTTACCTTTCACACTGCCCTATGCTCTTTTAGGATGCATTTGCTTGCTAAGTTACAAGCCACAATCTTTGCTCTAATGGATAAGCCCTTGTATCAGGCCACTACAGGCACAGATAAAGAACCCTTTGCATGGACCAAGGATTGTCAGGTGGTGTTTGATAACATTCAAACTGCTTCAGTCAATGCTCCAGCCCTTGGCATTCTTGATGTCACTGAACCATTCCCCTTGTATGTGGCTGAAAGTAAAGGGGTGGCTGTTGGGTTCTGTTAAATATTCGGTTCTTGAGGCATTAAGTGAGATGAAGTGTTGAAACAGGAACAAGTTTATTCTAACTCAGAACATAACAGAAGCAAGCTACTGTAATATCTGCTGTGCAGCTATTTATACAGTTGGCCTCTAGGCAATGACCAAAAGGTTTAAAGTAGCAGTTTCCCGCCCCAAACCTAAATAACAGCCTGGAGACAGCAAGTCTAGCTCAGCAACAGCAACCGTTACATAACACAGAGCTTTTCAACCAGTGGTATGGGTACCAGCTGTGATAAATTGGCACCTGGCAGGTGGTACATGACCATCCTAGAAAAGTAGTGGGGGAGTGAAATGAGCTGAACCCTAAAGGAGAAATGGAGACAAAAATCTTAACAAAGGCAGAAAGCAGCTCCACCCACAAGCAAAAACATGAAGAAGCCAGTCTGTCATCCATTCAGAAAGACTGGGACATTCAAACTTCCAGGTGGAAAGGCGCCGCCGAAGACAGCTGTTTTTGGGCTGTCCACTCCGTGGCTTTGTAGAACCGCCGAAAACAGCGCCAATCAGCTGTTTCGGCAGTTCGGAAGCCCCCTCCTCGGGAGAAGAGGAGGGGGTGAGTACCCAGGTAGGGGTAGAGCTCTCCGGGGCCGCCAGAGCTTAAAGTTCTGGCGGCTGAAGGATTGAGCCCCGCCGAAGCCTGGGTTTGCTCCGGGCTGCGCAGCGTTTCTGCTCCGTGCTTTTAGGAGCAGAACAAGGCGTTCGCAACCATCCCTGCTTACAGGAAAGGATTTTGGAAAACGAGGAAGCAGGCAGAGCGATGCAGGAGATTAAGGTGAAAGAGGACTTTTGATCTTTGGCTCAATTGACTTTGAAGACTTTGAAAGTGAAAGTGCGTAGTAAGTAACAGTGGGGGAAAATGGCGGCTAAATCTTCCAAACTTACTAGAAGTGCGGGGGCTTCCCCCCCGCAGCAGTCTTTGTTGCAAGCTTTAGTGCCCCCTGCACCTTCACCTTCGCCTGCTCTGACAGTTAAAGTTTTGCAAGATGCTTTGGAAAAGCATTCACAGCAAATAGCTGAGATTATAGATGAAAAGCTGGATGAGAAGTTAACAGAAATAAGGGCGGACATCTTGCTTGCATTTTAAGGCATGGCAATATGTATCGAACGCTTGGATGAAAGAGTGGAAGATCTCAGCCAAAATAATATTAAATTAGATGCAAAGATGTTAGAGACTGAGAATGTGGTGGATAAAATTGATAGTGATTTGATATTGGTGCAGTACCATGAGATGGAGTTTGCTGTTAGAATCAGAGGCCTGAAAGAGAATCCTAAAGAAGATCTGAAGGAAATAGTCTCTGAGGCTCTGGAAGATGTGCTGGGACGGCCAGCAGATGGAATTGCAGGAGACATAGATAAAATCTTTTGTGTCAATTTGTGGATTGCAAGACAAAGGAAATTACCTAGAGATGTGGTTGTTTATTTTACAAAGAGAGCAATTAGGAATGAAGTTATTCAAGCTTCTTACAATACTAAGCTTCTAATTGCAGAGCAAGAAGTTCTGGTTTTAAAAGAGATCCCTCCAAAAATTTTAAGGAGAAGAAAGGAGTTTGCTTTTCTAGCACAAGAACTCAAGCGACAACCCAAGAGATGGCTTTACAAATGGACATCACTAGACGGTCAACACAGAAATCAGATTGACTATGTGCTCTGCAGCCAAAGATGGAGAAGCTCTATACAGTCAGTAAAAACAAAACCAGGAGCTGATTGTGGCTCAGACCATGAGCTTCTTATTGCAAAGTTTAGGCTTAAATTAAAGAAAGTAGGGGAAAGCGCTAGGCCAGTCAGGTATGAATTAAATCATATCCCTGTTCAATATACAGTAGAGGTGACAAATAGATTTAAGGAATTAGATCTGATAGACAGAGTGCCTGAAGAACTATGGACAGAGGTTCGCGAGATTGTACAACAGGTAGCAAACAAAACCATCCCAAAGAAAAAGAAATGCAAGAAAGCAAAATGGCTGTCTGAGGAAGCTTTGCAAATAGCTGAGGAAAGGAGGGAAGCGAAAGGCAAGGGAGAAAAAGAAAGATATGCCCAATTAAATGCAGAATTCCAAAGAATAGCTAGAAGAGATAAGAATGCCTTCTTAAATGAACAATGCAAAGAAATAGAAGAAAACAATAGAATAGGGAGGACCAGAGATCTTCTCAAGAAAATTGGAGAGATGAAAGGAACGTTTCATGTAAAAATGGGCATGATAAAGGACAAAAATGGCAGGGATCTAACAGAGGCAGAAGAGATTAAGAAGAGGTGGCAAAATTACACAGAAGAACTATACAAGAATGAGCTTAATCACAATGAGGTGGTCACTGACCTCGAGCCAGACATCCTAGAATGTGAAGTGAAGTGGGCCTTAGAAAAACTGAGCAACAACAAAGCTAGTGGAGGTGACAGTATTCCAGCTGAGCTATTCAAAATCTTAAAAGAAGATGCAGTAAAAGTGCTACACTCAATTTGCCAGCAAATTTGGAAAACTCAGCAGTGGCCACAGGATTGGAAAAGATCAGTTTACATTCCAATTCCAAAGAAAGGCAGTGCCAAAGAATGTTCAAACTATCGCACCATTGCACTCATTTCGCATGCTAGTAAAGTTATGCTTAAAATTCTACAAGCTAGACTACAGCAGTATGTGGATCGAGAACTACCAGAAGTACAGGCAGGATTTCGAAGAGGCAGAGGAACTAGATATCAAATTGCTAACATACGCTGGATCATGGAGAAAGCTAGAGAGTTCCAGAAAAACATCTACTTCTGCTTCATTGACTATGCTAAAGCCTTTGATTGTGTGGATCATAACAAACTGTGGCAAGTCCTTAAAGAGATGGGCATACCAGACCATCTTATTTGTCTCTTGAGAAACCTATATGTGGGCCAAGAAGCAACAGTGAGAACTGGACACGGAACCACTGATTGGTTCAAAATTGGGAAAGGAGTCCGGCAAGGCTGTATACTGTGGCCTTGTCTATTTAACTTATATGCAGAGCACATCATGAGAAAGGCAGGTCTAGATGAATCAAAAGTTGTAATTAAGATTGCCGGAAGAAACATCAACAACCTAAGATATTTATTTATTTATTTATTACATTTATATACCGCCCTTTCCCGAAGGGTAATTAAAAAACACAGATATAAAAGTTAAAAACAAATTTTAAAAAAAATTATATTAAACCCTGCATTAATAAAAGAAATCATATGCAGATGATACCACTCTAATGGCAGAAATTGAAGAGGAACTAAAGAGCCTCTTGTTACGAGTGAAGAAGGAGAGTGCAAAAGTTGGGTTGAAACTAAACATTAAGAAAACCAAGATCATGGCATCTGGCCCTCTCAATTCCTGGCAAATAGATGGGGAAGAAATGGAGGTAGTGACAGATTTTATTTTCCTGGGCTCCAAGATCACTGCAGATGGGGACTGTAGCCAAGAAATTAAAAGACGCTTACTCCTGGGGAGGAAAGCCATGGCAAATCTAGACAGCACACTAAAAAGCAGAGACATCAACCTGTCAACAAAAATCCGTATAGTCAAGGCTATGGTCTTCCCAGTTTCAATGTATGGCAGTGAAAGCTGTACCATAAGAAAGGCTGAGCGCCAAAGAATTGAAGCCTTTGAACTCTGGTGCTGGAGAAGACTCCTGCGAGTCCTAGAGGAGATCAGCCCTGACTGCTCTTTAGAAGGCCAGATCCTGAAGCTAAAACTCAAATACTTTGGCCACCTAATGAGAAGGAAGGACTCACTGGAGAAGAGCCTAATGCTGGGAAAGATTGACGGCAATAGAAGAAAGGGATGACAGAGAATGAGGTGGCTGGATGGAGTCACTGAAGCAGTAGGCGTGAGCTTAAATGGACTCCAGCAGATGGTAGAGGACAGGAAGGCCTGGAGGAACATTGTCCATAGGGTCACGAGGGGTCGGACACGACTTCGCAACTAACAACAACAACAACAACAATGAAGTCCTTACCAAGGACCTGGGATAGGCAGATGTGGTTGTTTGATGGTATTACAGATCTCGTTGCAGGATGGAAGCAGTTCCTATTATTATTACTATTATTATTTCTATTGTTATTATTATTATTATTTTCTTACAAATGAAAGTAAATGTACTTGTCCCAGGAGAATGTTGCAGGAACCAGTACAGATGATTAGACTTTAGAGCTTTCAGACTTGTGCTGTGTTAAGGTAAAAATCACCTTAGTAGAGGGCGAAGGACCGTGCTTCAGAGAATGCATAATGTGCATGAAGGAAGGAAATAAAACACGACGCATAATCTTATTAAATACCTTTTAATTACAAAAATATAAAAACTAGATATATATTATAAAGAGAGAGCTAGCTGACTACATCCTAACATAACAGACAGTAACAGCAAAGGTGAAAGACAATAAAGAAATAACTGTGAGAACTCTTTCTAGACATGCGCACTACACAATCTGAAACCATAACATATGGGATTCACTATGGTTACCAGATAAGTGGTATCTCCACAGGTGCAGAGATCAGGGGAAATGTAGAGTTAGAAATGAACTTTTCTGACGAACAAAAAAAACGTGCAGTGACAAGCTGGAACCCATCCTCAGGGAACTTCTCTCTTGCCAGAATCTGTGTTTTGAGTTATTCTCTGTGTGGTATTTTTATGGTGCCAGGTTGTATGTGGTTTTTAGTTGTTTCCTTGTGCTGCCAAGTCCTGGGCTCCTAAGTACATATTAAGCTGGTAGTAAATCAGTACTCCTGTTGACTGACAAGGGAAGGCGTTTCCCAGGCTTCAATCATTTCCCTGGCTGTTTTTTTATTATTATTTTTTATTGATTTTCTGCAGTAACTCTTCTACTTTCCTTAGGCTGCATCAGGTTGTTTTTAGTTTCCCAAACAATGCAACCCACCTTTCCTCTCACCCTCACACCAACACCATCACATCCACAAGCATTTTGTCTTCATTGGTTTAAGTCAAAACTCATCCCTTATGATAATGCCCTTGTCAGGAACGCAGTAGAATGTTCAACTAAACATTGATTTATTTTTATTTTTCCTTTGTCCATTCCCATAAATATCCTTTGATGCTTTAAAAGACCTTTATCCAGCTCACTTCTGGTTTGTTATTTGTATGTCTCTTTTTAATAATTAAGATAGCCAGTTTCACCTGTATATCTAGTACACCGTCTTTGTCCGGTTCATTCTTGTAGCCTATCATTTTTAAATCTACATTCAAACCAGTCTTAATCTTGTCCAGTAGATTTAGTTTCTCTTCCATAGCATGATTTACACATAATCCAACTATGATAGCAAACATGATTAAAATTAACTTCTGAGTCCATTGTTCACAGATATCATTTCTTTTTGTTATTTTTAGTTTGCGTTTGCTTTTATATTTTTAATGGCAAAGTTTAATAAAATTACATGTTTAATTTTATTAAATTAAATTTATTTATTTAATAATAGTAAAATTATTTTTAAAATTATATACATAATCTCAAACCCGTCCCACGAAGCAGGGAAAATGCAACTGGAATGAGTGTTGAGTCCTCAGGAAAACACTTATTGTAAGGCAATCAACAATCCAAAGAAAAACGAAGTCAGTGTTGGCTGCTACCCGCATCCAACGCTCCTAAATAGCCGGCTAAGGCACACACCCACAGCCCCGCCCAAACAAAATAATATCCGCCACCCCCCTATTTAAACACTACCCTTCCCGTCAGCTCCCTTTGATCCCCGCCCCTTTTCACAAACCCACCGTGCTCCGTTTGCCAGGTACGTACCCACCCAGCCCTGTTCCTGCGGCCCCCCAACCCACCACCTCTGCTCACAACAAGCTACCCCCCACCCAAGGCCGTTCCCCTCACGACCCCAGGTCCCAGCACCCTCACTACCCCCCACGGTCTCCGGCACTGCCGCAGACCCGGTCCAGCAAACTCGCGTCAGGAGTTCATGTTCCAGCTGCTTTCTCCGGGGCTTCTCAGCAGGGCCGCCGGCAAGGTGTCCTTCTGCGGCGCAAAACCCGGCGCCGGCGTCGTTGACACAGCCCCCTGTCTCGGTTGGGGTTCCACAGGGGGCCGGTAACAGGCATGCCCTCCTCTGCCAGTGCGGAATCCCCGGGGCAGGCCGATGATGGGCGGGAGCCTGAGCGCCGGCAACGCACAGGCGCGCCATCCCTGGCCTGCCGGAAGTCCTCAGAAAGGGCCAGCGATGGGCGGGAACCGTCTCGGTGGTCCCACGCATGCGCGCCATCCCCGGCCAATCGGGAGCTGGGCGGCACAGGCCGGCGTCGACAGGGCCCGGCACGTGTAGGTAGTCCGGCCGGCGTCTGGGAACGGGAGGGTGCAGCAGCCGCGGGGAGGACCTGGGGGGGGGCTCCAGCCGGCCACGATGCTCCCGCTGGATGTCGGGCCTGCCGGGCCTGACACATAATTCTAGGAGTTCTACTTCTGCCTTTGTATTCCTAGAAGGGAGGTTAAAACCTTTCCCAGGCACTTGTTTTGGCAGTTTCAGAAAATCAGGCACAACTGAACAGAAGGTAATTTTTTTTTTTATCCCAGATAGCTTGTAAGAAAAGATTATAAAAGAACAGTCTCCTGTCACATCTCCTTTTTATGCATAAATAAAAGGCTCTGTGTTGATCTCCTTGGATGCATGGAGAGAACAAATAGTTGAGAGATCCAACTCCAACTTCTGTATGTTTCTTCTCTTTATCATACAACCTGGATTATCAGATTACTGCCTTTCAAGCTGATTGTCAACGCTGCTGACACCGGATGTTTTTGCATTGACAACAGATGGAAATGTAGCCATTTTCTTCTTTTCGCTTTTAGAGTTAGATGATGCTGGGAAGGGGGGGATGTGAATGAGAGTCCAGCTAGACACAACAGCACTGAATTTAGCATGAGAATCAAGGTTGTTGAAATCAGAGATGATAAAGAATTGGCAGGCTGGAGAGCTGGAGAGGAAGGCCGCGATTCAAGCTAATTGGGGAATGTGATTTATGACCAGAAATTGGAGGAGGGAATTGCGCTTTGATACTAATGTGCCCAGGGGAAGGGAATTCAGCTTTTGGCTTGGATTATGTAAGTGCCAATATTATGCTACTCGAATAAAAGATTCTTTAAGTTAAGTAATGCCTTGAGGTTCTTTTGAAGAATTTCATCTGTCAGAACCATGATACTGATCCTCTGTTATTAACCTGGATTATCAAATTACTGCCTTGACAAGCTGATCCTCTGTTATTAATGGTTTTGTGTAATTCATCTGCTCCTCCACAGAAAGCAGGGGAACAAAGAAACAAACCTTACCTTTGCACAACATAATGAATTAGGATAAGCAAACCTTTCAAGCTATATTTGTAAAACATGCACCATGATAGCAACACCTGCCTGGCCAGAGTGGAGAAGTTCTGAACAACTGGGTATCTTCAACATACTGATGAAGCCATACTCCATTCTGGTGAATGACCTCACCCAGAGATTTCATGTAAATTTTAAGAGGAGAGGAGAAAGATCCAGGCTTGAGTGAGGTTGAAAGGTCTAGAATCCTACTTCTTTCTTTCCACCAACACTACCGGCCACAGAGAAAGAAGAACCAGTGCAAAAACCATGCTCCCACTTGCATCCCCTGAAACTGCTTCAGGAGAATACCCTGGTCCATGGTATCAAAGGAGCTGGTTTGGAAGAATACCCTGGTCCATGGTATCAAAGAAGCTGGTTTGGGAGAATATCATGGTCCATGGTATCAGAGAAGCTGGTTATGGAAAATGGCAAAGAAGCTGGTTCCAGAGAATGCCATGGTCCAAAGTATCAAAGAAGCTGGTTCTGGAGAGTACCATGGTCCATGGTATCAGAGAAGCTGGTTATGGAGAATACCGTGGTTCATGGTATCAAAGAAGCTGGTTTGGGATAATACCATGGTCTATGGTATCAAAAAAGCTGGTTCCGGAGAATACCATGGTCCATGATATCAAAGAAGCTGGTTCTGGAAAATACCCTGGTCCATGGTGTCAAAGAAGCTGGTTCCGGAGAATACCATGGCCCATGGTATCAAAGAAGCTGCCCTTTTTTGTTATTAAGACCATTTTTTTGTTTCTTTGTTAAAAAATAATTTCACCTCCAACTCCATAGCGTCCATCTGTATGTTGTTCAAAAGAGGAGACTGTATCTTTTCTGCCACTACTTCACAGACAACTAGAATTCATCCACAAGCCGTTTCATTTTTGGCACCTAATGTTTCTTAAAAACCAAGAAAAGGACATCCCAAAAGTGTTTTTCCAAAAGGCAACTAGACTTTCTTGGGGTTTTTTTTGCTTGAAAAACATTTCACTTCTTATCCAAGAAACTTCACTTCAGTTCAGATGCTTCTTGGATGAGAAGTGAAATGTTTTCAAGGAAAAAAACCCCAAGAAAGTCCAATTCCCTTTTGAAAAGCACTTTTGGGATAACCAGAATCTAGATGACTGAAAATCTCCATAGACAAGAACAGGATATTTCCACTTTCATCTCTAAAAATACTTCCACAGGCCACCAATCCTGAAACACACCATCGTCAGTCCCAATATTTCACCTTTTCTGGGTGGCCATTTCACAAGTACAATCACCTGCTGAGGAAAAAAAATAGTTTATTATTGCTGTTGCAGCTGTTGCTACTACCGTGTTTCCCTGAAAATAAGACTGGATCTTATTTTTTTTTGCCTCCAAAAGAGGCACCAGGTCTTATTTTCAGGGTAGGACTTACCACACCTCCGGCACCGACAGCCCCACCCAACTGGTCCACTTCTTTTGGGGCCGAAGTTGTTTAGCTGTATTCGAGCCTGCATTTTGTAGTCAGGCCTTTCCAGAAGGCCTAAGAATCCGAGTACCGAGCTATGGATTCAATCCATAGCTTTCTGCAATACCTCAGCAGCTGTGCACCAAACTATGGATTCAATCCATAGCTCGGTTCTCGGCTGCACAGGCCTTCCAGAAAGCACTGTGACTGAGAAATGCAGGCCTGGCTGCAGAAGAGGCCTCAGAAGAAGAAGTGGGCCAGTGAGGAGAGGCCTCACACCCTCTTACAAGGTAAGAGCTCCACCCCCCACCCCCACTCTAGCTTGGTTTTTAGGTGTGTGCCTTGCCCCAAAACAAGGGCTTATTTTCAGGGTAGGGCTTATATTAGGCCAACCCTGAAAAATCAAGCTAGGGCTTACTGTTGGTGTAGGCCTTGCTTTTGGGGGAACACGGTACTACTTCTGTTTTACTGTGAATGCTATACACCAGTTAAAGTTAAAGATACAAAAACAGTATTTGTGAGATACATAATGTAATGGATTAAAGTTTTCCAAGCTGTAGTGGCAAAGTATGAAACAAGGACAACATAATAAATTGTAGCTACCATTTTTCTTCCATGCTCCAAACTGCAGCTTGCAAAGCAATATGGGAACATCTATTCTCTGAGGGGCGGCCCTTATCATATCATAATCCTCTCTGGATACCAAGCTGTGAAAGAAGGACTAATTGAACATTCTGAAGCTTTTGCTGATCGCCCGGTCACACCTTTCATTTTAGCTTCCACTCAAAAAAGGGGTAAGTCATAGCTGCAAAAGTTATTGGGTACTGTCTTGCTAGACCAGTGAAAATCAATGTGGCCAGCAGTTTGAAGTCTGGATTAAAATATATGGCAGTCAGAGAAGACTGAACATCCAAGTCTTGTCTAACTATTCTATTTGCACACAACCCTAGAATTACCAATTGGCCTGGGTCTGTTAACTATCTTATGAAACAAAGAGTATTGTATCATCTATCAGATTTTGAAAGACTCCCAAAAGATGAAGGGAGATAATTTGATGGTTCCCACAAGAAGAAGGATAATCAAATAGACAGCTTTTAATGGACCAAACCAAGCTAGAGAAGGTCATATTCGAAAATGGTGCAAGAAAAACAGCAATATAGGCAACCAGATATTTGAATTAGGGCTTCCATTTAAGAAGTTTCCATCATAGGCTACATGAGATGTAAGGAGGAAGCTTCAAGAAAGAGGAAGGATGTGGCATTTCAGTAGCCACCGATGAGGTTAAAACGGGGTTCTGAGCTCTACCATAGGGAAACCTGAACTTCTGTAGCATCATTAGCTCTGTATCAGCTAAGGCTTTCTGTGTCATTGAGAGTCTAAATTAGGGGTCTTCAAACTTGGCGTGCCTGGCTGAGGAATTCTGGGAGTTGAAGTCCACAAGTCATAAAAGGCCACATTTGAAGACCCCTGGTCTAAATTATCCATTATGATTGGGGGTTTGAGACACAGACTACTATTCAATGTAAAAAGATGGATGGAAGAGGTTGAATTGCATATACACTGGTATTCATGATGAATTGGTCCAAGAGGAACAATGAACGCCAAACAAAATTTTCCCATAAGGGGCAATGTAGGGAGTCACTGACACTGACAAGTTCTAGCTTGTGCATTGAGTACCAGAAAAACTATGCAAAATTCATTCAGTAGCAAATTCAACAAGTTTCAAAGCAGTTGAATACCAAGCAGTGATGGGATTCAAATATGTGAACAACTGGTTTTCTGTGTGGATGCCGCTTCTGGAAGTCCATTCTGGGCCTTGGCAACAAAAAATTAGCTAATGGTTCTGCTGAAGTGGTGCAAACTGGTTGAATCCCATTACTGGTACCAAGACTATCAGTCTGATTAATATTCTATTTTTGGGAACACTAATTTCTCTGCCTGTCTTGGTGACCTTAGGCATCGTCTTTTCAAACGGTCACATCTGGGAGCAGCAAAGACGATTTGGAATTATTACCATGAGGAAGTTGGGACTGGGGAAAAAAGGCCTGGAAACCCAAATCCAAGAGGAAGCCCAACAGTTTGTGGAATTCTTTGCAGAGACAAAAGGTATGTGACAATCTGAGATGATGTTGGCTTGAATATTTTTTAATTTTATTTATTTAATTAGTTTTCTATACCACCCTATTCCCGAAAGACTCAGGGAGGTTTACAGGGCAGCATATAAAAGACAATATAAAAAGATAATATAAAATTGAAATGAATTAAATTAATTAAAGCCCAACAATTAAAACAATATTAAAAAGCTAAAACCCCTTCAGTCCAGGCCTGATAGATCAAAAAGCCAGGTTTTCAGGTCCCGGTGAAATGAACGCAGATCGGGGGCAGTCCGGAGTTCCACAGGTAAATCATTCCAAAGGGCAGGCGCGCCCACAGAAAATGCCCTCCCTCTGGGGATCACCCGCCGTCATGCCCTAACCGGCGGCACCCTAAGGAGGCCCTCTCTATGGGAGCGCACAGGACGATGGGAAGTGGATGCTGGCAGCAGGTGCTCCCTAAGATAATCCGGACCCACGCCATGTAGGGCTTTATAGGTCATCACCAGCACCTTGAATCTCACCCAGAGGGCAACTGGAAGCCAATGCAGCTCGTGGAGAAGAGGTGTTACACAGGAGTATCAGGAGACTCCCATCACAACTCGCGCGGCTGCATTCTGTACCAGCTGAAGCCTCCGAGTAGTCCTCAAGGGCAGCCCCATGTAGAGAGTGTTGCAGTAATCTAACCGGGAGGTCACGAGCGCATGAGTGACTGTGTGTAGGGCATCTCGGTCCAGATAGGGCCGCAACTGACGTACCAGGCGAACCTGGGCAAAAGCCCCCCTGGTCACGGCTCCTATGGGGTCGTCTAAAATGAGCCGTGAATCCAGGAGGATGCCCAAGTTGTGGGCCCTATCAACGGGATGTAACACCTCACCCCCCATAGTTAACGATGGAGAAAACTGGTTCTCCCGAGATGCTGGTATGTACAGCCACTCAGTCTTGGTGGGATTGAGTCGAAGCCTGTTCCTCCCCATCCAAACCCGGACCGCCTCCAGGCAACCGGACATCACGTCGAGGGCATCACTGGGTTGGTTCGGGGTGGAAAGAAAAAGCATATAACAGCACAGACAGAGTAACAAAACAGGAAGGGACCTTGAAGGTCTTCTAGTCCAACCCCCTGCGCAAGCAGGAAAACTGTTACCATTTCAGGCCAATGGTTGTCCAATCTGTTCTTAAAAACCTGCAGTGTTGGACCACCCATAACATTTTAAAATCCTTTTTCCGATGTTTTAATGTCCAGAGTTGCACCAATTCTTTTCTTCCCCCTCAAAAAAACATTGAAAAGGTGAAATGGTAGAGATATTTCAAAATGGAGACCCTTTATAGCAGCAGCTTGCCTTGAGGAACCTTTGGAAAAATAAGGCGAGTGCTCATCTCCGTTTCAAAGCCGAAGAGCCAGCGCTTGTCTGAGGACATCTCCGTGGTCATGTGGCTGGCATGACTAGACGCCAAAGGCGCACGGAATGCTGTCACCTTCCCACCGTAGTGGTCCCTATTTTTCTACTTGCATTTTTATGTGCTTTCGAACTGCTAGGTTGGCAGAAGCTGGGATGAGTAACAGGCACTCACTCTGTTACGCGGCACTTGGGATTCGACCCACCAAACTGCCAACCATCTGATCGACAAGCTCAGTGTCCTAACCCACTGAGCCACCGCATCCCGACAAATAGAATACAAATAGAATAATAATTATAACAGAGGTCATCTTGTCCAACCCCCCGCCCAAGCAGGAGACCCTACACCATTTTTGACAGATGGCAGTCCAGTCTCTTCTTGAAAGCCTCCAGTCTCTTCTTGAAAGCCTCCCACAACTTCTGAAGGCAAGCTGTTCCACTGGTTGATTGTTCTCACTGTCCGAAAATTCCTCCTTATTTCTAATTGAATCTCTCCTTGATCACTTTCCATCCATTATTCCTTGTCGGCCTTCAGGTGCTTTGGAAAAAAGGTTGAGCTTCCTTCTCTCTTTGACAGCCCCTCAAATATTGGAAAGCTGCTCTCACGTTACTCTGGTCCTTTTCATTAGACTAGACCAGGGGTCAGCAACCTGAAACAGTGAAAGAGCCACTCGGAACCGGTTCCCTCACAAAAGGAAAAACTGGGAGCCGCAAAAAATGTGTGCGCATGTGTGTACATGTGCACATGCGCAGAACAGGGTTTGACTGAAGAATGGAGCCAAGGTGAGATATTCACCTACCCTGCATATTTGAATTGATTGGTTGAATTTTTTTAGTCCCACTTTTTTTTTTTGGACTGCACATGGCAGAGGACTGGGAGCCGCAGGAGATGGCTGAAAGAGCCGCATGCGGCTCCAGAGCCGCAGGTTGCAGACCTGTGGACTAGACAAACCCAGTTCCAGCAACTGTTCTTCATAATAATAAATAAATAAACTTTTATTGTCAAAGTACAACATGTGTACATTGAGATTAGCTGAGCCTTCCCCCGTGCTCCGTCTCCCCAACACACAGTGACAACAAACCCTCCCATCCTACCACACCATGTGAACCAACTACACCACACACCTGCCTCCCAAGTCAATTCTGCATAAGTTCACAGAGATTTTATCCCATTCAAAAGCCTAACAGCCCACGGATAAAAGCTGTTTTTCAGCCTGTTCAACCCAATTCCAGCAACTGTTCTTCATATGTTTCATCCTTCAGTTCCCTAATTATATTTGTTGCTCTTAACTGCACGAGAGTCTCAAGATCTTTTTTTATAGTGTGGAGGCCAAAACTGAATGGTGTAAGGATTCCCTTGGGCAGGGGTTTGGACTAGAAGACCTCAAAGGTCCCTTCCAGCCCTGTGATTATATGATTCTATGGAAACTGATCAAAGACAGAAACAACCTGGAATGAAGGAGAAACTTCCTAACAGGGAGGACAATTAACCAGTGGAACAGCCTGCCTTCAGAAACTGTGGGTGTTCCATCCCTGGAGGTTTTTAAGAAGATGCTAGACAGTCACTTGTCTGAGATGGTATAGGTTCTCCTAGTTGAGAGGGAGGGGCTGGACTAGAAGACCTCCAAGGTTCTGTTCTATTCTGTTCCGTTCCATTCCATTCCATTCCATTCCATTCCCTTCCATTCCATTCCATTCCATTCCATTCCATTCTATTCTATTCTATTCTATTCTATTCTATTCTATTCTATTCTATTCTATTCTATTCCTATTCTATTCTATTCTATTCTATTTCTTCTTCCTGTTTCCATTCCATTCCATTCCATTATTCTAAAGATTATGTTAGCATACAATAGAAAAAGATGACTGGAAACCCCATTCACAGGGTGTTGGTGGTGAGAACAGCAGGACATACATGCTAGCCCTCCTGAAAGTAATGGTGACCTTCAATTTTTAGGACAGTTTTTCGGACATGCCTGGCTGAGGAATTCTGGAAGATGAAATCCACAAGTCATAAAAGGGCCAAGTTTGAAGACCCCTGGTCTAAAGTGCTTGAAGAAAGAATATTGGTAACCAAGGAATATCAGATGGAATTCCTCATTAAGAACATTGATAAGGTTTTCCAGTTATGCTAGTTAGGCTAGAGTTCATGACTTCTCCATTCTCAACAGGAAGCTTAACTTGTCTAATAAAAATTATAAATAAGGATCCCAACTTTTCTTTTTATAAACAATCTCTGACTTAACAAACGTTCATTTAGTGATCATTCAAAGTTATAATGGCATTGAAAAAAGTGACTTGTGATCGTTTTTCACACTTACGACCATTGTAACATCCCCCATGGTCACATCATCAAAATTCAGACCCATGGCGACTGACTCATATTTATGACGGTTGCAGCATCCCAAAATCATGTGATCCCTTTTAATGACCTTCTGACAAGCAAAGTCAATGGGGAAGCTGGATTCACTTAACAACCCTGTTACTAATGTAACAACTGCACTGATTCCCTCAACAACGGTGGCACAGGAAAGGTTGTAAAATGGGGCAAAACTCATTTAACAAATGTCTCGCTTAGCAACAGAAATCTGGGGCTCAATTGTCATAAGTCGAAGACTATCTGTGTTTTTAATAAGATCTACCAGGCATCCATTTTTTCATATAACCAGGAAAGGCAGACTTAATGTGAATATAAATACAAATTACCTAATGTGAATATAAATACAAATTACTACTGAGCCTTGGTGGAGCAGAGGGCTAATGCCTCCTTAAGTAACACCAGCTGCCTGCAATTAGTGCAGGTTCGCATCCCACCAGGCTCAAGGTTGACTCAGCCTTCCATCCTTCCGAGGTAGGTAAAATGAGGACCCAGATTGTTGGGGGCAATTAAGCTGACTTTGTAATAATGCCGCTTGGGGTGTGTGTGTAAAAGCCCTAATAAGCAGGCATATACATAGAATGAAGGCTACTGCTAAGCTTGTAAGCCGCCCTGAGTCTTCGGAGAAGGGCGGGATATAAATGTAATAAAAAATAAAAATAAATAAAAAATACCTTGTTTCCAGGGCAACCATTTGACCCATCGCTACCCATCATGAGATCAGTTTGCAGTGTGATTTGTGCTGTAGCTTTCGGACATCGCTTTTCCACTGACGATAAGGACTTCCTAGAGTTGGTGAAAGCCATTTTGATTTCCTTAAAATTTGGAAGCAGTATCTTTTACTTAGTAAGTTGTGACACCTTTGCTTCTCCTTCTCCTTCCCATCTGAGCTGCTTAATTTGGGATTTTCTAGAACAATGGATTGATGGTGTTTAAAAGAAGTTAAATAGTTTGGCCCTTCTTGAATGATAATGCAGCATTAATATTGTACACTTTGAAATGAGTTGACCCTTAAGGCTTGGCCACGTAATCAGAAGAGTTGTATTTTTGTCACCTGTTTCCTTGTATTCACCTGACACAGGTGTAACCTTCCAAAAGACATTTTTCAGGAAGCAACTGGATTTTCTTGTTTTTCCTTTGAAGACGTTTCGCTTCTCATCTAAGAAGCTTCTTCAAGCTCTGACTAGATGGTGAGGAATGGAAGGATTTATACTCCTTGCAGACAGCTGGTCGTTTGCATTCTTTTAGAGAGTTGTTGAAGCCACTTGGAGGTTTACCTGTTCCTCAAGGTCATCTGGGTGGTGCAAATGGGTATGTACAGCCTTCTTGGCTGCAGGATGTTTTCTGCCCTGAATCCCTTCAGGGTTGAAGACAGGCACAGGCTGTTGGGGATGAGTCCATGTTGTCTGCATCTCAAACTGAAGCGCAAATGGTTCCTGTAGTCTGCAATGTTTTCTGGAAATCTGTTCATGTTCCTGCACCATTCGAAAAGTGTTTCTCCCAAATTGCATAGCTAAATGCCTGTGGAGATTCTCAGTCATTCAGGTCATGGTTGTCCCAAAGGTGCTTTTCCAGGAGGCAACTGGACTTTCTTGTTTTTCTTTGAAGACGTTTAACTTCTCATCTAAGAAGCTTCTTCAGCTTCTTCCATTCAGTCAGAGCTGAAGAAGCTTCTTAGATGAGAAGCGAAATGTCTTCAAAGAAAAAACAAGAAAGTCCAGTTGCCGCCTGAAAAAAACACCCTTGGGTCTCTCTCTCTCTATCTCTCTCTTACTTTCTTTCTCTTTTATAGCTTTATGAAAATTTCCCAAATATCATGAAGCATCTGCCAGGCCCTCACCAGACTGCCCTATCTGCTCTGGAGACAATCATTTCGGTTGCGAAAAAGGAGATCACCCAGCATAAGGAGAACCAGAACTTGCATGAACTACAGGATTTCATTGACTTCTATCTATTTCAAATGGAGAAAGTAAGCATTGGTGCATAGCTCCTGTTCATTATACAGCATATCTTCTATAGGCTCCCCACCGGTGTGCCTTGACTAATGACCACAGTTGAGCTTAAAATTTCTGTTGCTACGTGAAACACTTGTTAAGTGGACCTTTCTTGCCCTAGTTGCTAAGTGAATCACTGCAGGTATTAAGGTATTAGCATGGTTGTTAAGTGAATCTGATTTCCCCGCTGACTTTGCTTGTCACAAAAGATGATCACATAACCTTGGGACACTGCCACTATCATAAATATGGATCAGTACTGAGCTGACCAAAGCTACAAATGGTCTTCAGGATGGTAAAACTGGAAGTAATTGTAAAGAGTGTTGCGATAGTATCTTTAAAGTGAATGAATGAACACATGAATGATAAAATTTAAATAAATGTAAAATGATGCCTGTTGGGACACCTGAGTGATGTGGTGACCTAGAGGTAGAGCTTTTGCCTCATAATCAGGAGGCTGTGAGTTCGATCTTAGGTAGTAGCAGATAGTTCTTTCTCTGAGCGCAAAGGGAAAATATCTACTGTGAGCTCTGCATAGGCATCAGGAAGGGCAGCTGGCCAGTAAACAATCAACTCCATTCAGTCGTCCTGACTTCACCCCCAATGCAAGGGATTACAGGGTCATTAAAAGGGAAAAAAAGTATGTTGGAAAACCTCCTCCCAACTACATTCAGTGTCGTCTGAATGATTTGGAACTGAGGACAAAGGAAACCTTAGGATCTTGGTAGACAATTTCAGTGGAGTTAATAACTTGATGTGCAATGGGTGTAGAACTAGAAAATTCCATTAAAAAAGGGATTGAAAATAAATCTGTGAACATGGTCTTTGCAATGACATAGATAAATGAGGGGTCTTTGGTGCCCCAGGACACTGCAACTACATGCCAGTTATCAAGCACATGAATTATGATCATGTGACCTTGGGGATGCTATGATGGTCATAAACACAAGGACTGGTTATAAGTTACTTTTTTCAGGGTCATAACTTTGAATGGTCACTAAACAAACAGTTACAGGTAGAAAGCTATCTGTGTTGAATAAACTTCCTTCAACTTTGTTTGGCCTTCTTTGAATCAGTTGCTATTTCTCCACTGGTGTCCTCTAGAGCAGGGGTCCTTAATCTTCACAACTTTAAGACTTGTGGACTTCAACTCCCAGAATCCCTCAGCCAGCAAAGCTGGCTGAGGAATTCTGGGAGTTGAAGTCCACAAGTCTTAAAGTTGCCAAGGTTGAGGATCCCTACTCTAGAGCAGTGTTTCTCAACCTTGGCCCTTTGAAGATGCGTGGACTTCAACTCCAGCTTTTCTGGCTGGGGAATTCTGCAAGCTGAAGTCCACCCATTTTTATGGGGCCAAAGTTGAGAAACACTGCTCTAGACTATTTACTCAATAATTATGTCCTACTTATGTTTACCCTTTGAGGCCTTCTGATTATTGCCTCATTCTCCTCTGACAAGATGACTCATAGACTAGTACAGGAACAGATTAGTTTGGAATAGTTTTGTTAGCTATAAATGACATTTCCTTCTTATTATTAATAACTATAGAGGAAGGATGATCTCCGTTCTACTTATAATGAAGATAACTTGGCTCAGTCCATTGCTGACCTCTTTATTGCTGGGACAGACACAACATATGCCTCCTTAAAATGGGCAATGCTTCTCATGGCCAATAATTTGGATATCCAAGGTAAGACAAATTGCTGCACGAGTGAGAATAAACAGGGTTTGTTAGTAGTGAGTGAAATAGAGCACCGTTCTTCCTCAAAGGATTTGCATCTGGACTGCCTCCACCTGAGAAGAAATAGTCTTTTTTACATGATTGGCTACAACAGCAGATCTTGCCAGCCACCACACAATACAACACAGGCCACTAATATATTGGGCATCAGGATGGGAAGTAACAGGACACAGCCACTAGAAAATGGCAGGTTGGTTGATAACAATGCTCACCTTTGACTACAGAAAGAGGAGTTCAACCTGTTTTCCAAAGCACCCAAGGGCAAAATAAGAAGCAACGGATGGAAACTAATCAAGGAGAGAAGCAACCTAGAACAAAGGAGAAATTTCTTGTCAGTTAGAACAATTAACCAGTAGAACAACTTGCCTCTAGAAGTTGTGGGTGCTCCAACACTGGAAGTTTTTAAGAAGAGACTGGACAACCATTTGTCTGAAATGGTATAGTGTTTCCTGCCTCAGTAGGGGGTTGGAGTAGAAGACCTCCAGGTCCTTTTCAATTCTGATATTCTGTTATTCTGTTAAGGACTAGGGGAGAGATGATAGCAATCTTCCAATTTTTGAGGGGCTGCCACAAAGATGAGGGAGTCAATCTATTCTCCTCAAGGCAGGACAAGAAGCAATAAATGGAAACTAATCAAGGAGAGAAGCAACCTAGAACTAAGAAGAAATTTCCTGACAGAACAATCAATCAGCGGAATAACTTGTTTCCAGAAGTTGTGGGTGCTCCAACACTGGAGGTTTTTAGGAAGAGATTGGACAGGCATTTATTTGGAATAATATAGATAGAGTCTCCTGCTCAAGCAGGGGTTGGACAAGAAAACCTCCAAGATCCATTCCAACTCTATTATTCTATCTTCTATGTCTAGTTTAATGAAGAGAAGGACCAGGGGTGACATGATAGCAGTGTTCCAATATCTCAGGGGCTGCCACAAAGAAGAGGGAGTCAAGCTATTCTCCAAAGCACCTGAAAGCAGGACAAGAAGCAACGGATGGAAACTAGTCAAGGAGAGAACTAACCTGGAACTAAGGAGAAATTCCCTGACAGAACAATTAATCAGTGGAACAACCTGCCTCCAGAAGTTGTGGGTGCTCCAAAACTGGAGGTTTTTAGGAAGATATTGGACAACAAATTGTCTGAAATGCTATTAAGGATTATTATTATTATTATTATTATTATTATTATTATTATTATTATTAT
>JAKJMR010000774.1:111627-139162 GCA_024449315.1 Daboia siamensis | reverse complement strand
TATTCTATTCTATTCTATTCTATTCTATTCTATTCTATTCTATTCTATTCTATTCTATTCTATTCTATTCTATTAAATTAAGGCAAAATTTTACTTTCTGTAATAAAATCCTACTTTATTGTATAAAACATATGTTATAAAACATATAAATAATGGCTGCAGGAACTGGATGTTTTGTCTAATGAACAGAAGGACTAAGGGTGATATGATAGCAGTATTCCAATATTTCAGGGGCTGCCACAATCTCTTATCTCCCTCCCTCCCTCCCTCCCTCCCCACTCTTATCTGTCTGTCTGTCTGTCTGTCTGTTGTCTGTCTATCTATCTATCATCTATCTATCATCTATCTTTTATCTATATTTATCTATCATCTATCTATCATTTAGCTATCTATCATTTATCTATATCTATCATCTATCTAGTCAGCCAGCCAGCTAGCTATCATTTATCTATCATCTATCTCTATTATCTATCTATCTTTATCATCTCGAAGGAAGCTAAAAGGAAACAGAACTAAAGTCCAAGACTTGATTTGCCTCTAAGTCAGGGGTCAATTCAATTGTTGGATCCTTTATTTTACACTACAGGTCAATTAGGGATGCGGTGGCTCAGTGGGTTAAGACACTGAGCTTGTCAATCAGAAGGTCGGCAGTTTGGCGGGTCAAATCCCGAGTGCCGTGTAGCAGAGTGAGTGCCTGTTACTCCTCCCAGCTTCTGACAACCTAGCAGTTCGAAAGCACGTAAAAATGCAAGTAGAAAAATAGGGACCACTACGGTGGGAAGGTAACAGCGTTCCGTGCACCTTTGGCATCTAGTCATGCCGGCCAAATGACCATGGAGATGTCCTCGGAGAAGCGCTGGCTCTTCGGCTTTGAAACGGAGATGAGCACCGGCCCCTAGAGTTGTAAACAACTAGCACGCATGTGCGGGGGAACCTTTACCTTTACCTTTACCTTTTACAGGTCAATTAATATTCAGGGTTGCTGTTACTCTTATTTGTAATCATACCAAGTCCTATATGGATTAATAATATCTTTCAATCTTCATATTATTTCTTTTGGGAAATAAATTGAATGGTGTGAAATAAAATTCTTTTCCCCCCCCACCTTTTTTCTCAGATAAAGTTTACAAGGAGATGGATGAGGTTTTTGGTTCTTCGCTCTCAATCTGTTATGAAGATCGGAAGAAACTGCCCTACACCAATGCTGTTATTCATGATATCATACGAAAAAAATATCCCTTCCTATTTGGGCTTCCCAGACAATGTGTACAGGACATTTATCTGAATGGTTTTCTCATTCCCAAGGTATAGAATTTATTTTATTTTTTTCAGATACATTTTAATCTTATAGCTGGCCTATCTCTTTCTGTTCCCAGCTGTCTTTTTAAAAGTTATTTAAAATTCAAGGTAACAGATTATTCTCTGTTTCTGGGCATCCTGACAATTTCTGAGTTTTTATTTTTAGTGTTCTGTGCTCTGATTCTCCACTAGGTGTCAGTAGTTTATTTTTCAGTTTTTTTCAGACAAAAAGTTATTATTGTTATATTTTTTATATAATTTCATCAAAACCCTTTAGGGCATAGTCTTAACAGGGTTTTTTTTAGTTTCTACATTTGTGAAGACTGTAGTATTTTAAATTTAATTTCAATATATTTCTTTTCCCCTTAGTATTAATTTGCTGCTTCCGTCTATGGGGGAGTGGGGATATAGCCCTCTCCTTTCATTTTGGAGGTTTTCTTGTTTTGGAGGTCTTTACAAGGATTCATTTAAAAGTTAGAAGAGAGAAGATTGATGCTCTCACCAGTTCGAAGCACACTGTTCATCAATGTTCTGGTTCATGCTCTTGGACTTTGGCTGCATGTAGATTGGGCTAGACCAGGGGTGTCAAACTCAATTTCATTGAGGGCCGCATCAGCATTGCAGTTGCCCTCAGGGGGCCGGGTGGGTATGGCCAGGGTGGGCGTGGCCTACCGGGTGGGAGTGGCTAGAGTGCGTATGGCCTACTGGGTGGGCATGGCCAGCTCTACATTGTTTGCATCAAGGGTGCCTGTGGGGGCCTGGGCAGGAGTGGGACAGATCTGAGGGTCTCTGGCAGACGGAGGGTCTCTGGGCCAGGGCCAAGGCAGTGGGGGCCGTTCCCTCACTGTTTCCAGGATGGCTTCGCGGGCCACATGAAACCATTTCGCGGGCCGGATCTGGCCCCCGGGCCTTGTGTTTGACATGTCTGGGCTAGACGCTGATATTCAGTTAGCCTTTCTCCTGTTGGGTCAGAGGCCTTCCCCCAGACTGAATGAAACAACTGCCATCATTTCATGATCAATGGAGCGCCCCTCCTTCACGGTCACCTTTTTGGGGCAACTTCAGTCCCATTTAGGGTCTCTCTGGCAGGGCAAAACTGGCTGTGGGGAGCAGAGCTCCACCATCCCACGGCTGTGCGCTGTGGTACAAAACCCCAAGGTATAGATCTTAGATCTGAATTACTGGATCTGCAGTTGTATGGGCTCCATTCCCATGCAAGAACTCTATGACTGAGCTCCCATCTTCTGATTTATTTAGTTTGGGCTTTGACTCTTCTGATTCCCCTCTTATCTTCTCCAGGTAGAGAAATACTGCTGCAATATTTATTTCAATGGGCAAAAGCAGTGTGAGTTACTATCCTCCAGAACGAAACCAAATATTATTAGCCTGAATGTTGGAGATTGTATCTCAGTATTGCTTTTTCTACTCTTTCCTGTCCATTTTAGTTCGCTGATTCCTAAGATGTCGATGTTCAGTCTTGTCATCTTTCTTTGACAACATCCAGCTTTCCTTGATTCATGGATCTTACATTCCAGGTTCCTATGGAGAAAAAATCTTTACAGCATTGGACTTTCCTTTCACCACCAGACACATCCACAGCTGAGCGTCCTTTCGGCTTTGGCCCAGTCACTTCATTCTTTCTGGTGCTACTAGTACTAGCCCTCTGCTCTTCCCCAGTAGCATATTGGACGCCTTCCGATCTGAGGGGCTCATCTTCCAGCATCATATCGTTTTGCCTTTTAGTACTGTCCATAGGGTTTTCATGGCAAAGATACTGGAGTGGGTTGCCATTTCCTTCTCCAGTGGATCACGTTTTGTCAGAACTCTCGGCTATGACCTGTCCATCTTGGGTGGCTTTGCACGGCATAGTTCATAGCTTCATTGAATTACACAAGCCCCTTCGCCACGACAAGGCAGTAATCCATGAAGGGGCTCTTCTGCATAGTTACATACTAATGTAAATTATTTAACTTGTTTCCACTGAATCTGGATTTAGTAGATGTATCTGCTACAAAGGGGGATAAATCTGAACAGGTTCCATTTGTTAATTCCAAAATCTGTTATATCTGCTAGTGTCTTCAAAATTAAATATATATGAAGTTAAATAATGCAAGGAACAAAAATGGGCTAGCCAGAAATAACTGGGTGTCAGGACCCACCCCAATTCACATCTTAGGAAATAAGGACTCTTGGAGCTGAGTTGTCCAAAAGGAAAAAAATTACTAAGGATAAGATTGGTAGTGGAGATATGAGACAGGATCTGGTCTTGAGTCATATTTCAAATCTATTTAAGCATTCCCGGTTCAACCCACTCCCCTCAAAACTCCATTTGGTTAGGATCCCATCAATTTGGTTGTCAGGTCCCTCCGTGGGAAGAAAGGAACTTCGTGCATTCCTTTGTTGATTGCCTTCTTCCTACAGCCCCAACAGACTTCCCCCCCTTTGTTCCCCCAGATCAAAGGTTCTTTGAAAGCAGCTACAGATAGACTGAATAAACAATCCCCCCCCCTCCTCCTTCTACCAGTATGGCAGAATCCCGGTAGACACAATATTTTAACCATACATTTATGAATGTGATATCAATGGATTCTGACACTGATACTTTGTTCTTTCCAGGGTGCTGTCATTTTTCCAGATTTAAGGTCTGTCCTTTTGGATCCTGAACACTGGGAAGTACCTGAAAAGTTCAATCCAAATCATTTCTTGGACAAGGAAGGACATTTTGTAGAAAAAGAAGCATTTCTTCCCTTTGGAGCAGGTAATAGAACAGTCATTGTGATTGCCAAATGATGCTTAACTTACGAGAAGGGCTGTGGTGAGAATGGATGGTGGTCCTCGACTTATAACTTGGTTACTTCGCGACCGTTTGAATTTCGGGTAGGCCATGTCAAGCACACACAAAAAAAGGAGGTCAGGACAGAGTTCAAAAGTACTGCAAGTTTATTCCATACAACCTATAGACAGGAATCTGAACTACTAACAATCAATGAGAATTGGCACCAGATAAGAGTCAATAGACTTCGGGTGGGGTGGGGTTGGACTTAGATTTCTTTCGGGGGTGTAGGGACTCCAGACTGATGATGTGTTTGTACCTGCCCTCAGCTCAGCCTGGTCATCTCCTACAGGCCTGTCCAAGCGCTAGTTATGATCTGGTTCCAAAGCTATGACTACTGCAATACTCCCCACAGTTATTCATCCTTATGACAGACCTCAGTGACCCCCCCACCTATCTTCCCCCACCCCCACCCCTTGGTCCTTGCAGGCCTGGGATCTGCTTCTCACCCCATCAGGCCCCATATCCTTCTGCTGATTTAGATTAAATCTCAAAAAAAAAAAAATCTGTTAATTTCTTTTTGCACTCCTTAACTTTCCAGTCTTTCTGTAAAAAATGTTTCAATTAATCTCCATCTGAAAGTTGGGTAATAATTTTTAAAAATCTAGTTCTGGAATCCCCACAGAACTATTAATCATTTTTTAAAAAATCCATTATTGTATCTATTTATGAGAACAATTGGTATCTTTTTGAAAAATAAGTAAAATCTACAGAATTAATATTTTTGTGTCCATAGATCTACTAGAGTTGAAATATTCATTAAAAAAAGGTCTTTGATAATTTCCCCGAGTGATATTATTTTCTTCTCAGATATTCTATTCAATTACAGAGGGACACCATTCCTGTCACCCATCAGGCAGCAATTCTAATAAGAAAGATTTTGTTCCATAAGTTGTTTATTAAAAAAATATCTTTAATTTTATTTGATGCATAAAGTCCCAAAACAAAAGTTTTAACAGAATAACAGAATATAACAGAATATTATGTTAAAAGCTTCTGTTAAAACAAAGTTTTAAATCCTTGTAGTTGTTTTCATTTCTATAAATCTTCCAACCTGATGAGTTATTTTTTTTTAATTAAAAAGTTTTATAAAAGTTACAATATAATCCCCAAAACCAACCCAAAGCTGAGTACAGGGTTACAAATATAATAATCATAATCTAACTAACATTAACCAACCAACCTGATGAGTTATTTTTATTTCTGGTTTTAATTAGGGATTAACATATACAACGTCCATTGTTTGTTGTTTGTTTGATCCTATCAAAATGAATTCATCAGGTGCTGGTGATGACCTATAAAGCCCTAAATGGCATGGGTCCGGATTATCTTAGGGAGCACCTGCTGCCAGCATCCACTTCCCATCGTCCTGTGTGCTCCCACAGGGAGGGCCTCCTCAGGGTCCCACCGGTCAGGGAGTGCTGGCGGGCAATCCCCAGGGGGAGAGCATTCTCAGTGGGCGCGCCTGCCCTATGGAATCAGCTGCCTGTGGAACTCTGGATCACCCCCGACCTTCGCTCGTTTCGCCGGGACCTAAAAACTTGGCTATTTGACTTAGCCAGCCTGGACTGAGGAGTTTTAAGGCTTTAAATTTTAAATTTTAAACTGTTTTGGGGCTATTAATTTAATTTTATTTTAATTTGTACATTGCACTGTTTTAATTTGCCCTGTAAACCTCCCTGAGTCCTTCGGGAAAAGGGCGGTATATAAATCGAAACAAATAAAATAAATAAATAAATAAATCTCCCAAGTTTTTACAAATCAAATATTTCATGTCTTTATTTCTAATGCATGCTTCTTGTAAGGAAATTATATCTTGTTTTAATTTTTTTCAGATAATGATATCCTTTTTTTCTTTGTGAATGGAATTTGTCCCATTTATATTCCACATTAGATATTTACATTCCAAGTTTAAGTAAATAGTTTTTAAAAAATCTGTGCTTGTAGCACCCAATTCCAAATAATCTTTTTCATTAACTGTGGTGGGTTTTTTTTTGTCAATTTGTTTATCCATTTTCTCTGTACTTTCCTTTTGAGCATCTTATAGTTCTATTTTCACTGGCCCTTTAAACAGTATTCAATTGAAATCTTTGCTGAAAAATAAAAGTGATCTCATCTCTTTTTTTCTGTTTCACTGTTTTAGTCAAAAATGAATAGTTTTTTCTTGTATGTAAAATTCTGGTACAGATCTCTGTTAAAATGATTATTTCTATATTATTAATTTTCAGTTTGTGTTGAAATAACAGAATGACAAAATAACAGTGTTGGAAGAGACCTTGGAGGTCATCTAGTCCAACCCCTGCTCAAGCAGGAAACCCTATACTGTTTCTGCTGTTGGTCTCTTACTGTTTTTCTTACAAAGTGTAGTGAAACATCTCGAAACGTCTTATTGTAGCAAAAGCATGAATTGATTCTATGTATTGCCAATTTGCCCTTCAAAGTCATTTTGCAAATCCAAGAGATTGAACCATGTAATTTGTGTACATTTCTGGGATAGCTCTCAAACAAAACTGCTTCTTCCAAAGTTCGAACCAAGTTGAATAATCCAATCCTCTTTCAAGCTCCATTTCTCTTATTCTTCATTTATTCTCTAGAATTTTTAATCTGTTATTAGTTTGTTTTATTTTATTTCTCTGTTTCCCTTTTTCTGACATTTATTTTATCCACCTTCTCCATTTTTTTTCAATCTTTCTTCCAAAGGACAAAAAAATTAGCATCCAGTTTAGAATCCAGGGAATAGGCCAACCTAGATCCTAGTTTTTCAAACATTGATGTAATGAAAGTAACTATAGTTGGCAGTTTCTATTTCTTCTCAGGAATTTGCTCAATGGATAGTCTTCTTACATCTCCTCCAACTTTATGTGCAGCCGTTATAAAGTGGTTGACAAAATAAAACAACAAAAAAAAGCTAGTAGGAAAAAGGGAATTGTAGTTATAAGCAGTTATCAGCAGATGGAAGCCAAAATCAAGAAAAGAGAGTCTGCAATGCAAATGCTGAGCTGACTATAATATTCCTAATCATAGCCAGTCTAGTCAGGTAAAGTAGGATAAGAGGTATTATGGGAAGATGAACTTCATATGAAATATGAAAGCATGGAATTCTGGGAGTGGAAGTCCACAAGTCATAAAAGAGCTATCGCTCCCCATGAAAACATTGCATTATAAATAAGCCAATGATATTGATCATTTATCTCCTCTCAATCTGATTAGAAGGTGTGGCTTGAATAAGAAAAACAGGCTGAGACTCAAGCAAACCAAGAAGGAATGATTGGTAATACAGAGACCGATCTCTGGACTGGACCATCTTTAATTCTTGATGGGATTGATGGGATTGTCCTTCCCTAGACAATCTTGATGGGATTGTCCTTCCCTAGACAAAAAGTCAAAATATCTTCATGATAGTTTGAAACATGACTTAATCAATAGGTTAGGTTCATACAATGAAATACACTGCAGAAACACAACAGAATAACAGAGATGGAAGGCAACCTGGAGGTCTTCTAGTCCAACACCCCCCCCCCCCCCCGCTTAGGTAGGAAACCTTATAGCATTTCAGACAAAGAGTTGTCCAATCTCTTCTTAAAAACTTCCAGTGTTGGAGCAGCCACAACTTCTGGAAGTAAGCTATTCCACTAATTAATTGTTCTCACTGTCAGGAAATTTCTACTAGGTTCTAGGTTGCTTCTCTCCTTAATTAGTTTCCATCCACTAGTGGGCCATGAGGGATTTGCAACTGGGTCACAGAAATGGCTGGCAAGTGCATTTGTGCACTCCCTTTAAGTGAGCAGCAGGCCTCTGATGGTGAAATGCAGGCCGGGGGTGGGGGCACGGCAGAAGACAAAGAAGACACCAGCGAGGCAAGTGTTAATTCATGGACAGCCTGGCTGCAACAGTAAATGGGTACAGGGTGCGTGGGACAGCTCCACCCCCACTCCTGCCTTGATCTTTAGGCATGCACTTTGCCCCATACTAGGGCTTATTTTTGGGGTAGAGCTTATATTAAAGTTAAAAGTTCCCCCGCACATGCGTGCTAGTTGTTTACAACTCTAGGGGCTGATGCTCATCTCCATTTCAAAGCCAAACAGCCAGCACTTGTCCGAGGATGTCTCCGTGGTCATGTGACTGGTATGACTAGATGCCAAAGGTGCACAGAACGCTGTTACCTTCCCACCGGAGTGGTCCCTATTTTTCTACTTGCATTTTTACGTGCTTTCGAACTGCTAGGTTGGCAGAAGCTGGGACGAGTAACAGGTGCTCACTCTGCTACATGGCACTCGGGATTCGACCCGCCAAACTGCCAATCTTCTGATCGACAAGCTCAGCATCCTAACCCACTGAGCCACCGCGTCCCTAGGGCTTACATTAGGCCCACCCCAAAAATCAAGCTAGGGCTTATTTTCGGGGTAGGTCTTACTTTCGGGAAAACATGATAGGATAATTCTGCGTTGCTTCTCTCCTTGATTAGTTTCCATCCATTGTTTCTTGTCTTGACGTCTGGAAAATAAGCTGACCCCTCTTCTTTGTGGCAAATACTGGAAATACTACTGTCATGTCTCCCCTAGTCCTTCTTTGCTTCTTGGATTTCTTGTTTTTCTTTTTTACTGGTATTGTGCTGGACTGGGCTTTTATGATCATATTTTTCAGTTTCCCACACTTCTTGAGTTGCTTGCCCCTTTAGGATTTTTATCCATGGAATTTTTCTTAGGCTCTGTTTGAGTTTGTTAAAACCAGCTCTTTTAAAGTTTAAGGCACTGGTTGGATTATATTCTGTTGCTAGTGTTTGCTTTATATTAAATTCCAGTATGACATGGTCACTCTCACCCAACTTCAACTCCCTCTATCACTTGTCTGTTAGTAAGACTTAGGTCTACTATAGCTTTTCCTCTAGTTCCCTCCTCTACCTTTTGGATGACAAAGTTGTCAGCTAAATTGGTTAGGAATCTGTTTGATCTCACACTTGCTGCAGTGTTTTTCACCCTGTTGATACCAGGGTAGTTAATGTCTCCCATTACTACTGTGGTATGTTTCCTACATACATTTGTTAATTGATTAGCAAAGAATTCATTTATTTCTTCTGCTTGGTTGGATGGCCTGTAGTATACTCCTATAGCAAGGTCATTTTTCCCCTTTTGGATTCTAGGAGGTTTTCATCCTTGGTTTTGTGTGTTTCTGTAAAGACATAGTGATCTTTTATATATAATGCAACTCCACCATCTCTTTTTTTAGGTCTGTTTCTTTTGAATAGTTTGTATCCTTCCATCAGCACATTCCAGTCATGAGTTTCACCCCACCAAGTTTCAATAATGGCAACTATATCGTATCTACCTTCATGTACTAATACTTCAGATTCACCCTATTTGTTCCCTAAACTTTGAGCATTTAATGTTCAGGCATTTTTGCGTCTTTGGTATGTTTCTTATATCTCCTACTTTCTAATTAGGATTTCCATCCTTTCCATCACTCTCTACTTCAGACATGTCAAACACAAGGCCCGGGGGCCGGATCCGTCCCACGAAGTGGTTTCATGCGGCCCGCGAAGCCATCCTGGAAACAGTGAGGGAACGGCCCCCACTGCCTTGGCCCTGGCCCAGAGACCCTCCTCCTGCCAGAGACCCTCAGATCTGTCCCACTCCTGCCCGGGCCCCCATAGGCACCCTTGATGCGAAAGATGTAGAGCTGGCCACGCCCACCCAGTAGGCCATACGTACTCTAACCACACCCACCCAGGCCACACCCACCCGGCCCCTTGAGGGCAACCGCAATGCTGATGCGGCCCTCAGTGAAATTGAGTTTGACACCCCTGCTCTACTTCATTGTGTTTTTCCTTTTTTATTTCTTCTTTCTCTTTACTCCCTATCTTCTTATGTGATTGGTTATCTAACAATTTTTGCTTGGAATTAGGTTCTTGAAGGTTGGCTCCCCTCCCACCTCAATTTTAGTTTAAAGCCCTTTTGATAAGATGAGCCAGTCATTTCCCGAATATATTCTTTCCAGTTCTTGTGAGGTTCACTTCATCCTTTGCCAGTAGCCCTTCATTTAGGTAATGTAGACCATAGTCTAGGAAGCTGAAGTTCTGTTGACGATACAAGTTTTAAGCCAGTGGTTCATTTCTAAAATCTTTTGCTCCCTCATTGGATGATGGCCTTTTGTTGGAAGTATAGATGAAAGGTAAAAGGTAAAGGTTTCCCCGCACATGCGTGCTAGTCATTTCCAACTTATAAATAATCATAAAAAAACCTGGAAGGAGTCTGATAGCAGCTTTTCCAATTAACAGGTGTTATTAAAAGGCATAAGCTTTTGTGCAGCTCACAGAAGCTCCTGGCTGTTAGTAAAATGCACCAATAAAAGAGAATATTTGTTGCTCAGGGTTGAACTGTGGGGTCTTTGATGCTCTCTGAGCTTGCTTGTTTTCTTGCAGACATTTTATATACCCAAACTAGGTAACATTTATCAGTGCTAGTAAGGAGTGCGGTCTGTTAATAAAATATGCTAGTCAAAACAGGTGATACCAGATTCCTGATTTTTTTTGCTATTCTAGAGCTAAGGTAAAGGTAAAGGTTCCCCCGCACATGTGTGCTAGTCGTTTCCGACTCTAGGGGCCAGTGCTCATCTCCGTTTCAAAGCCGAAGAGCCAGAACTTGTCCGAGGATGTCTCCGTGGTCATGTGGCCGGCATGACTAGATGCCAAAGGCGCATGGAACGCTGTTACCTTCCCACTGTAGTGGTCCCTATTTTTCTACTTGCATTTTTACGTGCTTTCAAACTGCTAGGTTGGCAGAAGCTGGGACGAGTAACAGGCGCTCACTCTGCTACGTGGCACTCGAGATTCGACCCGCCAAACTGCTGACCTTCTGATCGACAAGCTCAGCGTCCTAACCCACTGAGCCACCACGTCCCTCACATGTGCAAACAGTATAGGATAACTTTTTTTTTTCTGCCCAGTTCTCCCATTGTTCTTTGACCACTTATTAGTTGCTTTATTTTGGAAGTGGCTTGTCTGCCTCAAATGTTCCCAGTCAACGACCTTGGGGTTTGGGTTTATGTCACATTTCCAGGCAGCACTCTTGCATTCAGGGGTTCCTTCCTGTTGTCTGGTTTCAAGCAGGGTTGTGTAGCTGGTCAACCATGACAACATAAATGAATTGTCACAAAAGTTGATCCAGTTCTGCAAGGCACAAACTGAAGGAAAAGGAGGGATATCTTTGTTGTATTAACATATATGATTATCTTGGTTAGTGGGTAATTTGTGTTTTTAAAACACAAATTACCCTTTGGGCTAAGTTCATATATAAAAGAGCCTTGGTGGAGCTGTGGGCTAATGCTTCCTTAAGTAACACCAGCTGCCTGCAATTAGTGCAGGTTCGAGTCCCACCAGGCTCAAGGTTGACTCAGCCTTCCATCCTTCCGAGGTAGGTAAAATGAGGACCCAGATTGTTGGGGGCAATTAAGCTGACTTTTTAATAATGCCGCTTGGGGTGTGTGTGAAAGCCCTAATAAGCAGGCATATACATAGAATGAAGGCTACTGCTAAGCTTGTAAGCCGCCCTGAGTCTTTGGAGAAGGGCGGGATATAAATGGAATTATATATATATTGGGATAAACCACAGAAACAGTACTTGGACTCTAACCATGCCTAGCCTTGTAGCACTGAAGAAACACTGTGGATTCTTCCCTGATATTTTGATAGAGGAGAACTTCACCCCTCAGTTCAAATCCACACAATCATTGCAAAGTGGAGCAAATAGTTAATGGATAGGCAAAATGGATTATTGCTGATTAATTTTTCCTTCTTCTTCTTCTCTTTTTTTTGTGTCTAGGAGCTCGTGCCTGCTTGGGGGAACTCCTGGCCAAGATTGAGTTCTTCAACATTTTTACCAGACTGTTGAGGCAATTTAGGTTGGAGCTACCAGAAGGAGTGACAAAGCTTAGTGAAGAATCAGTATTAGGGGTGTCTGTGCATCCCTCTCCTTATAAGATTTGTGCTGTCCCTCGTATCAGGACACCATAATATGGAAAATTATCAAGAGCTTCTCATTTGCTAATGCTACAATCTCTCCTTTGTTCAATATGTTTGTAGATCGTTCGCCTTCATTCTTGCTGAATGAATCAATTGATGAATTGATGAATCAATCTTCAGATCTTGCCAAATAACACCCCACAGTGTATCTCAGGATTGGTCTGCTTCTATCCATCTCTAGAAGCAGAAACCTAGATCTCTCACACTTACTGCTGTAGTTGCTTCTGGTGTCTACCTGAGCAATGGAGAAGAGGCCATTGGCATAAGGAAACCTTGCAGGAAAAGCCCTATTGCATGGGATAATAGGTAGTTCCTGGCGAAAGCTTTGGACTTTTGACCAAATTCCTGGGATTGTCTTATGTCAGCTTCATTCAGGAAGTCCTTGAGTTACGACCACAACTGAGCCCAGAGTTTCTATTGTTAAGTGAGACATTTGTTAAGTGGGTTTTGGCCCATTTTGCCACAGTTGTTAAGTGAATCACAACAGTTGTTAAATTAGTAACATGGTTGTTAAGTGAATCAGGCTTCCCCACTGACTTAGTTTGACAGAAAGTTGCAAAAGGGAATTACATAACCCCGTGACACTGCAACCGTCATAAATATGAGTCAGTTGTCAAAGAAATGGTCCTTCCTTTGCAAAGTAGCAAGGTCATTCTAAATCATCTAAAAAATCCAAACTCAAAGTTGCATCTGAATTTTGATCATGTGACCATGGGGATGCTGCAATGGTCACAAGTCACTTTTTTCAGTGCCGTTATAACTTTGAATGGTCGGAAAGTGAACTATTGTAGCCCAAAGGGCTGCAGTTCTTAAATGTTGCTATCTTTAAAGTATCCCTCATATTTCTTTAATCTATTTTCAGAATCCCTGTCCCAGCCCATTTTAATTGATTACTTTATTACATTCCAGCTTTCACAACGATTGGCTGTGATCCTTGCTCACAACTGCTTATGGAAAACTCAATTTGATAAATCAGTTTGACACTCCATACAGTGGCGCTCTCTCTCTTTTTTAAAAAAAAATCTAAACGGCTTTCCTACACTTTCAGTCATAGTGACCCTCCTTTTATTCTTTTACTGAAAGAAAGGTTCATTTGTATTAACACCATAACTTTTACAGAACTTTACAATTACAAGGTCACCTGCCTCACCCCTTTTTGGCATGATCTGAAACACGAAGCAGAAAGAAGATGTTTTCATTTCTGCTGCTACCCTGTGCATCCAGGCAAGCTGTGCAATCATAACTGTAATACAAAAAAGAAAGAAAGAAAGAGGGTCTTGTTTGTTAGATGTTATGATCTCTGCCGTGTTCAACACGTTTGTAATTTGATCGCCTTCCAGGTTGCCTCTTCAGCTCTTGCTGAATGACTTCTCCTAATCTGAAGTGAATGAAGTGTTCTGTTGCAAGGGCTCCTGGAGAATTGTATACCCAAATGTCTTGGAAAACAGCCAGTTCTTCAAAGTCTTCTGGAATGCAATTAGGGTGAGAACCACACAGCTCTCAGGAGCAACTTCAATCATGAGGACAGGATCCGCAATTAAGACGGCATTCTTTAATTGAAAAGAGTGTCCCAACATTGTTGGCCTGTTCTGGCTGGTCAGAAACCTTGGAAATTTGGTGGTCCATTTAATAACCTGACCCTATGACATTGAGTTCAACTTTCTGGTTTCTCTATATGAATAAACGTGCACGTCTTATAATGTTACCATGTTGCTTCTTCATTTTTTTTTAAATAGAAACTTTAGGAGATCTCAAATGATAAAAAAAAATAATCTCATTCTCAGCATGAATTGTAATTGCAAACTTAAGTCAGGTAGGTGACCTTGGGCCAGTTGTCCTCACAGGGTTGATTTTGTGGGGAAAATAGCAGGAGGAACTCTTGAGTTGCTTATAAAATAATAATAATATAAAATAATAATAAAGGTAAAGGTAAAGGTTCCCCTGCACATGCGTGCTAGTCGTTTCCGACTCTAGGGGCCGGTGCTCATCTCCGTTTCAAAGCCGAATAGCCAGCGCTTGTCCGAGGACGTCTCCGTGGTCATGTGGCCGGCATGACTGGACGCCAAAGGCGCACGGAACGCTGTTACCTTCCCACCGTAGTGGTCCCTATTTTTCTACTTGCATTTTTACGTGCTTTCAAACTGCTAGGTTGTCAGAAGCTGGGACAAGTAACAGGCGCTCACTCTATTTTGCGGCACTCGGGATTCGACCCGCCAAACTGCCGACCTTCTGATTGACAAGCTCAGCGTCCTAACCCACTGAGCCACTGCATCCCTTTAAAATAATAATGGTGGGGTATAAATAAATAAAATAAAATCCTGAAATTTTGCAAGAAAGCTATAGGATTTCTAAATACCTACTGCTAATTCTTCCTTTATTATGATGCATAAGAACCTAGCAGTTTCATCTGCAAATATTAGTATTAATATTAGTTATTTTCTGAGGGGTCTTTGGTGCCCTCTAAGTCTGGTGGTTTTGCAAGAAAACAGCCAAGACCAGGGAGCACCAGGGACCCCTCATTTCAACCCTGAGCTACAAATATTTTCCTTTATTAATTAATTTCTGTATGTCTCATTATGTTTTTGTGAACTTAACCTGCTTGGTTAATGGATGGTTCAGTACATTTTAGATTGTACAAAATTAGAAAATGTATTGGGCATGGCTACATCCACATGACATACCTTATTCATTACCAATCTTTATTATGATCACAGACCGGAATAAAAGTGAAACATTGAACAAAATGAAAACAGAACGGAGAGAATGACAGGAGGTGTTCCAATAGATGGTGAAATCATCATGGAGTACCCAAGGTCTGCCTAATTTTTATGGACAATATAGCAAGACCTAGCTACAATTAAAAAATATTGCATCATTCTGATCAGATAGTAGTAGTAATAAAACAGACTGGAATTTCCAGGATGTTTTGTCAATTAAGGTACTATCAAATGAATCTGTGAGTCCTTACAGATGGTGCAATACAGCTGAAGGCCTAGGACTGGGGAGATGGCGTACGTGCCCACAGAGAGGGCTCTGCGTGCCACCTATGGCACGCGTGCCGTAGGTTCGCCACCACGGTGCTAGAGTATGTCCTGGTTCTGATCCTGCATCTCTGGCCAAATCACAGCAAGTGATGCCGCTTGTTATTAAGAATGATGAAGCAGGGTTTATAAAAACTAGGCAAGCAGAAGACAACATTAGATTAGTTGTAGATCTAATAGACTTGAATAAAAATAAAGATCAACCTTTAATCTTATCGTTAGATGCTGAAAAAGACTTTGATAAAATATGTAAAGAGCACATTTTTGCTCTTGATTCGGATTTCCTTTTGGAATTCATAAAATGGAGTAAGATATTAAATGAGTCTCCCACATCTAAAGTGAAGGTTAATGGCATATTTTCTACTTTTCACTATTCAGAAGAACTAGACAACAATGTCCACTTTGCTTTTTAATATCTGTGTGGAATCCTTGGCTCGTGCTATTTGTGATCAACAGAATAATACATTTTTAGAAGAGAATAGAAGAACAGAGTTGGATGGGAACTGGGAGGTCTTCTAGTCCAACCCCCTGCTTAGGCAGGAAACCCTATACTATTTCAGACAAATGGTGACATATCTCAGTGAACACAAATTGGTTTCATTTGCAGAAAACATTCTTTTGTTTATTTATATACCTCATGCCACTTTCACACTGTTGATGCAAATGTTAGACGCTTTTAAAAAGAAAAGAGGATATCTATAAACTGGCCCAAATCAGAAGTGATGCCAGTAAGTGAAAGTTGGGTTACCCATCCATTTAAGTCTACAGAAAAACCACCCTTACTAACCAGGTGCTCCACTATCAAAGTGGAGCAATTTCCAATTTCCAATTTCCCAAAAAAGAAGCTGTGTAAAGACTTTATTTAAACGAGCCTAAACACACTGCAGCAACCGCGAACAGCAGAAAAAAGAAAATGGAGCATCTATACAACACATTTCAACAAAATGGATATCCATGTAACTTGGTCAAAAAGTCCCTGACCGCTCAATCCAATACCGCACAACCAACACAAACCCTAAAAAGAATTACACTGCCATACATCAAGAATTGCTAAGCACATTGATTTGTGCTTTAAATTGTAAGCTGCCCTGAGTCTTCGAAGAAGGGCGGGATATAAATGGGATAAAAAAAAAAAAGAATATCTCAGGAACCACCAACGCACTAATACAGCCACATGGATTCAGCGTAGCACACAATATCTCAGGAACCACCAACACACTAGTAAGCTGTAAAGTCGCGTGCTTCACAGAGAGATGGATACAGAGCTGGGTAACGATGTGTTTATTCAGGAACAGAACGGAACTGGGATACAGGGGCTACCTGGTGTTTATTTATACCTGCCCAGGTGAATCGCGTCCAATCATTTCAAACCTGGGCTTCCCGCCAGTGCAGGTGGCCAATGGGTTTAAACCCTGGCTTCCCGCCAGGGCTGACCATGCCTGGAGCTTTCAACAGCTTGAGCCATTCAGACCTTTCCCGCATAAACGGTTATAGCCCGGAGCTGTCCAGCCTCCTGCTGTGCTGCTCTTCAGCCTCCTGCTGTGCTGTTCATTGTGTATGCTGAGCGGCATACACTGCACCAGCCACATGGATTCAGCGTAGCACACAAGCCAACTAAAGCCCTTCCAAACATCCTAAGCAAACCGAAAGACCCAGCAACTCCCAGAAGAAAAAACAGGAGCCATTCTACAACATACAGTGTCAGAACTGCAGCAACTGCTATGGAGGACAAACAGGCAGAAGACTGGCAGAATGCATCCATGAACACCAACTGGGAGTCAGAAGGCCTGCTGAAATTTTTTAAAAATTTTATCACATGTAGATAGATTTAACGATAGCTTCAATGAGGAACATGTGACCATCCTAGACCGGGCCAAGTCCCAAAAAGGCCAGGAAACTTCTAGAAGCTTGGCACTCTGACAAATCAGCCATCAATAGACACATAGACATTAACAACATCTATCGACTATGCAAAAGAGACAATCGACAAGCCCAAAAGAGAAAAAGACTCCAGCACCTCTCCACTGGGAATCAGCGTTCAGATCAGCATAGCTTAACTCCAAGTCCAACTTCAGACCAACAATCAGGTAAGTAATACCCCAATCAAGAAACTGGCACAGAGCCAACAGTAAACAGCCCAGTTAAAGAATCCCTAAAACTGACTTCCAGGTGGCAAGGCGCCACCGAAGACAGCTGTTTTCGGGCTGTCCGCTCCGTGGTTTTTTAGAACCGCCGAAAACAGCGCCGATCAGCTGTTTCGGTGGTTCGGAAGCCCCCTCCTCAGGAGAAGAGGAGGGGGTGAGTACCCAGGTAGGGGTAGAGCTCTCCGGGGCCGCCAGAGCTTAAAGTTCTGGTGGCTGAAGGATCGAGCCCCCCCGAAACCTGGGTTTGCTCTGGGCTGTGCAGCGTTTCTGCTCCATGCTTTTAGGAGCAGAACAAGGCGTTCGCAACCATCCCTGTTTACAGGAAAGGACTTTGGAAAACGAGAAAGTAGGCAGAGCGATGCAGGAGAATAAGGTGCAAGTGGACTTTTGATCTTTAGCTCAATTTACATTGAAGACTTTGAAAGTGAAAGTGCGTAGTAAGTAACAGTGGAGGAAAATGGCAGCTAAATCTTCCAAACTTATTAGAAGTGCAGGGGCTTCCCCCCTGCAGCAGTCTTCGTTGCAAGCTTTAGTGCCTCCAGCAGCTTCACCTTTGCCTGTTTTGACAGTTAAAGTTTTGCAAGATGCTTTGGAAAAGCATTCACAGCAAATAGCTGAGATTATAGATGAGAAGTTGGATGAGAAGTTAACAGAAATAAGGGTGGACATCTTGCTTGCATTTCAAGGCATGGCTATATGTATTGAGCGCTTGGATGAAAGAGTGGAAGATCTCAGCCAAAATAATATTAAATTAGATGCAAAGATGTTAGAGACTGAGAATGTGGTGGATAAAATTGATAGTGATTTGATATTGGTGCAGTACCATGAGATGGAGTTTGCTGTTAGAATCAGAGGCCTGAAAGAGAATCCTAAAGAAGATTTGAAGAAAATAGTCTCTGAGGCTCTGGAAGAGGTGTTGGGACGGCCAGCAGATGGAATTGCAGAAGATATAGATAAAATCTTTCGTGTCAATTCGTGGATTGCAAGACAAAGGAAATTACCTAGAGATGTGGTTGTTTATTTTACAAAGAGAGCAATTAGGAACGAAGTTATTCAAGTTTCTTACAATACTAAGCTTGTAATTGCAGAGCAAGAAGTTCTGGTTTTAAAAGAGATCCCTCCAAGAATTTTAAGGAGAAGAAAGGAGTTTGGTTTTTTGGCACAAGAGCTTAAGCGACGCAATATCAAGTTTAGATGGGAGATCCCAGTGGGTATGGTGGTGATGTATGAAGGCATGAGACACAGTCTTTTTTTTTTTATTGAAAAGTTTTTCAGTACATTTTATCTTTAACATCCCAACCTCTACCCCCTCCCTCCCTTCCCAACCCAATCCCACCCTCCCACCCTCCTCTTCCCCCCTCCCCCCTCCCCGACTTCCCAGAGCTGAATACAAGGTATAAAAATAGAAAAAAATCATAAACTACCATATGCTAATAACAATAAACTATTAGATCTACCGCGCTTTAGCTCTTATAAAATGACTACAAGCAATATAAATATCCCATCATTACTTATTCAAATGCTAAATGAAACTTTTTAGTCCCATATTTATTCTGAATGTAATCAATCCATTTTTTCCACTCCGCATTATATCGTTGTTGCGAATGGTCTTTCAAATACGCTGAAATCTTCGCCATTTCTGCCAGGTTGGAAACCTTTAAAGTCCACTCTTCTATAGTCGGCAGTTCTTCCTTCTTCCAATATTGTCCTATTAAAAGTCTTGCTGCCGTAATCAAATTCAGCATCAACTTAATGTCCAAAACAGTGGTATCAGTAATAATACCCAATAAAAAAAATTGTGGGCAAAACTTTATCCTTTTCTTGAATATCTTCTGCATATTCCACCAGATTTTGATCCAAAATGCTTTAACCTTTTTACAAGTCCACCATATATGAAAATACGTTGCCACCACATCTCCAACATTTAGGCTGATAATTCGGATACATACTTGCTAACTTTTTAGGATCTAAATGCCACCTATAAAACATTTTATAAAAATTCTCTCTTAAATTTTGAGCTTGTGTAAATTTTACATTTCTCACCCAGATCTTTTCCCAAGTGTCCATAGTAATAACTTCCTGAATATTCTGCGCCCATTTTATCATACAATCTTTAACAATTTCTGATTCTGAATCAATTTCTATCAATGCAAGATATATCCGTTTAATATGTGCTGGACCCTGATTTCTAATTTGCTTTACCAAATTTTCATCATTCATTAAAAAACCAATTTTCTGATCTTCTTTCCACCTGGCTTGTAATTGCCCATACTGAAACCAAGTTTGAACTATCTTTTTTCCTCGTAAAAAGTAATATGGCTTCAAACACCATACGTTCCTCTCCAAACTCAAAATTTCCTTATACGTAGTCACATCATGTTTAAATCCAACATTTATATTCTCTGTTGCATGTTTTGGTATTGCCCATAAGTGTATCTTGTAATTTAACGTATGTCTATGCTTTTTCCAAACTCGCAACAAAGCATGTCTTAAAATATGCATCTTAAACACATTATCTACCTTCTTATCATACAATAAATATGCATGCCAACCAAATAGCAAATCATGACCTTCAAGATTTAATAATCTCCCTTGTGTTAAATTAATCCAATCACTTATCGCTGATAATGCAGCAGCTTCATAATATAATTTAAGATTGGGCATTTTTAGGCCACCTCTTTCACGCGTATCCTGCATAATTTTAAATTTAACCTGTGGCCTTTTCCCTGCCCAAACAAATTTATTAATACCCTTCTGCCATTCCTCCAGATTCGAGTCCTTTTTAAGAATGGGTATCATTTGGAACAAAAATAGAAATTTTGGCAGAACATTCATTTTCACTGCTGCAATTCTTCCCAATAATGACAATTGTAATTTTTTCCAACTATCCAATTCTTTTTGTACTTTGTTCCATAGCTTTTCATAGTTATTTTTATATAATTTTACATTTGAGGGTGTCAAGTATACCCCCAAGTATTTAACCCTTTCAACAATTTCAAATCCAGTTAACCTTTCTAAAGCTACCTTTTGCGATACTGTCATATTTTTAGATAACATTTTAGTTTTTTATATATTAACCTTAAATCCAGAAACTTTCCCATATTGCATTATTAACTCCATCAATTCCATAGCAGAATTTTCTGGCTGTGTCACCGTAATAACCAGATTGTCCGCAAACGCCCTCAATCTATAATCCTGATCTCTTATTTGAATTCCCTTAATTGTTTCCGAATTCCGTATTTTAATCAATAATATCTCCAATGTTAAAACAAATAATAAAGGTGATAACGGGCACCCCTGCCTCGTACCCTTTTCAATATTACACATTTCAGTCAAACTATTATTCACAATTATACGAGCTGTTTGTTTTTGATATAATGCCCTAATTGGTTGTAGAAATTCATCCCCAAAATTCATTTTATCTAATACTTTGATCAAAAATTTCCAATCCAATTGATCAAAGGCTTTTTCAGCATCCAAAAAGATCAATGCTGCAGGGATCTGGTTATTCCTTTCCAAAAATTCCAATAAATCAACTATATGTCTCACATTATTTTTCATTTGTCTACCACTTATAAACCCAGTTTGGTCATCATGAATTACCTGTTGCAATACCCTCATCAGTCTGTTAGCTAAAACCTTAGCAAATATCTTGTAATCCGTATTCAAAAGTGATATTGGCCTATAATTTCTTGCTTGAGTAACATCCTGGTCTTCCTTCGGAATCAAAGAAATAAAAGCAGTTTTCCAAGATGGAGGCACTCCTCCCCCCTTTTGAATTGTCTGAAACAATTCCCTTAGTGGCTTTATCATCTCAAACTGTAAATTTTTATAGTACACAGCAGTCAAACCATCCGTACCTGGCACTTTACCCACTTTTAATTGTTTAATTGCTAAAAATATTTCTTCCTCAGTTATTAGTTGATTCATCTCTTCTTTTTGTTCTTGCGTAAGAACCGGGATGCTGGCATCCCCCAAATATACATCAATATGTGTTTCATTAATCTTATATCTAGCATATAATTTAGAATAAAAATCAAGAAAAGTCTCCTTAATAAGATTCTGCTGATATACAACCTTACCCTTATATTCTATTTTATCTATATTAGAAGCCCTTTGCTTCTTCCTTAGCATATAGGCTAACCATCTACCTGGTTTATTGGCATTACAAAAAGTATTATGCCTAGCAAACCGTAAATTAGTTGCCACCTGATCAGCCATTAACTTATCAAATTGTCCTCTTAATAAATTAATAACCTCTTTAATCTTCACATCCGATGGGTTCAAAATTAACGCCTTTTCTTTTTCCTTAATCTCTTTCTCTAATTCCTTCCTCCTAAATTCCAAATTACATTTATATTTATTATTTAAATATATCAACACACTTCTCATATACGCCTTACTAGCATCCCATACCATTTCCATAGAGGTACCCTTATGCATGTTAGTTTCAAAAAAAAACCTTCATCTGTTTCTTACATTCTTCCACATTTTCCTGATTTCTAAATAAGTTCTCATTTAAACGCCAGGAACGCCTGTCTCTGATGTCTTTTTCAATCTCTAACCAAACTGGACTATGATCAGACATAGTTCTTGAACAAATCTTTATCTTCTTAGTCCTAGAAAAAAGATCATTAGTCACTAATATAAAATCAATCCTAGAAAAAGATTGATGTCTATCAGAAAAAAAAGTATAGTCCTTTTCTTGTAAATTCCTCTCCCTCCAAACGTCTCGCAGTTCCATATCATCCATTATCTCAAAAAAAGACTTAGGCAATTTAGCATGACTTGGAGTACTTCTAAAAGATCCACTCTTATCCATTTGTACGTTCAAAACACCATTCCAGTCTCCCATAAAAATAAACGATTTATAATCCAATTGAGTAATCTTGCTGTGTAATAAACTATAAAAGTCAGCTTGTTGTTGATTAGGAGCATATAATCCAACCAAAAGCGTTTTTTTGCCTTCTATTAACAAGTCTACTATAACATATCTTCCTTGTTGATCTGCTTCAATTAACTCTGCTGTAATTGTGTTCTTGACATAAATAACCACTCCATTTTTCTTATTTGTTGCAGAGGCAATAAATTGTATGCCTAATCTTGAATTTAATAAGTACTTTTGGTCCATAGCTCTAATATGTGTTTCTTGTAAGCAAATAACATCAGTCTTAAATTGTTTTAAATATTGAAAGATTTTCTTTCTCTTCTGTGGTGAATTTAATCCATTGACATTCCAAGTTAAAAACTTAGTCGCCATCTTTAGCGACCCGAAGCTTTTGGAGCGTGTCTTCCAGGATCCCCTTCACATTTTTAGGCTGCGCCCCTCCCACAGCTTCGCTATAGGTACGCTTTGGAGGTTCCACAACATTCTGCTGATCCTGTTCTTGCTCACGTCTCATTCGTCTTGAAGCAGCACGCGTAATCCTCTGGTCTCTTACTTCTTCTGATACTGCTGAAATTTGATCCACTCCTGCTGCTTTCTCATCTGTCTGTGTTCCTTCAGCACCTTGAGGCTTTCCCTCTCCATTCTTCTTTGTTGATTCCAAAAGTGGTATGGGGATTGCTTTTAAGACATTACTATAAAAATCACGTGCCTGCATCACTGTAACAAAATGGTGTCTCGTGCCTTCATACATTACCACCATACCTACTGGGATCTCCCATCTAAACTTGATATCACGTCGCTTAAGCTCCTGTGCCAAAAATGCAAATTCCTTTCTTCTCCTTAAAATTTTTGGAGGGATCTCTTTTAAAACCAGAACTTCTTGCTCTGCAATTACAAGCTTAGTATTGTAAGAAACTTGAATAACATCATTCCTGGTTGCTCTCTTTGTAAAATAAACAACCACATCTCTAGGTAATTTCCTTTGTCTTGCACTCCAGGAATTGACACGGAAGATTTTATCTATATCTTCTGCAATTCCTTCAGCTGGCCGTCCCAACACCTCTTCCAAAGCCACAGAAACTATTTTCTTTAAATCTTCTTTAGGATTCTCTTTAAGACCTCTGATTCTCACAGCAAACTCCATTTCATGGTACTGCACCAATGTCAGATCATTATCAATTTTATCCACCACATTCTCAGTCTCTGATATCTTTGCATCTAATTTAATATTATTTTGACTGAGGTCTTCCACTTTTTCGTCCAGGCGTTCAATACATATCGCCATGCCTTGAAATGCAAGGAAGATGTCCTCCCTTATTTCTGTAAACTTCTCCTCCAGCTTTTCATCCATGATTTCAGCTAATTTTTCTGTCAGCTTCTCATCCAACTTTTCATCTATCATCTCAGCTAATTGCTGTGAATGCTTTTCCAAAGCCTCTTGCAAAACCTTGCCCTACATTAGAATATAATTTCCAGATTAATATTACATTACAATACAATCCTCTCCTCTCCTTTCATTTTATTATTTTATTTTATTTCATTATTTTATTTTATTTATTATTTACTTGTAAAGGTAAAGGTTTCCTGTGCCAGTCATTTCTGACTATGGTTGGTGCTGATCTCGTTTTCTTAGCTGAGGGAGCTGGCGTGGTTCAAAAACCTTCTATGATCACGCGGCCAGCATGGCTAAACACTAAGACACATGGAATGCTTCCTGATGAATTGTTACCCATTTATCTACTTGCATTTGCATGCTTTTGAACTGCTAGGTGAGCAGTGTCGGGCAAGGGACAGGAGCTCACCCTGTTGCCTGGTGAGCTTGAACTCAGGCTGTCAGCTTTCCAGCTGAGAAGCTCAATCTCTTTAACAGGTGAGTCATTGGGCCCCTTATTTATTTGTACCTTGCCTTTACTGTTTTACAAATAACTCAAAGCAGTGAACATATCCAGCACTACTTCCATCTCCTATTATCCCCACCACAAGAACCCTGCAATGTGGATTAGGCTGAGACTAAAAGATTGTCCCAAAGTAATCCAGATGCTCTTTCCTGGTGCTGTATATTCAAGGAGCCTCTAAAGCAGGGGTGTCAAATGCTGGCTCACGAGCCGGACATGTCATCTGGAAGCCACGCCCACCCCATTGCTATCAATGGCAAAACTGTCCCAATACATTTCACGATGTCACGTGACGTCGTGAGTTTTACATGTCTGCTCTAGAGTTTTGCTGACTGCTGGGTACTGTCAGAATTAATATTGGGGAGGGAAAAGTTAAAGGAATTTTACCTTTGGTAATTGTTGCTGACTATGGGGTGGTGGCGGCAGTGGTCATGTCCATTTCAAGGACACTGAGCCAGTGCTGTCCGAAGACATCTCCGTGCTCATGTGGTTCAACATGACATCATAGAGTTCCATTCTTCCCACTGAAGTTGTGCCTATTTATCTACTTGCATTTTCATGTTTTCACATGGCTAGGTTGGCAGGAGATGGGATGACAATGGGAACTCAGCCTGTCATGTGGTGCTCAGGTCTTAAACTGGGGCTGCTAGCTTTCTAGCTGACAAGTCCAGTGTCTTATCCACTGAGTCACTGGCCTGCCATATTGGGAATGGAAGACAACATCATAAACACATACCTGAAGTTGGTGTGTCAATTTTCTTTTATCAGTTGTGTCATCATATGCAGGCATTACTGATTGTGATGTTTTCACAACATCTGTGCTTCAACATTCTAAATAGCTTTCAAGAGATTATTATAAGCTGATTATCTAGACCCGTACCAATCGGGTTTCAGGCCCGGGTACAGCACGGAGACGGCATTGGTCGCGCTGGTGAATGATCTCTGGCAGGCTCGGGACAGAGGTTGTTCCTCTGTCCTAGTCCTTTTAGACCTCTCAGCGGCTTTCGATACCATCGACCATGGTATCTTGCTGCGACGTCTCAGGGGGTTGGGAGTGGGAGGCACAGTTCTTCAGTGGTTCTCCTCCTACCTTCTGGGATGTTCGCAGTCGGTGCTGGCAGGGGGGCAGAGGTCGACCTTGAGTCCTCTCATTTGTGGAGTCCCTCAGGGATTGATCCTCTCGCCTCTCCTGTTCAACATCTATATGAAGCCGCTGGGTGCGATCATTCGTGGTTTTGGAGTTGGGTATCATCAGTATGCTGATGATACCCAGCTTTTTATTTTGACCCCAAACCACCCCAGCGATGCCCTCGACGTGATGTCCCATTGCCTGGAGGCAGTCCGGGTCTGGATGGGGAGGAACAGGCTTCGGCTCAACCCTGACAAGACTGAGTGGCTGTTCGTATTGGCATCCTGGGAAATTCTGATTATTCCATCTCTCTCCATGGGGGGTGAGCTATTGCCCCCCGTAGATAGGGCGCGCAACTTGGGGGTCCTTCTAGACTCACAGCTCTCTTTAGAAGAGCATATCGGAGCTGTGACTAGGGGGGCCTTTGTACGCAAGGCATCCCTGGTGCGCCAGTTGTGATCCTATCTGGACCGGGATGCCTTGCGTACAGTCACTCATGCGCTCGTGACCTCTGTAATGCTCTCTACATGGGGCTGCCCTTGAAGTCCACTCAGAGGCTGCAACTGGTGCAGAATGCAGCTGCGCGAGTTGTGCTGGGAGTCACCCGATCCTCCCATGTTACACCTTTGCTCCGCAAGCTGCATTGGCTGCCGGTTGTCCTCCGGGTGAGATTCAAGGTATTGGTAATGACTTACAAAGCCCTACATGGCATGGGTCTGGATTACCTATGGCAACATCTGCGGCCGGCGTCAACTTCCCTCCGTCCAGTGCGCTCCCACAGAGAGGGCCTCCTCAGGGTGCCTCCCTTCAAAGAGTGTCGATTGGTGGCCCCTAGGGGGAGGGCATTCTCTGTGGGTGCGCCAGACCTGTGGAACCGCTTGCCGGTTGAGTTCCAGATGGCCCCTGACCTTTGCTCCTTCCGGCGCGATCTAAAAACTTATTTATTTGAGCAATCTGACCTGGTTTGATGGGTTAGGGTTGGGGTTTTAATATGTTTTTAATTACTGTTTTAAACTTGGGCATAATATTTAATCATTCTTAACTTTTGTATTCCATTTTTTATATTTATTGCCCTGTACACCGCCCTGAGTCCTTCGGGAGAAGGGCGGTATAAAAATGTTATAAATAAATAAATAAATAAATAAATAAATAAACAAACAAACAAATAAATAAATAAATAAATAAATAAATAAATAAATAATTATTATAAAAGAATGCACACCTTCTTAGACCTACTAAAAACCCATCCTTTCTTTTCTTCTTGTTTCTCTTTTGCTTATGGAGAGGAATTAAATGATTATTGCTTGTGATAGAGAGGGATTTTCTTCCTTAGGGTGGCAACATCATTTGCATCTGCAAAATATAGTCGTGACCCTGCTCCTTTAGGCTTGTTATTTGGGATGCAAATAAATAAATAAAATAATAATAATAATAAAAATGCTGTGAGACTTTTGTATGCACAGAGATGGAATGACTTACAAATTCCCACAATGGAAGAATGGATGTTGGTTAATGGAATTGGCTGAGATGACAGACTTGAATAATGGGCCCTATCCAACAACATGAAATTTTGAGAAATGTGGAGAAAAGCAAGGTTTTGCACCTAGGTAGGAAAAACCAAAGGTACAAATACAGATTATGTAGGTGAAACCGGGCTGTAAAACAGTAACTATGAGAGGGACCTTGGAGTCCTAGTTGACCATCACTTAAACATGTGTGGCAACAGCTGTGTGTGGCAACAGCCAAAAAAAGCTAATACAACCCTTGGTTCTATTAACAGAGGCTTAGAATCAAAATCACACAAAGTATAAGTACCGTTTTATAAAACCTTAGTAAGACCATATCTGGAATAGAGCATCTAGCTTTGGTCACCACATTATTAAAAAGATACTGAGACTTTGGAAAAAGTGCAAAGAAGAGCAACTAAGATGATTAAGAGCCTGGAGACAGAAATGTATGAAGAATGGTTGTAGGAATTGGGTATAGCCAGTCTAGAGAAAAGGCGGTGACGTAATAGCAGTATTCCAGAATTTGAGGGGCTACCACAAAGAAGGGGAGGGGGTCAACTAAAGCACCAGAAGGCAAGAGAAAAAAAAAACAATGGATGGAAACTAATCAGTGAGAGAGGCAACCTGGAATTAAGGAGAAACTTCCTAATAATGAGGGCAATTAACCATTTGAACAGCTTGCTACCAGAAGTTGTAGGTCAGGAGTCTTCAAACTTGGCCCTTTTATGACTTGTGGACTTCAACTCCCAGAATTCCTCAGCCAGTGTGCCTGGCTGAGGAA
>JAKJMR010000774.1:87630-101627 GCA_024449315.1 Daboia siamensis | reverse complement strand
GGTAGGTTGGACTGTTTTTTCCCTTTGTGTAAAGACAGATGCAAAAAATGAATTAAATAGTTCTGCTTTCTCCCTATTGCTTGTCACCTTCTTGCCACTTTCCCCCACTAATGGACCAATCATTTCCTTAACTTTTTTCTTGTTTCTTATATGTTGAAAGAAGCTTTTTTTTATGACTTTGGTCGCAAGCCTTAGTTCATTTTGAGCCTTAGCTTCCCTCACTTCATCTTTTTTTTTTTATTAAAGAGTTTTACAAAAAAAGATTTTACAATACATATCCCCAAAAACCACCCAACCCAAACCACCCCCCTTCCCCCCCACTTCCCAGAGCTAAATACAGGGTTATAGATATAATAACCATATTCTAACTAAAAATTATCCATAATATAAAATTAACCAAATTCATAATGTGCTTTAACTCCCCTTTAACATAAATACATACAAAGTACTAACACTGAATTTTTTTTTTAAATCCCATTTATATCCCGCCCTTCTCTGAAGACTCAGGGTGGCTTACAATGTAAGCACAATCAATGTGCTTAGCAATAGCCTTCATTCTATGTATGTGCCTGCTTATTAGGGCTTTTGGGGCCCCCAAGTGGCATTATTACAAAGTCAGTTTATTGCCCCCAACAATCTGGGTCCTCATTTTATCTACCTCAGAAGGATGGAAGGCTGAGTCAACCTTGAGCCTGGTGGGATGCGAACCTGCACTAATTGCAGGCAGCTGGTATTACTTAAGGAGGCATTAGCCCACTGCTCCACCAAGCTCTTAATAACAATATAAAAATATTAATAACAATATCCCTCTAAAATCTACTCATGAGCTAAATGGAACTTTTTAGTGCCATATTTATTCTGAATATAATCTATCCATCTCCTCCAAACTGAAATAAATCTTTCCTGTGAATGATCCTTCAAATAAGCAGAAATCTTAGACATTTCTGCAAGATTCGATACTTTAAACACCCATTCTTCTATAGTAGGCAAACTATCCTTCTTCCAGTATTGTCCCACCAGTAACCGTGCTGCTCTTATCAAATTCAACATCAAATTGGTTTCTTTAACATCACAATCTACAACAATGCCCAATAAAAACAATTGCGGAGAGAACTTTATATTTCTCTTAAAAATCTTTTGAATGTTCCACCAAATTTTAACCCAAAAAGCTTTTATATTTCTGCAAGTCCACCACATATGAAAATAGGTGGCTTCTAAACTACCACATCTCCAGCATTTAGACTGTAAGTTAGGATACATATTAGACAACTTTTTGGGATCCAGATGCCATCTATAAAACATTTTATAAAAATTTTCTCTTAAATTTTGAGCCTGAGTAAATTTAACATTTCTAACCCAAATTACCTCCCAAATATCCAACGGAATTGGTTCCTGGATATTTTGTGCCCACTTTATCATACAATCTTTAACTAATTCTGTTTCCGAATCCAATTCAATTAAAACATTATATATCCTCTTTATATGTGCACAATTTAAATCACTAATTTGTTTTACTAAATTTTCATCTGTAATTGTGATGCCAACCTTCTGATCCAACTTCCACCTAGCTTTCAGTTGGGTATATTGAAACCAAGAGTAACTTATGTTTTCTTGTCTTAACTCATCTAATGATTTAAGTTGCCAATCATTCCCTTCCAATCTAAGTAATTCCTTATAGGAAAACATATCCAAACTCACTCCCATAGACCCTCACTTCATCTTTGCAGGCATGGGCTGTTTGCTGATATTTTGCCTTAGTTATTTGCCCCTCTTTCCACTTCTTATACTTGTCCTTTTTATCTTTCAGTTTATCAGAGAGTTCTTTATGCAGCCATACTGGTTTCTTTTGAAAGCTGTTATTTTTCTTCTTTGTTGGTATTGTGCTAGACTGGGCCTTTATTATCTCACTTTTCAAAATTTCCCAAGCTTCTTGAGTTGTTTTCCCCTTTAGGATTCTCATCCATGGAATTCTTCCCAAGGTCTCTCTAAGTTTATTGAAATTAGCTCTTTTAAAGTCCAAGACTCTAGTTTGGCTGTATTCTATTGCTTATACTTCCATAATGTTGAATTCCAATATTGCATGTTCACTTCCCCCCAAGGTTCCTGTGGCTTTGACACTTTCTATCATTTCATCTCTGTTAGTGAGAATTAAATCCAATATAGCTAATCCCCTAGTTCCCTTCTCTACTTTTTGGGAGAGAAAGTTGTCTGCTAGGTTTGTCAGGAATCTGTTTAATCTTCCACTTGGTGCAGAATTTGTCTCCCAGTTGATATCAGGGTAATTAAAGTCCCCCATTACTATTGTGATGCGCTTCCTACATAACTAAGGTATGTAGGTATCTAGCAAAAAGTTCATCTATTTCCTCTGTTTGGTTGGGCGGCCTATAGTAGACACCTATGGCAATGTCATTTCCCCTCCCTTTTATATTGACCTAAATACATTCAAGCTTACAGTTTTCATCATTGTTGTGCTCTATTTCTGTAGAGATAAAGTTATTTCTTATATATAGAGCAACTCCACCTCCTCTTTTGTTGAGTCTATTTCTTTTAAATAATTTAAATCCCTCTAGCTGTGTGTTCCATTTGTGGGTTTTGTCCCACCATGTTTCTGTAATGGCAACAATATCATATCCGCCCTCATTTACCTGAATTTCTGGTTCACCCTGTTCTAGCTTTGCACTTGATCTCTCATAAACTATACCTTTCTCAACAAATGGAACCACTTGTATTTAGAGATTTAAGTTGTGGCAGGTCTGACACAAGGGTACTGTCACTGTGTAAGAAATTTTATGAACCGGAATAGCCATACAACATATTTTCCATCTCTTCTGTGTAAATCTCCAGTATTTTCTCACTGGCTGTCCTTGGTCAATTAAAGCAAGTGGTAAAAGTCAGAAAGTATAATGTCCTATGGCTACAGGACAAACTACTATTTTGATTCTCCTTTACGTAATTAGAAAGAGAGTTTTAAGGTTATTAGTATGCCTTGCATGTTTTTTTTTTAAAAAAATGTTTGCATATCTTTTGTCTTTGATTGGTCCAGGTTACAATTCACTCCTCACATACACCAAACAAACAAACAAACAAACCAAAACATTCAGTTGAAAATAGAAGGTTCGGTTAGCTATTACAATTTATTTGGCATTTCCACCAAATTGATAACATTGTTGATACTTCTCAGTGAGTTTTTGATTGCACAAGCTCCCTGGCTCTTTCATGAAAATTTTATAAGGAAATATTTTCTATCTCTTCTACGTAACTCTCTAGTATTTTCTTACTGGCTGCCCTTGGCCAATTACAGCAAGTGAAGGAAATTGGAAAGGTGCATAATGTCCTCTGCTACAGGACTACTACAGGCTACCATTTTGATTCTCCTTTATGTAATTGGAAAGAGAGTTCTGAAGTCTAAGAAGATTCCTCTGATCTCTAAATTATATGCTAGAGATAAGATTAGTGAGGCAGATATCGATGCATATCTGATGAATGATAGTATTCCTGTTCTTACACAAGAACAAAAGGAAGAGATGAATCAATTGATAACTGAGGAAGAAATTTTTTCAGCAATTAAACAATTGAAAGTGGGTAAGGCTCCAGGTACTGATGGTTTGACTGCTGTGTATTATAAAAATTTACAGTTAGAGATGGTAAAGCCATTAAGGGAATTGTTTCAGACAATTCAAAAGGGAGGAGGGGTGCCCCTGTCCTGGAAAACTGCTTTTATTTCTTTGATTCCGAAGGAAGATCAGGATTTCACCCAAGCAAAAAGTTATAGGCCAATATCACTTTTGAATACGGACTACAAGATATTTGCTAAGGTTTTAGCTAATAGATTAATGAGGGTATTGCAACAAGTAATTCATGGTGATCAAACTGGGTTTATAAGTGGTAGACAAATGAAGAACAACGTGAGGCATATAGTTGATTTGTTGGAATTTCTGGAAAGTAACAATCAGATCCCTGCAGCGTTGATCTTTTTGGATGCTGAAAAAGCCTTTGATCAATTGGATTGGCAATTTTTGTTGAAAGTATTAGATAAAATGAATTTTGGGGATAAATTTTTACAACCAATTAGGGCATTATATCAAAAGCAAACAGCCCGTATAATAGTTAATAATAGTTTGACAGAAGAATGTAACATTGAAAAGGGCACGAGGCAGGGGTGCCCATTGTCACCTTTATTATTTGTTTTGACATTGGAGATATTATTGATTAAAATACGGGACTCGGAAAAAATTAGGGGAATTCAAATAAGAGATCAGGATTATAGACTGAGGGCATTTGCAGATGATTTGGTTGTTACGGTGACTCAGCCTGAAGACTCAGTTGTAGAACTGATGGAGATAATAACGCAATATGGGAAAGTTTCTGGGTTTAAGGTTAACGTACAAAAAACTAAAATGTTGTCTAAGAATATGACAGTATTACAAAAGGCTGTTTTAGAAGAGCTAATGGGATTTGAAATTGTTAAAAGGGTTAAATATTTGGGGATATATTTGTCACCCTCGAATGTAAAGTTATATAAAAATAATTATGAAAGTTATGGGCAAAAGTTCAAAAAGAATTGGATAGTTGGAAAAAATTACAATTATCTTTATTGGGAAGAATTGCAGCAGTGAAAATGAATGTTTTGCCAAAATTTTTATTTTTATTTCAAATGATACCTATTCTTAAAAAGGATTCAAATTTGGAGGAATGGCAAAAGGGTATTAATAAATTTGTCTGGGCAGGGAAAAGGCCACATGTTAAATTTAAGATTATGCAGGATACGCGTGAGAGAGGTGGTCTTAAAATGCCTAATTTTAAATTATATTATGAAGTTGCTGCCTTGTCAGCGATAAGTGATTGGATTAATTTAACACAAGTGAGATTATTAAATCTTGAAGGTCATGATTTGTTATTTGGTTGGCATGCATATTTATTGTATGATAAGAAGGTGGATAAGGTGTTCAAGGTGCATATTTTAAGATATGCTCTGTTGCGAGTTTGGGAAAAGTATAGACATAAGTTAAATTATAAGATACCTATATGGGCAATACCGAAACATGCAATAGAAAATATAAGTGTTGGGTTCAAACATGATGTGATTACATATAAGGAAATTTTAAGTTTGGAAAGGAATGTATGGCAACTAAAGCCATATAATATTTTAAGAGAAGAAAAGATTGTACAAATTGGTTTCAGTATGGGCAATTACAGGCCAGGTGGAAGGAAGACCAGAAAACTGGTTTTTCAATGATTGATGAAAATTTGGTAAAGCAAATTAGAGATCAAGGTCAAGCACATATTAAAAGGATATATCTTGCATTGATAGAAATTGATTCAGAGACAGAACTTGTTAAAGATTGTATGATAAAGTGGGCTCAGAATTTCCAAGGTTATTACAATGGATACTTGGGAAAAGATTTGGGTAAGAAATGTAAGATTTACGCAAGCTCAAAACCTAAGAGAGAATTTTTATAAAATGTTTTATAGGCGGCACTTAGATCCTAAAAAATTAGCAAGTATGTATCCGAACTGTCAGCCTAAATGTTGGAGGTGTGCTGGTAAAGATGCAACATATTTTCATATATGGTGGACCTGCAAAAAGGTTAAAGCTTTTTGGATTAGAATCTGGTGGAACATGCAAAAGATATTTAAGAAAAGGATAAAGTTTTGTCCGCAATTGTTTTTATTGGGTATTATTACTGATACTACTGTTGTGGACACTAAGTTGATGTTGAATTTAATTATGGCAGCAAGACTTTTAGTAGGGCAATATTGGAAGAAGGAAGAACTGCCGACTATAGAAGAATGGACTTTAAAAGTTTCCAACCTGGCGGAAATGGCAAAGATTTCAGCGTATTTGAAAGACCATTCGCAACAGAGATATATCGTGGAGTGGAAAAAATGGATTGATTATATTCAGAATAAATATGGAACTAAAAAGTTTCATTTAGTATTTGAATAAGTATTGATGTGATATTTATATTGCTTGTAGTTATTTTATAAGAGTTAAAGTGCGATAGATTTAATAGTTTATTGTTGTTTGCATAAGATAGATTATGATTGTTTGTATTTTTATACCCCGTATTTAGCTCTGGGAAGTCAGGGAGGGGGGAGGGGGCAGGGAGGGAGGTATAGGGGAGGGTTGGGGAGGGGGGAGAGGGTTGGGAGGGGTTTTGTTTTGTTCTGTTAAAAATAAAATGTATTGTAAAACTTTTCAATAATAAAAAAAAGATTCCTCTGATCTCTGACCCGGAGTCCTTTTGATATCAGGAAATCCTGATCTCAGAAACCCACATAGAGAATGGGCTTGGGCAGGAGATCCTGAGGATTTTTTTTGCTTTGTCCAGCCTTTCACTATGTCCCAACTTGGAGAACCAACTTTTAAATCAGTTGCATTTCTCTAGCATGGAGAAGCCTATGGAGATTCTCAATCATCCAGATCATAGTTCTCCCAAAGATGCTTTTTCACGGCAACTGGACTTTCTTCTTGTTGTGGTGGGGTTTTTTTGGAAGACATTTCGGTTCTCATTGAAGAAGCTTCTTCAGCTCTGACTAGATGGTCATTCAAGAAGCTTCTTCAGCTCTGACTGGATAGTGGGGTCATCCACCATCCAGTCAGAGCTGAAGGAGCTTCTTGGATGAGAAGTGAAACAGCTTCAAAGAGAAAAAAGGAGGTCTAGTTGCCTCCTGAAAAAGCATCTTTGGCATCCTGGAGAGCCCTGTTTACCTGGAGCAAAACATTCATAAAACACGGGAGAACAATAGACTTGCTGAAAGAAATACTTTGATGATTTATTAAAGAGCAAGCATATTTGCCTTTAATCCAGTGCTGGGATACCCAGGAAGTCTCCAGTGCCAATTCTCAGGGTCACTGAAAAAATGCGTTTCTGGATCCTATTTCAGAATTAATATTTGGGAGGGAAGAGGAAGTCACAAAAACATATCTGAAGTTGGTGTGTCAATTTTGCTGTTTAATTCAGTCCCATCCCTTTCAGCCATTGCTTGGTGTAGCGTTCTTAAAGTGTTATATGCTCCTGGCTATTTTCCTTTACAACCAGTCGCAAACTTGCCTGACCAATAACCAGCCAAGACACAGTGAAGACCTTTTGTTTCATTTATTGCAATAAGCAGGGAGACACTATCAAAGCTTGGTTCTCTCCAAAGTTCATCATCTCAAATCAACATCTTTATGTATTCCTACACTGGCCGCCCATCCCTCCTCGTTCCCCATTGGCTGAGGTACTATGAGGTTACATTCTCTACAACTGCCTTCTACATATTTCCTGCTACCTTCCCCAAACGTACTAAATCATACATTGCATGTGCATTTCAATGAGCAGACAATATCTGCAAGGTGTGTCAGATAATATTCAATAGCATGTTAAGTATGCTCTTTTAGCTTGTTTTCGAGTTCCTGGTTATTTTATGGATTCTTAGAACAGTAGATTCTTTCCTGCTATTCAGTTCGATTAGTTTTCCTGTTATTTGGTTATTTTTCAATTTGTTTTGTTTTACCTTTAAGCTAGCTCTTTCGTCTTGCAGCTACTTCTTCTTACAGCTATTTCCTCTTACAATTTTTAACAACAACAACAACAACAACAACAACAACAACAACAACAACAATAATAATAACAACCCCCAGTGAGGCACTACCTTGACATGGTTGTGGGGCTTGTGTACTATGAGGAAGATGAGAGCTATGCCAGAGGTTCAGGTCTCATCAGAGGAGTCGGACAAAGTGTCTCTCCCATAAAAAATATGGTGAGACGTAAATTTCAGAAAGCCATACCAGCTGCATACATGCAGCTTTTTTGGCAACTGCATCACACAGCTAGCTCATATTTAAGTGATTGTCCATTAGGACTTTGAGATCCCTCTCACAGTTCCTACTGTTGAGTAAGGTACCTCCTATACTATACCTGTGCATTTGGTTTTTCTTGCCGAAATGTAGAACCTTACTTTGGATGACCTTTCACTTCCTCCTATCAAACCTATCTGTGCCTCAGTATTACAATTAGCTTTTGAAAGATTATTATAAAACAACTTGGCCTCCTGCCACACCCTCTCATACCTACTAAAAACTCATCTCTTTCTTTTGATCTTGACCTCTTTTGCCTATGAACAGCAATCAAACGATTGTTGTTTGCATGATCTTCCTCCTCATGACTGCACAATCTTTTGTACCTGCAACACTGGTTGCATCCCTGCTTCATGACGCTTATTTCTCACCTTTAGTATCGAAGCAAACAGGTTGTGCTTCAGTGGATCTGTGTGCTCTGGTCTCTGGTACAAATGAATTTCTAAACATTCCCCTATACTACGTGCTATGACAACACTGCAAATATAATACTTAAGCAGAAGCAGAGTGATAGCAAAGCAATCCATTCCGGGAGGACAAGCCATAATTCAAAAACCATTATTAAGAATTGGGTGCCTGCCTGTTTGCTTCACCCTCAGGGAGCTTTCAGTGCCAATCTTAAAATTCCCGTGTTGAGAAGAGTTTTTTGCTAAGAATCATTTCTTGGGGAAGGAAGAAGAGGGCATAATAACATAACTAAAGTCTGTGCCTCAGGTTGTTCTTATTTGCCCCATCAGTGACAGTGGCAGCTCTAGGTAATGTTCTCAACGTATTTGGCATTTTCCACATCAGAGCCAGTTTGGTGTAGCAGTTAAGACATCAAGCTAGAAATGGGAGATTTTGAGTTCTGGCCCTAGGAAGGAGGCAGTGGTAAGCCATTTCTGAAAAACCTTTCCAAACAAACTGCAGGCACTTGTTCAGGCAGTTTCAGAAAATCAGGCACAATTGAACAGAATATTCCCCCCCCAGATAGCTCGTAAGAGATTATTATAAAAAGAACAGTCTTCTTGTTACACACACGCACACACACACACACACACACACCATTTATGCACAAATAAAAGGCTCTGTGTTGATCTGTTTGGGAGCGCAACAAGAGCACAGGGTTGAGACAGCAACTCCAACTTACCTTTCTTCCCTTTACCAGGCAATCTGGAATATGATATATGTCCCAGTTGCTCCTACTTAGGAAACAAAGGAACCAAAAAATCAAAGGATTTCTTTGCCAAATACAATGAATTAGGAGAGCCAAAGACCTGAAGCTTCATGTGTGTTGCTGTTAGGTGCGAAGTCGTGTCCAACCCATCGCGACCCTATGGACAATGTTCCTCCAGGCCTTCCTGTCCTCTACCATCTGCTGGAGTCCATTTAAGCTCACGCCTACTGCTTCAGTGACTCCATCCAGACACCTCCTTCTCTGTCGTCCCCTTCTTCTCTTGCCCTCAATCTTTCCCAGCATTAGGCTCTTCTTCAGTGAGTCCTTCCTTCTCATTAGGTGGCCAAAGGATTTGAGTTTTAGCTTCAGGATGTGGCCTTCTAAAGAGCAGTCAGGATTGATATCCTCTAGGACTGACCGGTTTGATCCCCTTGCAGTCCAAGGGACTCGCAGGAGTCTTCTCCAGCACCACAGTTCAAAGGCCTCAATTCTTTGGCGCTCAGCCTTTCTTATGGTCCAACTTTCACTGCCATACATTGCAACTGGGAAGACCATAGCCTTGACTATACACACTTTTGTTGACAGGGTGATGTCTCTGCTTTTTAGTGTGCTGTCTAGATTTGCCATTTGCTTCATGTGTACAACATCATAAATGTAATCTTGCTGTCCTCTAGTCCCTTGCACACTCTCTCTCTCTCCCTCCCTCCCTTCCTTCCTCTCTCTCTCTCACCCACTCACTCACTCTCTCTCATCTCTCATCCATCCATCCATCCCTATCCATCTATCCATTTATGGATAGTCACCACAACTGAGCCCTACATTTCTGTTGCCAAGCATGACAGTTATTTTGCCCCATTTTACAACCTGTCTTGCCACAGTTGTTAAATGAATCACTGCAATTGTTAAGTGAATCTGGCTTCTCCATTTGACTTTTGCTTGTCAGAAGGTTGCAAAGGGGGGATCACATGACCTTGGGATGCAGCAACAATCATCAGTATGAATGAGTTGCCAAGCATCTGAATTTGGATCACGTGACCATGGGGATGCTCCAACAGTCATGTGAAAAATGGTCATAAATCACTTTTTTTTATAGTGCCCTTGTAACTTTGAACTAAATGAGCTGTTGTAAATTGAGGACTGTCTGTGTGGGGCTTTTAGTTTGCTTGGCAAACCCAGGCTGTTTGGGTAAGTCCCAACTCTGCACCCTTTCTGATGGATCATTTCATCGCAGCTGTAATGTATTGGCTTGAATGCTGGGTTAATTTCACATGTATTTGTTAACTGCTGCTCCTTATTGTATGTATGAGGTAACGGTTACTCTCTGGGCCAGACTGTCTGTCCATGAAGGTGGAGCCATAGGTTGAGCTGGGGAATGCCTCCTTCAAACCTATTGGCTGCCACCTAGTGGCCAACTGCATAAATAGCTGTGCAGCAGCTATTGCTTTGCTTCTGTTCCTGTTAACTTCTGAATAAACCAATTCCTGTTTGAAACCACCTCTCACTTACTGCCTAAAGAACTGAATACGCAACAGCAACTATCTCCTGCTGAGAAAAGAGAACCTGCTCCTGGTAGTGTTCTACTCTTACTATTATCCACTGATGAAAATTAAGAAAGCAGAAAGATCTTACGGGTGCACAGATTTGCTCCTGTGTGCCCCATAATGCTGCAAACCAGAGCTTAGAAAGCATTTTCTAAAAATAGAAAGGAAAAAATGAGAAGGCAAGAAATAAGCAACTGGAAATGGGAGTTTCACATTCACCTGCATTAATATATAACATTTCTCTTCTCTGTTCCAAATTGCAGCTGGCAAAGGAATATGGGAACATCTATTCCTTGTGGGGAGGGGGTTATCACTGTATAGTTCTCTGTGGATACCAAGCTGTGAAAGAAGTACTAATAGATCATTCTGAAGCTTTTGTTGATCGCCTGGTCACACCTTACATTTCTGCTCAAACGAAAGAAAAGGGTAAGTCATAATCAAAACTGTGGATAGTTATTGATGCTACTCCCCCCCCCCCAAAAAAAAATCAATATGACAATAGTTTGGATTAAAGGGTTTGGATTAAAGTATCTGGAAATGAGAGAAGGTTGTTTTAGAGAGACATTGCCACAACAGAGAAGGCTGCTGTAGAAGAGCCAACATCCTGTGTACATATTAGAGACAAGGAATATGTTGCAACATCCATTCAGCAGATTTGACGTGACTGTAGGAAAAAAAATAAGCAGCCACACATCTAAATTAACCTTATGATTTTCATCTCAGAAATGTCTATCATACGTTATATGAGATGTAAGGAGAAGCTTGAAGAAAGAGTAAGGAAGTGGGACTTCAGTAGTCACCTATGAGGTTAAAAGGGTGCTAGGATGTCTCCCAAAGTGTTGTGTCACATCCTCTGTGTTATATTCTTTGCTTGATTGATGAGATGAGGCGAGTGAGTTCAGCAAGAATCATTCTTTATTTGCTTACAGGAACTGAACTGAGGAACAGGGCTGCAAATGCAGCTATTTATACTCTGGCCTCTAGGTGGCGGCCAATAGGTTTAAAGCAACATATTGCTGCCCTAGAAGCAGCCAATGACAGCACTGGAGACGGGTTGTCTGAGGAGCTGGGAGCCATTAGCCAGTGTCCCTGCTTAAACAACCTTCCAGCAATTAACCCCACGTGATATTCTTTTGTAAGACAAAAACCCAATACATTACACTCTGCATCAGTCGAGGCTTTCTATGTCATTAATAGTACAGATTTTCCATTAGGACTGAGGGTCTGAGACATAGAGTACTATTCAGTATGAAAAATTGGGTAGAATGGTTTGAGTTCTTTAATGCAGAAGCATAAATTGCACATACATTTTGTAATCTGTCACTCTGATTAATTTTCTACTCTTGTGAACATTACTTTTTTCAACTACCTCAGGTATTATATTTTCAAATGGTCACACCTGGAAACAACAAAGAAAGTTTGGCACTATCACCATGAGGAAATTGGGACTAGGGAAAAAAGGCATGGAATCTCAAATCCAAGAGGAGGCCCAAGAGCTTGTGGAATTCTTTGCAGAGACAAAGGGTATGTGACAAACTGAGATGATGTTGGCTTAAGTTAAATGGCACAGAAATCTTTCAGTAGTGTTCCTTACCTTCTAAATCATTGAGTCATAGAATCATAAAGTTGGAATGGACTGTGGAGGATTTCTTAAAGAACATCATACCCATGGCAGGAATCCTTCAGTCTCCTAATCAAAGATGATTAGGGGACTGAAGGCTAAAACCTATGAAGAATGGTTGCAGGAATTGGATATGTCTAATTTAATGAAAAAAAAGACTAGGGTGATATGATAGCAGTGTTCTAATATCTAAGGGGCTGCCACAAAGAAGAGGACAACCTAATCTCCAAAGCACCTGAAGGCGGGACAAGAAGCAATGGATGGAAGCTAATCAAGGAGAGAAGCAACCTAGAACTACAGAGAAATTTTCTGACAGTTAGAACAATTAATCAGTGGAATGATTTGCCTCCAGAAGTTGTGGATGCTCAATCTCTGGAGGTTTTCAAGAACAGATTGGACAACCATTTATCTGAAATGGTATAGGGTTTCCTGCTTGAGCAAGGGGTTGGACTAGAAGACCTCCAAGGTGTCTTCCAAGTCTGTTATTCTGTTATTCCGTTATCCTAGTTCCATCTCAGACAAATGACTATCCAATATTTCAGTGAAAATGTCCCCTGATGGAGCATCCAGAATTCTAGGAGTCAGGCTAGGATTTTCCTCCTTACTTCATGTTTGGATTTCACTCTCTATAGCTTCCAGCCAATGCTTCTTCTCCTGCCCTAAAGACCTATAGAGAATACATCCTCACCCTTTCCCCCATGACAGCCCTTCAAGTATTAGAAGATTGCTACATGTAAGCATACCCAGTTTCTTTAGCCATTCCACACAAGATTTAATTTTCAAACTCCTTACTATCTTTGCTGCTGTCCTCAGCACTCTTCAGTTTCTCCTACTTGTTTTCTGGAAACCAGAACTGGTTTGGATGTGATGTTACTAGTATAGCATAGTGGAGCTATCAACTCCTCTGGCCTTGACACAATATATCATCTTCAGTGCGCTTTGAATTGTGCTTGTCTGTCAGAGCACTGGCCTTTAAATACCTTTTAGTGTGAGGTAAATTGGTGTGGGTGTTATTTGTCTAGATGTTTCTGAGTCTGAAAGATGTCCCCCCGAATGGAGATGAAATGTTTGCAGCCAAATTACCAAGCTCGGAGATCAAACCAACAGCCCAACTACCAACCTGAGCTACTAATATTCAAACACATCTAGAGTTTAATTATTCTACATTCCTATATATTCCCTTGGTCCATTAATGTAGCCACTTTCTACCCAAAAGTATGATCTGCTTCATTGTTGTGTAATCTGTTTTTACATACCCTACTGGTTTCTTGTAAACTTTACCAGCTACTGATGTCAAGGTGACTGCTCTCTATTTTCCTGAATCTATTCCTTTTCCCCATCTCCCCACTTTCTCTGCATTTTAAGTCCCTTTAGAACAGGGGTGTCAAATTGGCAGCCCGTGGACCAGATGGATCGTAGCAAAACTCCATTGCCGGCAATGGCAAAAAAGTTGCAATACATCGTGATGTTCCAAGTTTGACACCACTGGTTTAGTACCTTCTGTGCTGTAAAGCAGGGCTTTTCAACCTTTTCACAGACTGTACTACTTTTAGGACATGACAGTATTCGAGTACCACCAGTACTTAGCAAGGTGTCAAAAACGTGATGCCTAAAAAACAAAAAGGGGTGGGGATTTTGGGTTTTACTGGTTAGATTCATTTGTTGAGGTTGAGGTTCAATGTAAATACTTCCTGCCTCATGCATACACTTACCCCCAAAAGCCTTTCCTCTCTGGCTCATACACACAACTTCCACCCGAAAGCCTTTCCTTTCTGCCTCATACACACACACACACTTCCCCCCAAAAGCCTTTCCTCTCTGCCTCACACATACACA
>JAKJMR010000774.1:61483-87620 GCA_024449315.1 Daboia siamensis | reverse complement strand
CTCCCCAAAAGCCTTTCCTCTCTGCCTTATACAAACACACTTCCCCCAAAAGCCTTTCCTCTATGCCTCGTGGACATACTTCCCCCCAAAAGCCTTTTCTCTCTGCCTCACACACACACACTTCCCCCAAAAGCCTCTCCTCTCTGCCTCATACACACACACTTCCCCCAAAAGCTTTTCCTCTCTGCCTCATACACACACCACTTCTCTGACAAAAGCCATTTCTCTTCTTTTTTCAATGTCTTTTTTTTCTCTCTCCCTCTCCCACCAAAACTGCGTCCTTTTATAGTGTCTCCTGTCTCTGTCCCCCTCCTCCTTTCTCTTCTGAGTGTGTGGGAAGTGCCAATCCTAGGGCTTTTGTCTTGCCCCAGCATTCCTGTAGCTCTCCACGATTCTCTCATGGCAAATCCTGCGCTGTGCCACTTTGGCTCGTTCCCTCCCCTGCTACAGTTGTCTAGGCTGGGCAGGATCTCCTACCACCTGCCCGGTGCCAATGGACCACTGGTGGTACACGTGCCACTGATTGAAAAGCCCTGTTGTAAAGAAAACTTTCTGTTTCTATTTTGCTCATTTCTCAGGTCCTTGAACAAAGAAATGGCTGCTCATTTTGTGGTATCCAAAGGATAGTGTGAGGTTAATGTTACTGTTTTAGTTCTGAAATATAGAATTTGTGTCTGTGTCTGTGTGTATGCATATATTTCAGATAAATAAATCAGGCACTTAAACACATCACAAAGGTTATAATTTTCTAAACTATCATTAGTTATGTACAATTAGATACAAATGTCATAACAAGGGATTAACGTAACCTAAAAACAAGTAACAACAATCATGGCCAACACAATGAAAATCACTGAATGGAATTGTACATTACAGTAAGTTCAGTTCATATCACTAAGATATGTATTCTGATTTAGCTATCTCATAAAATTAAAAGACAGGCTCTATGCAGTCTTTGGATGCAGTACCATTCCCTATATTACAATATTATTTAACAATGGTTCCCAGTTTGAAATGAAAGCTGTGTCAGGTTTGCCTTTAAGGCAGGAAGCTATTCTAGACATTGAAACATATTCCCACTCCTTGGTTAGCCCTTCTATTGAAGGGGTGAGACACCTTTAAGAAGCACATCTATGGAGATTCTCAGTCATCCAGGTCATGTTTGTCCCAAAGGTGCTTTTTCAGGAGGCAACTGGATTTTCATATTTTTCTTTGAAGACTTTTCACTTCTCATCCAAGAAGCTTCTTCAGCTCTGACTGGATGGTGGGGAATGGAAGGATTTATACTCCTTGCAGACAGCTGGTCATTTGCATTCTTTTAGAGAGTCGTTGAAGCCACCTGGAGGTTTTACCTGTGTCCTCAGGGTCACCTGAATAGTGCAAATGGGTGTGGAGCCTTCTTGGCTGCAGGATGTTTTCTGCTCTGTGTCCCTTCATTGTTGAAGACAGGCACAGGCTGTTGGGGATACTGGTGGCCAAGAATATCAATTAAGGACATTAAGGTTTTGTAAATAGTTTTTCCAGGGTGATGGAATATGCAGCTGAAGGAGATAGATGGCTGGAGCAATATCGTCAATAGCACTGCATCTTCCCAGAGAGAGGCAGAACATTCCAGTCAACAGACTGCACAGTCCTGAACTGGATGCAAAGGAGGAAAAGGTTCAGAGTAGCCAAATCCTAGAATTTCTTAGGATATATTCAGTAGGTTAGAAGGTTGCAGCTTTAGTCTGGCAAAAATCTGTTCATCAGGGGTAAGCAAATAAAGAACTGGACTCAAGGGGATCTCACTGGGGCTTGAGCCTGACATCCAATTATCTTGGCTATGCTAAAGTTCATATCTTTCGATCTTTCAACAGAAAGTCAGTTTATCTAATTAAAATAAATAAGGATCACAATTTCTCTCCTTCAGGTCTAATAATTTCTGCCAGGCCTCCCAGTTTTGGTACCTACCACAAAGAAAAACAGAACGCATGTGAATGTTAATTTCTATCCTTTTGTTTTCAGGGCAGCCATTTGACCCTTCGCTATCCATCATGAAATCATTTTCAAATGTGATCTGTGCTGTAACATTTGGACATCGGTTTTCCATTGAAGACAAGGACTTCTTGGAGTTGACAGAAGCTATTCCATTTCTCTTGAGATTTGGAACCACCGTCCATTACCTTGTAAGTAGTACTTACCTTGTTTTTCATTTTTAATCTTCTCTTTCCCATATCCATCTGTCAGTTCAGAATTTTCCAAAAGAATGGATGTATGGACTTTAACAAAAATTCATATGTAACTGAGTTTCCTTTCCTGTCCCTCCTCTCTCCTCTCCTTTTTTGTAACTTCAAATCAGCATTGACTCCTACCAACTGCCTGGAAAAGTCCCTGCTGTTTTTAATCTCCTCTTAAAGGATAATACAGCATGTAGTGTATGCTGGGTTAACATACACGTGTAGCAGCTGAATAAGGAGGCACGGAGCTGGACAGCTCCGTGCAGGAACAGCGTTCAGCGGGAAAGCCAGATTTAAAGGGATTGGCCGCCCGCCGGCTGGAAACCTGAGTTTAAACTTATTGGCCAGGCATTCATCTGGACAGGTATAAAGCAAGCCAGGTAACCTGTGATCCCCAGTTCAGATCACTCTGTCATCTAATAAAGACTCCTTGTACCCCTCACGCATCTCATCAATCCATGAACCCGACATAACAATTGGCAATGAGGGTGGGATTCTGCTTCGAGCGGCGGTAAGACACCCCACAGTGGTAGCATCCATCAGGCAACCGGCTGAAGTCGAAGCAGGAATGGTCGAATTCGGACGCGATGGCTCAGGTCGGTCAGACACCCGTTTTTAATAGCGCCCAGCCAGAGGAATGGGAAGCATTCGTGGGGCAGCTGGAATTTTATTTGAAGGTGAACCGCATTACGGAGGATGGCATGAAAGTTGCTGCCCTGCTTAGTACATACGGGAAGGACATTTACAAACTGGCGGTGGGTCTATGTTCGCCCACGGCCATCAGCGAGGTGAAGTTCGACGATCTCATCGCTAAACTGAATCAGCACTTCAACCCGCACATGTCCGAACTGGCGTGGAGGTACCAGTTTGTAAAGAAAGACCAGCTGCCAGGTGAATCAGTATCAGTGTTTATGGGCGCAATCTGGCAGGTGGCTCGCCTTTGTAATTTTGAGAACTTAGAAAAGAGCCTGTGAGACCGAATCGTCTTTGGTCTCCAGGACTGAAAATTGAGGCAGAAATTGTTTGCCAAACCAGTTCTGACCCTCAAAGAAGTACAGGAAGAAGTACTGGTTTGGGAGTTAGCGGAGAAACCGGAGCCGAATGAATCCAACCGTAGCAGCCCGGGAAGCGCCACCATTCATCAGTTGCATGGGGTCAGAGGAAGCAGCGAGGGCGGACTTGAAGCAGAGGTGGATGCACTACACCTTAGAGCAACCCATCTGTCGGGGCAGCGTGATAGCCCAAGGGGTCAACGGTTGACAGTTACAGCCAATGGTCAGGACAAGAAATGCTCCGGGTGCAAGTGCTGCATGTCTAAACAGAAATGCCCTGGGTGTGGAGGGAATCATCACCATTCCTCCTGCAAATTCAAGACAGCCAGATGCCGAGCATGTGGCAAGACAGGGCACATCGCGTCCGTTTTCTGGAGCCGGAGCCGAGACACTCTGCACGAGGTAGATGCTGAAGTTCACCTGCCATCAGGTACTGGGGCTCCGAAGCGCATCACGTCTATCAGCTACACCGAGAGCAGACGGGTGGTTTGTAACACGGGAGCTCGTCAATCGCTCACCCCCAAAATCAAGCTAGATGTGCAACTTCAAGGGGTTCCCTGTAAAATGGAGCTGGACTCCGGCTCCTCAGTCTCTGTCATTTCTCATGAGACCTATAAATTAATTTGCAGCAGGAGTGGCCAGCTGAGTGGCCTTGAGGTCATCTAGCATCACCCTAACTGATTTTCAGAACACCCCAATACAAGTCTGGGGGGAGGCTACTCTTTTCGTGTGGTACAGAGAGTTCCATGGGCCCTTGGATATCCTAGTGGTCAAGGGATAGAGGACCAGCCTGTTAGGGTTAAATTGGTTCCAAGCACTGGGAATTCACATTATCGGAATTCACCAGACCCAGGTCCTCAGCATCGAATCCATCTGTAAGGTGTTCGCAGACATGTTTGATGAAATGCTGGGAAAATACACAGGACCACCAATTGCATTCAAATTAAACCCCAACATACAACCCATTAAAATCAAACCCCGGAGGGTACCATTTGCTTTAAAACACAAAATAGAACGGGAACTCAACAAGCTAGTCACACAGGGAGTTTTGCACCCAGTCAAGGGAGCTGAGTGGGAAACCCCCATTGTGACCCCACTCAAAGCAAATGGCGATGTCAGAATCTGCACTGATTATAAATGCACAATCAATAAAGCGTTAAACCCATATGTGTACCCTGTGCCAACGGTCAGCAGCATCCTCGCATTGCTCCAGGGCGGTGCTATCTTCACCAAACTGGATCTCGCTCAGGCTTATTTGCAACTCCCAGTCAACCCAGAGACTGCCGCTGTGCAGACTATAGTCACCCACAAGGGGGCGTTCCAGGTAGACCGTTTGCAGTTTGGAGTTAGCATAGCTCCAGGCATCTTCCAGGAGGTGATGGAGCGAACGCTAAAGGGTATACCAGGGGTATGCCTGTACTTTGATGATGTTCTCATCACAGGGGACTCAGAAGAGATTTTGGCAGAATGACTGCAGGCTGTTTTGGGGAGATTTCGTGCTGCTGGCCTCAAACTTAAAAGAGATAAGTGCAGCATTGGGGTGCCAGAAATGGAATTTTTGGGGTTTAGGATTGATGCTCAGGAGGTTCAACCCACAGCATCCAAGGTGCAAGCAATCAAGGAGGCTCCCACACCCAAAAACAAGGTGGAGCTGCAAGCTTTTCTGGGGTTACTTAATTTTTATCATGCCTTTCTACCCCACAAAGCATCCATTGCTGAAGCTTTGCACAGATTATTGGACAAGCATACCACATGGAACTGGACCAAGACACATGATACCAGTTTCCAGTCCCTAAAAAATCTTTTAGCAAGCAATGCCACAATTACTCATTTTATAGAAAACAAACCAATTTGCATTGCATGTGATGCATCCCCTTATGGGGTGGGGGCTGTGTTAAGCCACCTAGAGGATGATGGCAGACAAGTCCCTATTGCATATTACTCCAGGACATTGTCCGCGGCTGAGCGGAACTATGCTCAGATAGATAAGGAAGCCCTGGCAATAGTTACTGGAGTAAAGAAATTCCGCGATTATTTGTATGGTAGGGATTTCACTATTTTCACAGACCATAAACCTTTACTAGGTCTGTTTACCACAAACAAGCAGACCCCACAAATCATGTCACCTACAATGCTCTGATGGTTCATTTTCATTTTGGCTTACTCGTGTAAATTAGTGCACAAGCCAAGCAAGGAAATGGGCCATGCTGACGGCCTAAGCAGACTTCCTTTAAACAATGTTGAACCAGATCCAGCACCTGCAGCCCAAATATTGGCCATTCAAGATCTGCTAGAATGTCCTCTCAGTGCAAGGGACATTGCAGCTGAAACACCAACAGACAAGATTTTGAGTAGGGTTCAGATGTGGGTGAACACGGGATAGCAAGACAAATCCTCAGGGCCTGAATTAATGGCATATTTCACCAGGAGGCACGAGTTGTCCTCACACAAGGGCTGCCTGTTGTGGGGATGCTGGGTTATCATACCAAAAAAATTGAGAGACAGGGTCATTCACTCACTACACAAGGGTCACCCAGGGGTGGTACGAACGAAGGCGTTGGCAAGAAGTTATCTGTGGTGGCTGGACCTTGACAAAGACATTGAGGAACAGGTAGCTGGCTGCTACACCTGCCAAAGATCTCAGCCAGCACAGCCTCACGCCCCAGTTCACAAGTGGGAGGACACACACACACCCTGGTCCTGAGTCCACATTGACTACGCAGGTCCTTTTCACAACCAAACATTCTTGGTAGTGGTGGACAGCCACTCCAAATGGTTGGAGGTGGTACCTGTGAGTAGTATGACCACAACAGGGATTGTCCAGGTGCTCATGGGACTCTTTGCCACACATGGCCTTCCTGATGTATTGGTCTCTGATAACGGTCCACAATTTACTTCCTTGGAATTCCAGACATTTCTGAAGACCAATGGAATTAGACATGTCACCTCTGCTCCCTTCCACCCTTTGACTAACGGCTTGGCTGAACGCATGGTGCGCACCACAAAGGACGCATTGAAGTGCATCATCCAAGGGGACTGGAAACAACAGTTGGCCAAGTTCTTACTGCACCAACACACCACACCCTGCACCTCTATCAGAAAGAGCCCAGCTGAACTTTGTTGTGACAGGTGTCTCATAACCATTCTTGACAGATTATACCCGGACAAGGTGGCAGCGGACGCTGAACACCCAAAAGCCTCCAGAGAATTCTCTAAGGGGGACTCCATTTGGGCAAGGAACTACAGCTCTGGGGAGGCATGGGTGCAGGGGGAAGTGATTGAGAGAACAGGCCCATTGTCATACATTGTAAGGGTGGAGGGGGGCCTCCAATGGAGGAGACATGTTGACCAAGTCAGGCGTCATGTTCCTGAAAAAGTTCCAGCGAGTAACAACCAGGAGGACCTTCCCGGACCTGAACTCACTCAAAATGACAAAGGGGACACAGGGGAAAGGGGAGTGTTTCCCAAATTTTAGTCTTTGGGACAATTCCTACCCCATCAACACGTGGACAATAATAAAGGGCCTATGACATCTGCCACAGTACCAGGAAGCCCTCATAACTCCAGGTCCAATGTGGGCAGTCACAACCCCACACCTGAAACATCATCACCGGTACCTGGGGCACACCACAACCTCAGGCCAAACAACACAAGCGGCAACACCTTGCCTGAAGGGGGGGGGGGAAAGCCCTGAGGCTTTCTGGCCAATCCCACAGGCCTCCTGCTTACCTCTCAGATTTTGTGTGAACTTGAGGGGAGGGCACGGGGAGTCTGTGAAGGTATATAATTATAATTATAATTATATAATTGTATATAATTATGTTGGGGGGAAATTGGGAATTGTAACACAAGGGCATTGTCTATTCTTATGGGGGAAGGGGTGTAGTGTATGCTGGATTAGCATACACGTGTAGCAGCTGAATAAGGAGGCACAGAGCTGGACAGCTCCGTGCAGGAACAGCGTTCAGCAGGAAAGCCGGATTTAAAGGGATTGGCCGCCCTGCCAGCGGGAAACCTGAATTTAAACCTATTGGCCAGGCATTCACCTGGACAGGTATAAAGCAAGCCAGGTAACCTGTGTTCCCCAGTTCAGATCATGCTGTCATCAAATAAAGACTCCTTGTACCCCTCACGCGTCTCATCGATCCATGAACCCGACATAACACAGCATGAATTTTGTTTACTTTCAACCAGTTGATGAGGATTGTGAACAGCAATAATCCTGAAGACTGGAGGCATTAGAAGCATAATTTGGATTTTTTTTCCTTTTACCCTGGGAATATGTGTGTGAGAGAGAAAGAAAGGGAAAGAGAAAGACAAGGAGAGAGAAAAAGACTCAGGTTTGAGAAGGTTGCTATAGAAAGTGATTCCAGAGACACATATTGTCTGCATCACCCTTAAACCTAGTTTTCATGCACTTAAGTTCGAGGACATTGGTTTGCTCAGTCCATGGTCCAAAAAGATCTTTTTGTATTGTAACTGAATTCTCTCTCTCTCCCTCTCCCTCTCCCTCTCCCTCTCCCTCTCCCTCTCCCTCTCCCCCCCCCCTCTCTCTCTCTCAGCTCTATGAAGCTTTCCCATATATCATGAAGCATCTGCCTGGTCCTCATCAGACTGCTTTTTCTTTTCGGGAGATGTTGATTTCATTTATGAGGAAGGAGATCACAAAGCATAAGGAGAATCAAAGCCAGCATGAACCACAGGATTTCATTGATTTCTACTTATTTCAAATGGAAAAAGTACACATTTGCTTTGCCTTGGGAATATTGCTTGAAGATGAATCAGTGCATAACTCCCATGTATTCCTGAGCACTTTCTAGAATCATTGATAAAATTCCCCCGAATGACTAATAATACTTGAAAGTATTAGAATGGGATATAGCAGTGATGGCGAAACATTTTGAGACCGAGTGACCAAACTGCAACCCAAAACCCATTTATTATTGCTGGGTGCCAGGTCGGCATGGCCTACTGGGTAGTCATGGAAGTTTGGGTGGGTGTGGTCACCTCAATGTCACTCATGGGGAGGGACCTGTGGGGGGCAGTTGGTTGAAGAGGGACAGTTGCCACCTCCGAGGCATGGTGCAGGTGCCCACAGGGAGAGCTCTGAGTACTGCCTCTGGCACCCGTGCCATAGATTTGCCACCACTGGGATAGAGATTTTATTTGATGTCATGTGCCCACAGACATGAGGAAGGTGCACACTGTAAACTATTCTGACAGATTCGACATGCTCCTTCTTGCACAACCACTAAGATTAAGGACCTGGATAACTAATGAAGGAGAATGCTTGTAACTCAGGGTTGACATGAGGGGTTCTTGGTGCTCTATGAGCTTGCTTGTTTTCTTGCAGATGTTTCATTACCCAACTAGGTAACATCATCAGTGCTAGGAGGAATGCGGTTTCCACTCATTTTATATTCTACTAGCACTGATGATATTACCTAGCTAGGGTAATGAAACGTCTGCAAGAAAACAAGCAAGCTCAGAGAACACCAAGGAGCCCTCACCTGGATAATTACTAAACCAAATTATCTTGGTGGAATTACTTTTTATTTGTGACATAACAATTAGGCTGCTAGTGCAGTAAAATCTAAGCCAGATGTCTTATCTTTTACTCTCCTAGCATGGAGCCTTGAAAGAGCTAAAAATCCCCCCCCCTTCTAATTGTCATCTTGCCAAAACCATTTGCATAGTATTGTCAGCTCACCAGGTTGGGGAAAGCTCAGCACTAGTATCCCAATTGCTCCTAATAGTTTCCTCCCTGAAGTCCTCACTACAGATAGTCCTTGACAGTTTGTTTAATGACACTAATAACTGTGCGAAGTTACAACAGCACTGGAAAAAGTGACTTAGGACCATTGTTCACACTTAGGACCATTGTGGCATTCCCCATGGTCACGTGATCAAAATTCAGACACTGGGCAACTGACTCATATTTATGACCATTGTTGTGTCTGGGGGGTCATGTGATCAACTTTTGCGACCTTCTGACCAGCAAAGTCAATGGGAAGCTAGATTCACTTAACAACCATATGCCTAAATTAACAACTGAAGTGATTCACTTAACAAATGTGGCAAGGAAGGTCATCAAATGGGGCAAAATTCAATTCATAAATGTCTCACTGAGCAACAGAAATTTGGGGCTCAATTGTGGTCATAAGTTGAGGAATACCTGTATAGAACTTGTCCCGAGTTTATCTCCACCCTCCCCAATTTCTTTCCTGATGGTTTGGGGTACAATGCCCTTCTCCCCAGACAAGATGGCCAATGGAGCAGAACAGGGAGATAATAAGTTGTGGAAATATTGAAAATAATGGCAACATACCATTTAATCTCTCTTACCATTAATCCTAGAGCAAGGATGATCCTGATTCTACTTATAATGAAGACAACTTGGCTCAGTGCATTTTTGACTTGTTTACTGCTGGAACAGATGCAATTTTAGGTACTCTGAAATGGGCATTGCTGGTTATGGCAACTCGTCTGGATATCCAAGGTGGGATAAAGTGAAACAGTGATGACAAAAAAACGGATTATTAATAGAATGTAACACAGCATCCTTCTTTCTCAAGGGATTTGCATGTAGGCAAACTTCCATTTCGAATAACTTCTTCTTCATGAATAGCAATAGCCATAGCACTTAGACTTACTGTGTTTCACCGAAAATAAGACCGAGTCTTTTTTTCTTTTTTTTGCCTCCAAAAGAGGCACCAGGTCTTATTTTTGGGGGATGTCTTACTCACCTCTGGCTCCAACAGCCCCACCCAGCAGATCCACTTTTTCTGGGGTCTGAAGGAGCAGCTTCATTTTGCAGCTGCATTCTGGCCTGCATTTTGTAGTCAGGCCTTTCTGGGAGGCCTATGCATCCGAGTACCGGGCTATGGATTGAATCCATAGCTCTGTCCTCAGCTGCAGAGGACTTGCAGTGCCAAGCTATGGATTGAATCCATAGCTCGGTTCTTGGCTGCACAGGCCTTCTGGAAAGGCCTGTGACTGCATAATGCAGGTCTGGCTACAGAAGATGCCACAGAAGAAGTGGGCCAGTGAGGAGAGGCCTGGCTGCAAGATAAGTGGGTACAGGGTGCATGGGGCAGATCCACTCCCGTCACCCTTGTTCTAGATTGATTATTAAGTGTGCGTCTCTCCCCAAAACTAGGGCTTATTTTTGGGGTAGGCCTTACTTTCGGGGAAACACAGTATATATTGCTTCACAGTGTTTCACAGCCCTCTCTAAGCAGTTTACAGAGTCAGCATCTTGCCCCCAACAATCTGGATCCTCATTTTACTGACCTCGGAAAGATGGAAGGCTGAGTCAATCTTGAGCTGGTCAGAATCGAACTCCTGACAGTCGGGAGAGTTAGCCTGCAATACTACATTCTAAACACTGCGCCACCACAGCCCTGAATGCCTACAACAGCAGATCTTACCCACCAGCACATGACACAGACCACCAATAACCTGCTAGTAGAATGGGCAAGAGCAGACCATAGCGGCAGGGCTAACAACACGTGGGAAAATTGAGGCTTGGATATTTGCTCTTCCTACGCCCCAGTCAGTAAAATCATGACAGAATTTGATTTTATATTTATCTGCCAGATCCATTTCTAGGGAAGACCTATTGAAAGACAGACCACAGAAACAGAACAATGGAATACCACTGCTTGTCACCCACAGCTCACAGCAGAAACCAATCAAATAGAGTATAAATAAGCTAATGATCAGATAATGATCCTGCCCTTTGTCATGCCTACTACCGGCCCTGCAGAAAAGTCAGGGACAACCCCTTTACAAAAGGCAAAAGGCTGGAAGTGAGCCCGCCAAATTTATTTACACAAAACAGATCCAAAACAGAGCAAACTGAGCAAAATAAAATACAAACCACAAAAACAGAAGCTGCTCAAATGGTTGCCTTCAGCAACCAGCCCTCCCACACATTCCCCTTTTAAACAGTTCAAGGTGTGGCTACTCTTTGCCTCCTTCCGAGGTACCCCATTGCCTTCCTCTGTTTACTCCTGATTGACTGCCTCCTGCGTCGGGTGTCCTTGAACAGGGCCAGCTGTGGGTCATCTTCATCCACACTGTCAGGCTCACACAGCTGTGTCTGAGTAGTAACCAGATGGGAGGGGCCTGGCTGAGAGCTCTGCGATGCCTCAGAACTGTCCTCTGCAGGCTCTCCAAACCCTTCCTCCTCCTCCTCTGAATCGTCCGACCCAACTGCCGAACCCACAGGCTGACCCTGAATCACAACACTGGCAGGCTTGTGCTTGCATACAGAAAACCATCCAGCCTGAAGCAGATTCTGACCAGCAGCAAGAAGCAACAGGACAAGGATGCTAATATGGGAATCAGACACTGCAACAAACCCGAATCTCTGAACTAACAGCTTTGACATAGGGCAAAAAGGGGAGACTTTGCCACAAAATATTTAATGGACAGAATTTTGATGTCAGCACCCAAAACAAGTCCAAAAGTAGGATTTTAACACACCCGTGAGGAAGAGACTGAGGTCTATGATTCTGGGTATTTCAGTCTTGATGTATTTGATTATCTCATCAACCTTTGCTTGACCACATATTTTCAGTTTAATGGACAAATGTATCACCAAATCAAAGATACACCCGTGGGATCATTGCTTTCAGAATTGACATAATCACCATCATTAAGTCCTGTGCAGAGCACGCTGGGCAGCAAGGGTATTTTAGAGGTTTTAATCATTTGCAACATCTTTGGCGTCGTTCCATGGGACATTAATGATCTTAAGATCTTCCTTAAGTGTTCGGTGTCAAGTTTTGTGAGTCCGGCCTCATTTTTTCTTCTCTCCAGGAGAGGGCTGTCAAGCACTGTGAAGCGGTATATAAGTCTATGTGCTATTGCTATTGCTACTCTTTTTTTGTAATATATTTTATTGATTTTTTAAAACATAAATCACTTAATAATTGGTGAACAGTGTGTTGTCTGGGTTTACATTTGTAAAACAATCACTAACAATTGATTTCTATAATCCATAACCCACATAATGGTTTTAGTTGATTTCCTCTTTTCCCCAAAATGTCCTCTTTTGCAAACATCGAGTTAATACAATTCTTATTGTTTTGATAGATAACAATTAAATATATATTTTTCCCAATATTCCTAAAAATAATAATCACATCAATATAATATTTCTTTTCTACCCAATCATTCTGGTTGCCTTATCATAGATCCTGTTACAGTCCTTATTTAAATTTGTTTCTCCCACAAAATTCAAAGTATTCTTACTGGTTAAGGTTTTCTCAAAAATTGATTACATTTAAAAATTCAAGTCTATTTTTTCCATGTGAACTATCTCAGCACTTTTACATTTCTTAAGAAATAGATAAAAGAGTAAAAAAAAAGAAAGGAGAGCAAGAGTAAAGAAACATAAAAAATGGTATACTACTTAAAATATATATCCCTCCTAAGCTAATATGTATTTGTTTCCAAGATTTCTTATTCTTTTTAACCATAATTAAAAACATATTTAATCTTTAAATATTCCATTTAATACATCTAGTCCTTAAATTCAATCACATTTAAATATCTAAAACATTTCCTTTATCTAAGCCATTTCAACTTTTTTATATTACTCAGATCAAAAAGTAGAGTAAAAAAGGGAAAAAAGCATACTATATTTTTTAAGGGATTCATTCCTGTTAGAATGACATATATATTCCAAATCTTTTCTGTTTCTTTAACCATATTCAAACAAATGTTTCTTTTTTAAGTATTCTCTCTGGTAGATTCCATCATCTATTTTCTTGATTTCCACTTTAGTCTTTTTGCTTTGCCCAGTATCTTTCTTAATCAATGTATTTTGCTGAGTCGAAAAGTCTTTTCATATGTTCATAAATGTTACTGTAGATATAAAAAGTAAATCAGATGAAGTGTCTCCTAGAAGAGAACTTAATAATTATGGATAAAAATTGTAAATATTGAAATAATAATAGAAAAATTGAACATATGCATAAAATCGTAATATAACCTAGAAATAGACAGAAAATAATACCCATCTGGAAGGAAATTTATTAAACTTGCAAATGACGTGAGAATTTTTAATTTAATTTTAGGCATAAAGGAATAAGATTTGTAAATAAGATCGCTAAGTTAGAAATAATACAAGCAGAAGCATTCAATTTTATTTGTCAAGACAAAACTAGCCTTTGTGCGATAAAATTTTCCCTTATTCGAGAGGGAGATAAAATGAAACTTACAGAGACAAAAAAATCAGTGTCAGAAACGAAGCTCCTGTATTCACTCTTTTCCTTAGATAAAGTATACGAGGAAATGGAAGACGTTTTCGGCTCATCTCACACCATCTGTTACGAAGATCGAAAGAAACTGCCGTACACCAATGCTGTGATTCATGAAATCATGCGAAGCAAATATTCCTTGTTGTTTGGAATTCCTAGACAAAGTGTGCAGGATATCTATTCAAATGGCTTTCTCATTCCCAAGGTATGGCTTATAGACTCTTTGGAATTACTGGAGCTTCATTTTAAGGGTTCCACCCTGATGAAGGAATTCTTCGGCAGAGCTCCCTTTAACACAATGTGTGAGCTCTGAAAATGTGCAATTGAAAAGCCACATTTGCAGTGTAGAGGCGAATGCAGGCTAGGCTACTTGATGAAATGGAAGTATTCCACTTTCAGGTAAACAGTGGCTGCAGTCAAAGAGTAAGTTTAACTGCTAAGATTAAAAAATAGCAAATGGATTTTCATAGCCCAGTGATGGCGAACCTATTAGACACCGAGTGCCCAAAACCCATCCTGACCCCCACCCCGCCCAGGGCCACCTACCGCCTCCAAGGCCCACCACAGCAGATCGTCCAGGTGGCTCTGCAGTGCCATGGCGGCCACACCCTTTGCCCACACCCTATAGCATTATCTGCATGCAACGGGGCCTGAAGGCAGAGTCTTGTCCCTGCTGCCCAGCTGCCATGATCTTTGCTGTGCTGCTCTGCATAAGCTGTGCCTGTGGGCGACTCTCCTCTGCGGGGACTGCTGGTGAGGTGGAGCTCTTGTGGGAGGCAGGGCTGTGGTGATGGTGCCCGTGCCCACAGAGAAGACTCTGAGTGCTGCTTCTGGCACATGTGCCATAGGTTCACCACCACTGTCATAGACTGATATGAGATATTGTGTGGTAGAGTCTGTTCTGAGAAGTGAATTAATTAGGTTAGCATATGATTAAAAATAGTGGACAAGTGGTAACTACACAAAGCAAGTTTTATCAAGTATAACTCACCACAAAATTGTTGCAAGTGATGTGTGCTGTGCATTGTATTCACTTCCAACCTTCTTCTTAACTTCAGTGTGCTTGATGTCAACTTGAAGGATGCTTAAGTATTTGTAGCGTTCTTCTTCATCCAGACCCTTGAAGTTATTTCCAATATCTTGGCTGTATAGGAGGAGATGTTTTCAACTCAGTACATTAATCAATTGAACACAAATTGGTTCCATTTGCAGCTGGTATTTACATCAGTTAGAAACAATTGCATCAGTTAGAAAGCTATTTGACCCTTTTTCCATAAATTGACTTCATGAGGAAATCAGCTTTAAAACTTGGGAGAAAGATGGTAGTATAGAAAACTGAATGAATTTTCATATAAATGAATTGATAGATGATGATTTTTTAAACATAAAGGTAAAGGTTCCCCCGCACATGCGTGCTAGACATTTCCGACTCTAGTCATTCCCGGTGCTCATCTCCGTTTCAAAGCCGAAGAGCCAGCGTTTGTCCAAGGACATCTCCGTGGTCATGTGGCTGGCATGACTAAACGCCAAAGGCGCATGAAACACTGTTACCTTCCCACCATAGTGGTCCCTATTTTTTTACTTGCATTTTTATGTGCTTTCGAACTGCTAGGTTGGCAGAAGCTGGGACGAGTAACAGGCGCTCACTCTGCTACATGGCACTTGGGATTCGACCCATCAAACTGCCGACCTTCTGATCGACAAGCTCAGCATCCTAACCCACTGAGCCACCATGTCCCTTTTTTTAAACATACCCTGTGTTAAAAGACTATTTAAAATTAAAAATTTCCATTTAGCATAGATGCCTGTTAATGAGGAGTCAAGTCTAAATTCACATTCCATATATTAATTCCAATTCATTTAAATCTGATAGTGTCTTCCAAATTAAATTACTTTTTAAATATATTTGAATGATGTAAGAAATAGGCTATCCAGAAACAAGTAGAGTTACCCGTGGTAAAAAGGATGACCAAAAATATTTAATAAATAAATAAGTAAAAAAAACCCCACCACTGTGCTTATCCAGATATTTACATCAGTCTGTTTCTTTCTTATAGGGAGCTATTATTCTTACAGACTTTCGTTCTGTTCTTTTTGATCCTGAACACTGGGAGGCCCCCGAAGAGTTCAACCCAAATCATTTTTTGGACAAGGAAGGACATTTTGTGATAAAAGAAGCATTTCTTCCTTTTGGAGTAGGTAATGTATATATCCCCTTCTTGGATAACTGCCTTGTCATGGCGAAGGGGCTTACGTAATTCAATGAAGCTATGAGCTATGCTGTGCAGGGCCACCCAAGACGGACAGGTCATAGCCGAGAGTTCTGACAAAATGTGATCCACTGGTGAAGGAAATGGCAACCCACTCCAGTATCTTTGCCATGAAAACCCTATGGACAGTACCAAAAGGCAAAACGATATGACGCTGGAAGATGAGCCCCTCAGGTCGGAAGGCGTCCAATATGCTACTGGGGAAGAGCAGAGGGCTAGTACTAGTAGCGCCAGAAAGATTGAAGCGACTGGGCCAAAGCCAAAAGGACGCTCAGCTGTGGACGTGTCTGGTGGTGAAAGGAAAGTCCGATGCTTAAAGATTTTCTCTCCATAGGAACCTGGAATGTAAGATCCATGAATCAAGGAAAGCTGGAGGTGGTCAAACAAGAGATGACAAGACTAAACATCGACATCTTAGGTATCAGCGAACTAAAATGGACAGGAATGGGTGAATTTAATTCAGATGACCATCAGGTATACTACTGCGGGCAAGAATCCCTCAGAAGAAATGGAGTAGCCTTCATAGTCAATAAAAGAGTAGGAAAAGCAATACTGGGATACAATCCTCAAAATGACAGAATGATCTCAGTTTGAATCCAAGGCAAACCATTCAATATCACAGTAGTCCAGGTCTATGCCCCAACCACCAGTGCTGAAGAGGATGAAATTGACTGGTTCTATGAAGCCCTATAGAACTAACACCAAAAAATGATGTTCTTATCATCATGGGGGATTGGAATGCTAAAGTAGGAAGCCAAAAGATAACCGGAATAACAGGCACGTTTGGCCTTGAAGTACAAAATGAAGCAGGGCACAGGCTGATAGAATTCTGTCAAGAGAATATGATGGTGATAGCAAACACTCTTTTCCAACAACCCAAGAGACGGCTCTACACATGGACATCACCAGATGGTCAACACAGAAATCAGATTGACTATATGCTCTGCAGCCAAAGATGGAGAAGCTCTATACAGTCAGTAAAAACAAGACCAGGAGCTGACTGTGGCTCAGACCATGAGCTTCTCCTTGCAAAGTTTAGGCTTAAACTGAATAAAGTAGGGAAAAGCACTAGGCCACTCAGGTATGAATTAAATCATATCCCTGTTGAATATACAGTAGAGGTGACAAATAGATTTAAGGAATTAGATCTGATAGACAGAGTGCCTGAAGAACTATGGACAGAGGTTCGCGACATTGTACAAAAGGTAGCAACCAAAACCATCCCAAAGAAAAAGAAATGCAAGAAAGCAAAATGGCTGTCTGAGGAAGTTTTGCAAATCGCTGAGGAAAGGAGGGAAGCGAAAGGCAAGGGAGAAAAAGAAAGATACGCCCAATTGAATGCAGAATTCCAGAGAATAGCTAGAAGAGATAAGAATGCCTTCTTAAATGAACAGTGCAAAGAAATAGAAGGAAACAATAGAATAGGGAGGACCAGAGATCTTTTCAAGAAAATTAGAGAAATGAAGGGAACGTTTCATGCAAAACTGGGCATGATAAAGGACCAAAATGGCAGGGACCTAACAGAGGCAGAAGAGATTAAGAAGAGGTGGCAAAATTACACAGAAGAACTATACAAGAATGAGCTTAACGTCCCTGATAATCACAGTGAGGTGGTCACTGACCTCGAGCCAGACATCCTAGAATGTGAAGTGGCCTTAGAAAAACTGAGCAACAACAAAGCTAGTGGAGGTGACAGTATTCCAGCTGAGCTATTCAAAATCTTAAAAGACAATGCAGCAAAAGTGCTACACTCAATTTGCCAGCAAATTTGGAAAACTCAACAGTGGCCACAGGATTGGAAAAGATCAGTATGTGGATCGAGAACTACCAGACGTACAGGCAGGATTTCGAAGAGGCAGAGGAACTAGAGATCAAATTGCCAACATACGCTGGATCATGGAGAAAACTAGGGAGTTCCAGAAAAACATCTACTTCTGCTTCATTGACTATGCTAAAGCCTTTGATTGTGTGGATCATAACAAACTGTGGCAAGTTCTTAAAGAGATGGGAGTACCAGACCATCTTATTTGTCTCTTGAGAAACCTATATGCGGGTCAAAAAGCAACAGTGAGAACTGGACACGGAACCACTGATTGGTTCAAAATTGGGAAAGGAGTCCGGCAAGGCTGTATACTGTCGCCCTGCCTATTTAACTTATATGCAGAGCACATCATGAGAAAGGCTGGGCTAGATGAATCAAAAGCTGGAATTAAGATTGCCGGAAGAAATATCAACAACCTTAGATACGCAGATGATACCACTCTAATGGCAGAAAGTGAAGAAGAACTAAAGAGCCTCTTGTTGCGGGTGAAGAAGGAGAGTGCAAAACTTGGGTTGAAACTTAACATTAAGAAAAGCAAGATCATGTCATCTGGCCCTCTCAATTCCTGGCAAATTGATGGGGAAGAAATGGAGGTAGTGACCGATTTGATTTTTCTGGGCTCCAAGATCACTGCAGATGGGGACTGTAGCCAAGAAATTAAAAGACGCTTGCTCCTCGGGAGGAAAGCCATGGCAAATCTAGACAGCACACTAAAAAGCAGAGACATCACCCTGTCAACAAAAGTACATATAGTCAAGGCTATGGTCTTCCCAGTTGCAATGTATGGCAGTGAAAGTTGGACCATAAAAAAGGCTGAGCGCCAAAGAATTGAGGCCTTTGAACTATGGTGCTGGAGAAGACTCCTGCGAGTCCCTTGGACTGCAAGGCGATCAAACCAGTCAGTCCTAGAGGAGATCAATCCTGACTGCTCTTTAGAAGGCCAGATCCTGAAGCTAAAACTCAAATCCTTTGGCCACCTAATGAGAAAGAAGGACTCACTGGAGAAGAGCCTAATGCTGGGAAAGATCGAGGGCAATAGAAGAAGGGGACGACAGAGAATGAGGTGGCTGGATGGAGTCACTGAAGCAGTAGGCGTGAGCTTAGACGGACTCCAGTAGATGGTAGAGGACAGGAAGGCCTGGAGGAATGTTGTCCATAGGGTCGGGATGGGTTGGACACGACTTCGCAGTTAACAACAACAACAAAATGTATATAGGTAAAGGTAAAGGTTCCCCCGCACATGCGTGCTAGTCATTTCCAACTCTAGGGGCCGGTGCTCATCTCCGTTTCATAGCCGAAGAGCCAGCGCTTGTCTGAGGACTTCTCCATGGTCATGTGGCCGGCATGACTAGACGCCAAAGGCGCACGGAACGCTGTTACCTTCCCACTGTCGTGGTCCCTATTTTTCTACTTGCATTTTTACGTGCTTTCAAACTGCTAGGTGGGCAGAAGCTGGGACGAGTAACAGGCGCTCACTCTGCTACGCGGCACTCGGGATTCGACCCGCTAAACTGCCGACCTTCTGATCGACAAGCTCAGCGTCTTAACCCACTGAGCCACCGCGTCCCTAAAATGTATATATATATGTATAATTAGCAAATGATACTTATTTTAGGAAAGGGTAAGAAAAAGCCGAAAAATACTTCCTCCCTGACATTTGGTCCATTTGACCAATGTAAAATGAAAGATTGTTTTTCCACAATATACAGTTGGATCAAAGGAGGGAAAGATTAGTGTGTCATTAGACTCCAGAAAGAGTTAATTGATATGGAGAACATCACAATCGTAGATTTACCCTAAAGAGGCTCAGTAATGCTGACAGATAAACTAACTCCAGACAGTATCATGTGTTGTGGGCATTACTGACCGTGAGGTTATATAACCCACATTTCTCCTAAGAACAAGGCAAACGTCCTTTAGCAGACCTTGTGGGCACTCTATCTCTATAGTTTTGGGGTTGTCCTCCCCTCCTGGCACATTGTAATCTTCAAACACTTTCGGTCACCTACCACAAAACATTCTGGATAGCTCACAACATCAAAGTATAAAAATAAAATAGTTAAATACGACCAAAAATAATACTGTGTTTCCCTGAAAATAAGATCGGCTCTTATTTATTTATTTATTCTCTCCAAAAGAGGTGTCAGGTCTTATTTTTTGGGGTGTGTGTGTGTGTGCCTTACTCACCTCTGGCACTGACAGCGCCACCCAGCCGGTCCACTTCTTCAGAGCAGCTTCATTTTGCAGCTGCAGTCAGGGCTTTCCAGAAGGCCTAAGCAACCAAGTACCGAGCTATGAATTCAGAGGCCTTGCAGAACCAAGCTATGGATTGAACCCATAGCTCGGTTCTTGGCTGCACAGACATTCCAGAAAGGCCTGTGACTGTGAAATGCAGGCCTGGCTGCAGAAGAGGCTGCAGAAGTAGTGGGCTGGCGAGGAGAGGCCTGGCTGCAAGGTAAGAGGGCACCGGGCACGTAGGGCAGCTCCACCCCCCCACCCTAGCTTGATTTTTAGGTGTGTGCCTCACCCCAAAACTAGGGCTTATTTTTGGGGGTACGGATTATATTAGACCCACCCCAAAAATCAAGCTAGGGCTTATTTTCGAGGTAGGCCTTACTTTTGGGGAAAGAAGCAGCCATAACAATAACAACAGAAGAAAACAAAACAAAGCAGGGGCTTTACATACATGCCTGGGAGCAAAGCTAAACCTTTTGGAATTTCTTCCGGGCATCTCTGAACAAAATGAAGAGAAACAGGTGTGAGGTGAGTAGAACAACCTCTGAATTATTTTCCCAATGGCCCAGATTTGGTTTCTTCCTCTTAAGGGATGATTCGCTCCAACTTGAGTAAATAAAGGGTAGAAAGGGGAAGCTGGTCAGGAAGAAAGAGCCTCCGAGGTTCCCTCCTCCACGGATCTGGAAGGGATGCAAACCCACCCCACCCCGTATCATGCACTTTGGGTGTGTGATGGCAACAACAATGTTTGTGCTGTGCTGCCTCATAGGAAACGTGCAAAGAAAGAGCAAGGGGAATATCAAGTGAAATATGGAATCTCTACACAGGTCTATCCCTGAGTCTCTATCCTGAACTGAAGGGCATAATGGCAACCCCTGAGGGTGGCAAAGGGGTCTGCACAGAATCTCCTACCATGGCATTTTAGGGGAATTCTTCTATCCCTCTGCCCTTTCTGGCCACTTTAGAATTTCCTGTCCAAGTAACAGCTTATTTTCATTATTAAAGAAAGTTGGAATAAAGCAACTGTGATCTGAAATAGGAATATTTTGGAACTCCAAGGAAAATAGTAAGCAATTCATCTGTATGTATGTTGACAACTCTTGGGGAGTTCAGGGGAGGCAAAAGAGAAGGAGGGAAGAAACCAGGAGCAGAAGGAAGAGAGGAAAAAGGCAAAAGCAGATGGATGAAAAATATCCCATTGTTCTCCATGGTATAAATGGGGCATGAGAAGTTTTATATTTAACAGAAATTAATTGTCACAACAGTTGATCCAGTTCTGCAAGACACAAAGTAAAGGAAAAAGATCAATCTCTTTGTTGCATTAACATATGTTTAAACTGGTTAGTGAATTAGCCTGTTTTCTCAGTTCACTTAATTTTTAAAACATGAATTACTCTACTTGGCTAGTGAGATAACCACAGAAACACCGATCGCATTGAACTCTAACCAAGCTTAGTATTTTAGCCTTTAAGGAACACTGCATATGCTGCCCTGGCATTTTGAAGGAGGATGGTTACATCCACCAGCCCAAATTCCCTTCACATGATCATTGTAAAGTGGGACAGACGGGTAATGAATAATAGATTATTACCAATTTCTTACTTTTTTCTTCATTTTTTTGTGTAGGAGCTCGTGTCTGCTTGGGAGAACTCCTTGCAAAGATGGAGATATTCAACATCTTTACCAGTCTGCTGAGGGCATTTAGGTTGCAGCCACCAGAAGATGTGGAAAAGCTCAGTGAAAAATTCATAGTAGGGGCAGTTCTGCATCCCATTCCCTACAAGATTTGTGCTGTCCCTCGTATCAGGACACCATAATATGGGCAAACAAAACAAGGGCCTTGTTTATTACATGTTATGATCTCTCCCTTTTCAACATGTTTATAGTTTGTAGTTTGATCCCCTTTGAGTTTGGCTCTTCAGATCTTGCTGAATAACTCCTTCCGGCATCTCTCAGGATTCCCAACCATATGTGGCAGCCACATCTAGCTCTCTCATACCTGCATAACCCCTGGGAAAGGGGCTAATGATGTAACTAGGGCTTGTCAGAAGTCTCCTATTGCTAAAAAAAAAAATGAGGAAAGAGATTTTCAGGAAAGTCCCACAGGAAGATGGTTAAGGGAATAAGAAAGGTAGAAGCTCTCCCAGGTCCTCCAGATTGCTTCTTAGTGCTAGGTAGTACTTTTGGCTTTCGGCAGGGAGCGGCTTAACGATTGGCCATCTTGATGGCCAGTCTCTTCTTCTTCGGGCCAAAGGAGATGATCCCAGATTCCAGCGGAGGGTTGCTGCCCTTCCGTGATCGCAGGAAAGTCCTCCTCTGGGTAATCTCCCCTCCAGAGTGATTTTTGACACTTTTCAGGGTCCTCCAAAAAAGAAAGAAATGGACGGCAGGAAGCAGACTGTTTCTGCACGTCCAGAAAATGGTGAATATCTACTTTGGGAACAAATCTTAAAGTCTCAAAGCTACAAAAGAAATTCAATTAATTCAGCAAAGAAATTAAGTAATTTCATCTGTATTTACTAAAAAGCTCCTATTTGTTGCTGGGAATCCACTATTCTATATTTTCTCTAAGCTGTGAATTAAGGAAAAAAATTGGACTAACTCAACAAAAGTTCTATATTAATTTGGAAAAAGAAAATAAAATTCTTACATTGCATGTTATATGACATCTTGTGGCAAAACCTGGTACAGCAAGTAAATTTCCTTTTTTTTTGTTGTGAGAGCGGACTGAATAACAGAGCTGTCCTTGACACTAAGATAAGGGTGGGAACACCTGGCACTGAATACAACTCTTCAGGAGGTGGAAAAGCTTTGACTATTATTAAAACAGCCTCCATGGAAGATTTAACTGCAAACAACAATGAAATGGATAAATACATCCCACCACTTGATTATAAGCTGATATTGGACACGATTTTGGCAATGACAGCAAATTAAAGCCAAACTGCAAGAAACATCTGACAACTTAAAGCCACCAAATCAAATTTTGACTTTAAATAAGGAAAAGATAACCCAAAATCAAATGGAAGAAGTGGAAACTAATACTAAAATAGGAGATTTCAAAGAACAACAAAAGCAACCTACAGAAGACCTTAAAGTCCAAACTTTAATGGCAACTACGAAACTTTTAACCCAAAAAGCAGCAGCACCTGAAGAAACACCAAGAGTGAAGACACTAAAGGCCTTCAAATACAATATATTGATAATTCAATTAATCAAATGACACCCATAATACCAGCTACTACTTTCTACCTAACCTAGATAGAATCAGAAGAACAAAAAGATTTGACTGATTTAATGACAACTATATTATATCAATCATCAAAAACTGAATTATCAAAGCAAAAATACAATGGTTACAAAGGGGACATCTTCCTTGCAAAACTGACATTTGATTACGCTCCCTGGATTCAAATAAAGGGTATAGGAAGAAAGGAAGATACATTTGAGATTTTAAAGATGCCAAGAGGGAAGCATGACTGGCACAAAAGGAAGGCAAGAGTTAGATTTAAAAAACTGAACTTGTTTCTCTTTTGGGATTCCTAAAGATAGACTATAAAAATATCTTTCTATGGATTAAGGGGAATCTCTAAAAAATATAACTGATATTACATTTAGCTTTCAGATCTGTAAAGGAAAACAAAAGTAAGCTCTTAGAATATAACTCCGAACTATATTATAGAACTTGGAATGATATATCAAAAGATAGTATTTTAATAATTGATGTATGGTCAATATGACTTATAGAATGTTCAGTGGTTACTTTTGAACTATAGTATAGAATCTAGAATTATATATATAAAAGATAGTATTTTAATAATTGTTGAATGGTTAAGGCAAAAAATATTTTTCTAATAACTGGTGATTTGTTAAGATGAAAATTAGATTTTAATGGTAAAACATAAGAATGCTTTGTAATGAACAATATAAGTTTTGTAGACAAAAGAATTATTCTTTATTGAAATAGGGAATGGTGGGTTACCCCAAAATTAAGCTTTTTCTTATATACTGTAGGCTACTCTAGAATATCCTATTGCAATTAGATAAAATTTAAAAACAGGATATTGATATGTATTACTGAAAATATATTTAAATTTTGTTGATTGACTAGGCTACAACTAGAAGTGTACTAACTTGCCTATTTTGACTATGTAATAACTAAGGGAATTAGAGAGGGCATCTCTGTTGATGTAACCTGAACTATTTACAACTGGTTATTTCTTATTTTAACTACCCAACCACCATATTGTTTCACAAATACATGTATATGTAAATACTGAAAAATGAATAAAACTTGTATTAAAAAAAAAAGAAATCTCCTATTGCTATTGCTCATGGGATCATGGACAACTCCTGAAGAAAGAAAAGGAGGACTTTATACTTAAGGATCTGGGAGGAAAACCAGATCTTCAAGGCCTTCTGGAACATCATTAAGATGGCAACCAGCTTTCAGGAGGCACTTTATTCCTGAGGGCAGGTGCTGCAAGAAAGAAGGCATACAGATGGAAACTAGTCAAGGACAGAAGCAACCTAGAACTAAGGAGAAATTTCCTGACAGTCAGAACAACTAACCAGTGGAACAACCTGCCTCCAGAAGTGGTGAATGCTCCAACACTGGAAGTTTTTAAGAAGAGACTGGCCAGCCATTTGTCTGAAATGTTATAGGGTTTCCTGCCTGAGCAGGGGGTTGGACTAGATGACCTCCAAGGTCCCTTCCAACTTATTATTATTATTACTCTATGGGTTTCAAAAATGGCAATAAGCTAGGGGTTATTTTCAGGGTAGGCCTTACTTTTGGGGAAACACAATAGTTGTAGATCTAATAGACTTGAATAAAAATAAAGATCAACTTGTAATCTTATCATTAGATGCTGAAAAAGTCTTTGACAAAATATATAAAAGGTAGATTTTTGCTCTACAAAATAGATTCGGATTTCCTTTTGGAATTCATAAAATGGATTAAGATATTAAATGAGTCTCCTACATCTAAAGTGAAGGTTAATGGGATATTTTCTATTTTTCACTATTCAGAAGAACTAGACAACGATGTCCACTTTGCTTTTTAATATCTGTGTGGAACCCTTGGCTCGTGATATTTGAGATCTATAGAATAATACATTTTTAGAAGAGAATAGAATAACAGAGTTGGACGGGACCTTGGAGGTCTTCTAGTCCAACCCCCTGATTAGGCAGGAAACCCTATACTATTTCAGACAAATGGTGACATATCTCAGTGAACACAAATTGGTTTCATTTGCAGAAAATATTCCTTTATTTATTTGTATACTTTGTACCACTTTCCCACTGTTGATGCAAAAGTTAAACGCTTTTAAAAAGATAAGAGGATGTTTATAAACTGGTCCAAATCAGAACTGATGCCAATAAGTGAAAAGTGGGTTACTCATCCATTTAAGACTACAGAAAAACCACCCATACTAACCAGGTGCTCCACTATCAAAGCAATAACCCAATTTCCCTAAAAAGAAGCTGCGTAAAGACTTTATTTAAATGAGCCCAAACACACTGCCCAAACGCGAACAGCAAAAAAAGGAAATGGAGCATCTATACAATACATTTCAACAAAATGGATACCCATGCAACTTTGCCAAAAAGTCCCTGACTACTCAATCCAATATAGCACAACCAACACAAACCCTAAAAAGAATTACACTGCCATACATCAAGAACATCTCAGAAACCACCAACAAACTATTACAGCCACGTGGATTCAGTGTAGCACACAAGCCAACTAAACCCCTTCAAAACATCCTAAGCAAACCAAAACACTCAGCAATGCCAGAAGAAAAAAACAGCAACCATCTACAACAGGGCTTTTCAATCTGTGGTACATGTACCACTGGTGGTACCTCGGCACCTGGCAGTTGGTATGGGTACCATGGGTTGAAAAGCACTGTAAAACATAAAGAGTAAAAAAAAGTGTAAAAGTGGATGAGCTCAAGTGGCAGCAGTGCCAGAGAGGACTGGAGGAGAATCAGCTGGAGCTGTGATGTTGCTAAGGCCCTGCTGAGAGCACAGGATCATCTCATGTGGCTATAGCTGATCGACACTTCTAGCAGCCTGGAGGTGGCCGGCAGTCACACTCAGTCTTCAGGCGGAGATTCAGCTGGGGCAGCATGTTGCCAGGGCTCTGCTGAGAGCCCAGGATTGGTGTGTACACCTCCAGCTGATTGGTGCTTCCAGCACACCTGGAGGAGAAAAGGAGGAGGAGGGGGGAGAGAGGAGAGGATATAAAAGGAGGGTGGAGAGAGGA
>JAKJMR010000774.1:33916-61473 GCA_024449315.1 Daboia siamensis | reverse complement strand
AGAGGATATAAAAGGAGGGTGGAGAGAGGAGAGGATATAAAAGGAGGAGGGGCAGAGAAGAGAATGAGGGGGAGAGGAGAGGATATAAAAGGAGGAGTAAAACTGCTATTTCCCCCCTTTTTATAGTTCGTAATGTTTTATTAGATTATAGAATAAAATACAAAAATACAAAAGAAAATAATAGGACACAGTGGGGAGGAAAAAAGGAAAGAAAAGTGAGGGGGACAAGGGAAAAAGAAAAGAAAAAGCATTAACTTCCAACTTCCTCTGTTGCAGTAGAATGAAGCATTAACATGGAACCTGAACTTGTTACTTTTCCATAATAGTCTAAACTAGCCATTTCTATAACAACAAATCAATCTAATCAAGAAATTCCAAAATCCCCCCCTGTTTTTTAGTCATCAAGTTTTTGACATCTTGCTAAGCATAGAAGTGGAACAATCTGTGAAAAGATTGAAAAACTCTGATCTACAGCATACATTGTAAGAACTGCAACAACCACTATGTAGGATAAACAGGCAGACGAGTGGCAGAATGCATCCATGAACACTGTTAGATCTTCGGTTCTTTAGGCATTTAGTGAGACAAGGTGTTGAAACAGCAACTAATTTATTTAACTTGTTGGGAGTCCTGAGCCAGCAACTGATCTGCTAGCCGTTGACACAGCTGATCAATGTGCTGACAAATGACTCACCCATCCTAGAGGACTACCTCACAGGAAAGTGCTCCTGACACTGTGTAAGTTCCTAGGGCTGAATCAAATACGTCCGCGAAGTCTTCGCAAACTGACGCTAGACTCGCAACTTGTGTCCAGTTGATACTGGTTACTTGGATACCTAATGCATCAAACCAATCAAGTCCAATTAGACTCATTCTCTGGCCCCCTACTACTATGAAGAAATGGAAATGTAAAAATTAATATAAACCTTTTCTTGTCAAGTCTTTGTGTCCCAAAGTCATTTGCCATTGTCTCCTTCCTAGGGCTGAGAGAAAGAACTGGGTCAAAGTCACCCAGTTGGCTTTGTCCCTAAGGCAGGATTAGAACTCGCAGTCTCCCAGTTTTTACCTTTCTGCCTTAGCCACTATAGCAAACTGGTTCCTAGAAATACTGTTAATCAAATCCACACATTTTTTCTTTTTTCCAGCCTTGATTTTTCCCCACATAGCAAATAGAAAATAAATAAATAAATAAAATACACCCCCCCCAAAAAAAAACCAAAAAAAAAACAACCCCTTCACCCATTAAAAACATTTTTTATAAAATATAATAGGTCCTATCTGGTAGAATTAATTGCATTGGCAAACAACCTTTTTCACAAACCCTGAATTATCATTAATTAATTTTTTTAAAAGAAGTTTTATTAATTTTCCAGCTTTACATCCAAATATTTATGAAGCAACGTGGTGATTGGGTAATCAAAAGTCCAATAACAAAGTCTTTTGGTACATATCTCAGGTTACATCAGCAAAACTTCCCTCTCCAATTCCCTTAATTACAATATCACAATCAACTTCATTTGGTAGGTTTAAGGTGGCACCTTTATCTTTCAGTCTGGAATTCATTAGCTCAGTAGCTGCAAGGATTTTTTTCAAGTATAGTAAAGGTAAAGGTTCCCCCGCACATGTGTGCTAGTCGTTTCCGACTCTAGGGACCAGTGCTCATCTCCGTTTCAAAGCCGAAGAGCCAGCGCTTGCCTGAGGACGTCTCCGTGGTCATGTGGCCGGCATGACTAGACGCCAAAGGCGCACGGAACGCTGTAGTGGTTCCTATTTTTCTACTTGCATTTTTACGTGCTTTCGAACTGCTAGGTTGGCAGAAGCTGGGACGAGTAACAGGCGCTCAATCTGTTACCCGGCACTCGGGATTCAACCCGCCAAACTGCCGACCTTCTGATCGACAAGCTCAGCATCTTAACCCACTGAGCCACCGCGTCTCTTTTTTCAAGTATAAGTTTATAGTTAAGTTGTGGGTAGTATTCCTCCATTTCTAGGGTGTTTAGAGATAGGTCTTTGGTGGAGGCTATTTTTGATAAGAGTCAGTGAATGTCCATCTCCACTATTCTTAGAAGTTGTTTTCACCACCAGCTGTTTCAAATTCTTATCTTTAGAAATAGTGCCAAGGACAAATCTGGGCTGCAGCCAGATTTCACAATGAAAGGAAAGTTTCCTTGCTATACCAGGCTTTGCCACAAGATGTCCTCAATAGCATGTGAAATCTTTTTCCAGACTGAAATTAGGCTTTTATCCAATCTTTTTTTTAAAAAAAAATCTGTTTTTTTTCCGTTTCCAGCTTAAGGAGTAAATAGGGTAATAGGTCCCCGTAAAAGTAAGAACTAAGAGGCAGGAGTGAAGCGGGGGTGGGCATGGGGTATGGCAGGGCGGGCGGCAGGGCAGGTGGGGTGGGGGGTAGTTTTGGGGCACTCAGACTCTAAAAGGTTCACCATTACTATCCTATACCAAAAAGTTTGTTAAAGACCGAATAATCTTTTCTCTAGTCTAGGGTCTTCTTCAGGATCTTCTGGAACTACTACCTAATCAACTGAGATTTGCTCTGGAGGGTACCACTCTTATGCAACTTACTTGAACAGTCTTCTCTAACTTTTAAAAGCAGGCCTGGGTTTTCCCAGCCTATGTATAAGAGCAATTTTATCTCCCTTTGATAATCAGGATCTATTACGCTCCCACTTCAGTGCCAACTCAGATCAAATTAAATTCTTGGAAGCATTTCTACTCCCAGCTTCAATGGCATGGCTTGATGGTACAGAGACTTCAACAGAAATCCTTTGCAGCTACCATAGAGAGGAAAGCTGGAGGTTATATCTTGTAAACATGCAGAATGCAAACTTGTTGCCCTGATGGGCAATTCTGGTGCCTGGAATAGACTGGGCGAGGACCCCTGGGAAGCCCAAAATTATTGATTTAATTTAAAAACAGCCTCATCTGGTAGTCTCCACCCCTCTAACAATTTGTTGCTTCAAGAAGTCTTTTAAAATGTTTGACGATTGCTCTTATTAACCTGGGCTGCTTTCCAGAAGCTGGTGGGGCATTTAGTTTGGGCCATTGCCACAGTATTCAAGAAGGGCTTGATTCAGTGGGGACAAGTTCAAACTCAGACTTTAAATTGGTTCAGAAGTGGGGTGGATTAAACATGAGGAGTGATGCAGTGTGCTAATACTGTCACTGTTCTTTAGGACATGCAAAGCAAAAATCGAAAATTAGCATTTGTCTCTTGGATGCTTCCATGAAGAGAAAGGCAGAGAGTCAGAGTAGAAGCCATGTGCAACAATGGTGCTAAAAAGATATTCACAGCACAGAATATTTGCTACATAAATGGTTGCCCGTTCAGATCTGCTGCAGATGGTAGATGAGATGCCACCGGATCCCAGGGGAGAAAAGCAGACTATCTCTGCATGCTTTGTCTCTTAGTGAAGAACTTGAAAAGATTCTGCTGCAGTTGAGCAGCAGCATTACATGTCATCCTCGACTTACGACAGTTCATTTAGTGACCATTCGCAATTACAGCGGCACTGAAAAAGTGACTCGTGACCATTTTCACACTTGTGACCCTTGCTGCATCCCCGTGGTCACGTGATCAAATTTCAGACGCTTGGCAACTGACTCATATTTATGACGGTAGCAGTTTCCCGAGGTAATGTGATCAACTTTTTGGGAATGAACTGTTGCAAGCTGAGGACTGCCTGTTCTAGTAATTTTCTGCTTTTATATCATTTTTGTGCTTGAGGGATCTCTTCTCAAGGATTGAATTCTTCATTATGTTCACCAGTCTGCTGAGGGCATTTAGAATCCAGGCCGCAGACAGAATGGAGAAGCTCATTGAATAACCCATAATGGAAATGACAGCGTATCCCTCTCCTTACAAGATCTGTTTTGTTCCTTGTTCTAGTTTGTACTTCACAGTAGGGAAAAATGACAAAAAGTTTTGCCTATTTATTTCTGAACTTCTTATTGTTCCTTTTCTACTTCAACAAATTGTCGCATCACTATTGAACACATCATAGTTCAGATCAGTTGCTCTCATAAGAGGTTAATTTTTGAATTGGGATCAGAAATAAAACTGTCAGCCTGTAAAAGTGAGAAAATATTGGCATCATGTTTTTTAAAAAATCGTACAGTAAAAGGGGCATTGGATTACTAATCAGTTCAGTACTGTATATAAATGTGGGTGATATATAATATTTATATACTATTATATAGTATATAATATAAAGAGGAAACAAGCAAACGTGCAGGACTAACAACTAGGCTAAAGGCTAATTCATATAGAGCAGTGGTGGCGAACCTATGGCACGGGTGCCAGAGGCAGCAGTCAGAGCCCTCCCTGTGGGCAGTCGTGCCATGCCTTGGAGGTGGCAACTGTCCCTCTACAACCAGCCGCCCCCCCACAGGTGTCTCTCCCCATGAGTGACATTGAAGTGACCACGCCCACCTTGGCCACACCCACCCAATCTTCCATGACCACCACAGCCACACCCACCCAGTAGGCCACGCCCACCTGGCACCCAGCAATAAATAAGTGGGTTTTGGGTTGCAGTTTGGGCTCTCGGTCTCTAAAAGATTCGCCATCACTGATATAGAGTGTCACTACCATCTATTTTGTTTGCTAATGCTCGTTCTTTACAGCCTAAAATGGATTACATGAAGCTAGAGTTAATAACAAACTGGGAGGTGAAAAATTGCTGTGTCAATATTGCAATGGAAAGTTTGTTAAAACATTCCGTCCCGGATAGCACTGTTAGCTTGGGTGGATTTTCAACATTTCGGCTTATTTTCTTTTGAGAGCGGGCATCAGATTTTCATTTTTTTAATGTGTGCCAGTGTGTTCACTGAAAAAAGTGACAATAAATTTCCTCTCCTCTCCTCTCTAAACCCATCCCATCCCATTTCATCAAAATTCTCCCTTTTGATTGTGGGCAATCTTTAATTAGGCAAGACAGTGCATTGTAGAGCAGCAATTTTTGAACCAAGATACTTCAAATGAGCTAATTTACAGGATGCCTCCAAAATGTGGAATGCATGATTCCTGTAGAACTAAAATTTTATAAAATATTTTATGTCATAAAAATAATCCTAAACTGGACTTCCGGGTGGCAAGGCGCCGCCGCCGACAGCTGCTTTTAGCTTGTCAGCTTCGCGGCTTTGTAGAACCGCCGAAAACAGCGCCGATCAGCTGTTTCGGCGGTTCGGAAGCCCCCTCCTCGGGAGAAGAGGAGGGGGTGAGTTTCCAAGTAGGGGAAGGGCTCTCTGGGGCCGCCAGGGCTTAAAGTTCTGGCGGCTGAAAGATTGAGCCCCCCCGAAGCTTGGATTTCTCCGGGCTGCGCAGCGTGTCTGCTCCGTTTTTCCTGGAGCAGAACAAGGCGAACGCAACCATCCCTGCCTACAAGAATGGACTTTGGAAGATAATGAAAGCAGGCAGAGCGATGCAAGAGAACAAGGAGTAAGTGAACTTTTGATCTTTGGCTCAATCCACATTGAAGACTTAGAAAGTGAAAGTGCGTAGTTGCAAAAGAGGGGAAAAATGGCCGCTAAATCTTCTAAACTTCCTAAAACTGCGGGGGCTTCCCCCCTGCCGCAACCATCAGCGCAAGTGTTAGTACCTCCTGCACCTCTACCTTCGCCTGTTTTAACTGTTAAAGTTTTGCAAGATGCCTTGGAAAAGCATTCACAGCATTTGGCTGAGATGATAGATGAAAAGATGGATGAGAAGTTGACAGAAAAGTTTACAGTAATAAGGGAGGACATCTTGCTTGCATTTCAAGGCATGGCGATATGTATTGAACGCCTTGACGAAAGAATGGAGGATCTCACTTAAAATAATACTAAATTGGATGCAAAAATACTAGAGACTGAGAATGTGGTGGATAAAATTGATTATGATTTGACATTGGTACAATATCATGAAATGGAGTTTGCTGTGCGGATTAGGGGCCTTAAGGAGAATTTGAAGGAAGATTTGAAAAAATTAGTTTCTGTTGCTCTTGAAGACGTGCTGGGAAGGCCAGCTGAAGGAATTGCAGAAGATATAGACAAAATTTTCCGTGTTAACTCCTGGATTGCGAGACAAAGGAAATTACCTAGAGATGTGGTTGTTTATTTTACAAAGAGAGCAATCAGGAATGAAGTTATTCAAGTCTCTTACAATACTAAGCTTGTGATTGAAGACCAAGAAGTTTTGGTTTTAAAAGAGATTCCTCCAAAAATTCTAAGGAAACGAAAGGAATTTGCATTTCTGGCACAGGAGCTTAAGCGACGTGATATCAGGTTCAGATGGGAGATCCCAGTGGGTATGGTGCTAATGTTTGAAGATACAAGATACCGTCTTGCTTCAGTGCTGCAAGCACGTGATTTTTATAATAATGTTTTAAAAGCAATCCCCATACCACTTCTGGAATCAACAAAAGAGGGAAAGTCTTATGATGCCGAAGCAACACAGATAGATGAGACTGCAGCAGGAGCGACCCAAATTTCCACAGTATCAGAAGAAGTAAAAGATCAGAGGATTACGCGTGCTGCTTCGAGACGTGTCAGACGTGAACAAGAGCAGGACCAGCAGAATGTTGTGGAACCTTCAAAGTGTACCTATAGCCAAGCGGTGGGAGGAGCGCGGCCTAAAAATGTAAAAGGGATTCTGGAAGACGCGCTTCAAAAGCTTCGGGTTGCCAGAAATGGCGACTAAGTTCTTAACTTGGAATGTCAATGGATTAAATTCACCACAGAAGAGAAAGAAATTTTTTCAATATTTAAAGCAATTTAAGACTGATGTTATTTGCTTACAAGAAACACATATTAGAGTTATGGACCAAAAGTATTTATCATATTCAAGATTAGGTGCACAATTTATTGCTTCTGCAGTTAACAAGAAAAATGGAGTGGTTATTTATGTTAAGAATACAATTACAGCAGAGTTAATTGAAGCAGACCAACAAGGAAGATATGTTATTGTGGACTTGTTATTAGAAGGTAAAAAAACTCTTTTGGTTGGATTATATGCGCCCAATCAACAGTAAGCTGATTTTTATAGCTTATTACATAGCAGGATTACTCAATTGGATTACAAATCTTTTATTTTTATGGGAGACTGGAATGGTGTTTTGAACGTACAAATGGATAAGAGTGGATCTTACAGAAGTACCCCAAGTCATGCCAAACTGCCTAAATCTTTTTTTGAGATGATGGATGATATGGATTTACGTGATGTTTGGAGGGAAAGAAATTCACAAGAGAGGGACTACACTTTTTTTTCTGATAGACATCAATCTTTTTCTAGGATTGATTTTATATTATTGTCTAATGATCTTTTTTTTAGAACTAAGAGGATAAAGATTTGTTCAAAGACTATGTCTGATCACAGCCCAGTCTGGTTAGAGATTGGAAAAGATACTAGAGAACGACGTTCCTGGCGTTTAAATGAGAATTTGTTCAGAAATCAGAAAAATGTGGAAGAGTGTAAAAAACAGATGAAGATTTTTTTTGAAACAAATATGCACAAGGGTACTTCTATGGAAATGGTGTGGGATGCTAGTAAGGCGTATATGAGAGGTGTGCTGATATATCTTAACAATAAATATAGACGTAATTTGGAATCTAGGAGGAAAGAACTAGAAACAGAGATTAAGGAGAAAGAAAAGGCTTTAATTCTGAACCCATCGGATGTGAAGATCAAAGAGACTATTAAGTTATTAAGAGGACAATTTGACAAGTTAATGGCTGACCAGGTGGCAACTAATTTACGGTTTGCAAGGCATAATACTTTTTGCAATGCCAATAAACCAGGCAGATGGTTAGCTTATATGTTAAGAAAGAAGCAAAGGGTTTCTAATATAGACAAAATAGAACATAAGGGAAAGATTGTGTATCAACAGAATCTTATCAAGGAAACTTTTGTTGATTTTTTTTCTAAACTATATGCTAGTGACAAGATTAATGAAATGGACATTGACTTATATTTAAAAGACTTTAGCATCCCGGTTCTTACGCAAGAGCAAAAAGAAGAAATGAATCAGTTGATAACTGAGGAAGAAATATATTTGGCAATTAAGCAGTTAAAAGTAGGTAAAGCGCCAGGCACCGATGGTTTGACTGCTGCGTATTATAAAAATTTACAGTTTGAGATGATAAAGCCATTAAAGGAACTATTTCAGACAATTCAAAAAGGGGGAGGAGTGCCTCCGTCCTGGAAAACTGCTTTTATTTCTTTAATTCCGAAAGAAGATCAGGATGTTACTCAAGCAAGAAATTATAGGCCAATATCACTTTTGAATACGGACTACAAGATATTTGCTAAGGTTTTAGCTAGTAGACTGATGAGGGTATTGCAACAGGTAATTCATGGTGATCAAACAGGGTTTATAAGTGGTAGACAAATGAAAAATAATGTGAGACATATAGTTGATTTGTTGGAATTTTTGGAAAGGAATAACCAGATCTCTGCAGCATTGATCTTTTTGGATGCCGAAAAAGCCTTTGATCAATAGGATTGGAAATTTTTGCTGAAAGTATTAGATAAAATGAATTTTGGGGATGAATTTTTACAACCAATTAGGGCAATATATCAGAAGCAAACAGCTCGAATAATTGTTAATAACAGTTTGACTGAAATGTGTAATATTGAAAAGGGTACGAGGCAGGGTTGCCCGTTATCACCTTTATTATTTGTTTTAACGTTGGAGATATTACTGATTAAAATACGAAATTTGGAAACAATTAAGGGAATTCAAATAAGAGATCAGGATTATAAATTGAGAGCGTTTGCGGATGATCTGGTTATTACGTTGACAAATCCAGAAAATTCTGTTATGGAATTGATGGAGTTAATATCGCAATATGGGAAAGTTTCTGGATTCAAGATTAACATACAAAAAACTAAAATCTTGTCTAAAAATATGACAGCATTACAAAAGATAGCTTTAGAAAGCTTAACTGGATTTGAAATTGTTGAAAGGGTTAAATATTTGGGGATATATTTAACACCCTCAAATGTTAAACTATACAAAAATAATTATGAAAAGTTATGGAATAAAGTGCAAAAAGAATTGGATAGTTGGAAAAAATTACAATTGTCATTATTGGGAAGAATTGCAGCAGTAAAAATGAATGTTCTGCCAAAATTCTTATTTTTGTTTCAAATGATACCCATTCTTAAAAAGGACTCAAATTTGGAGGAATAGCAGAAGGGTATTAATAAATTTGTCTGGGCAGGGAAAAAGCCACGGGTTAAATTTAAAATTATGCAGGATACGCGTGAAAGAGGTGGTTTAAGAATGCCCAATTTTAAATTATATTATGAAGCTGCTGCATTATCAGCTATAAGTGATTGGATTAATTTGACACAAGGGAGATTGTTAAATCTTGAAGGCCATGATTTGTTATTTGGTTGGCATGCATACTTATTATACGATAAAAAGGTAGACAACGTGTTTAAAATGCATATTTTGAGGTATGCTTTGTTGCGAGTTTGGAAAAAGCATAGACAAAAGTTAAATTATAAGATACCGTTATGGGCAATACCCAAACATGCAATAGAGAATATAAATGTTGGATTTAAACATGATGTGATTACATATAAGGAAATTTTGAGTTTGGAGAGGAATGTGTGGAGTTTGAAGTCATATAACTTTTTACGAGAAAAAAAGATAGTACAAACTTGGTTTCAATATGGACAATTACAAGCTAGGTGGAAAGAGGATCAGAAGATTGGTTTTTTAACGGAAGATGAAAATTTGGTAAAACAAATTAGAAATCAGGGTCCAGCGCACATCAAACGGATATATCTTGCATTGATAGAGATTGATTCAGAAACAGAAATTGTTAAGGACTGCATGATAAAATGGGCACAGAATATTCAGGAAGTTATCACAATGGACACTTGGGAAAAGATTTGGATTAGAAATGTGAAATTTACGCAAGCTCAAAACTTAAGAGAGAATTTTTATAAAATGTTTTATAGGTGGCATTTGGATCCTAGAAAGTTAGCAAGTATGTATCCGAATTATCAGCCTAAATGTTGGAGATGTGGTGATCAAGATGCAACGTATTTTCATATATGGTGGACTTGTAAAAAGATCAAAGCATTTTGGATCAAGATTTGGTGGAATATGCAGAAGATATTTAAGAGAAGCATAAAGTTTTGTCCGCAGTTTTTTTTATTGGGCATTATTACTGACACTATTGTGCTGGACATTAATTTGATGTTGAACTTAATTACGGCAGCGAGACTTTTAATAGGGCAATATTGGAAGAAGGAAGAACTGCCGACTATAGAGGAATGGACTTTAAAAGTTTCCAACCTGGCGGAAATGGCGAAGATCTCAGCATATTTAAAAGACCATTCACAACAACGATATATTGTGGAGTGGAAGAAATGGATTGATTACATCCAGAATAAATATGGGACTAAAAAGTTTCATCTAGCATTTGAATAAGTATATTGCTTGTAGTCAATTTATAAGAGCTAAAGTGCGAGAGATTTAATAGTTTATTGTTGTTAGTTTATGGGAGTTTATGATTGGTTATTTTATTTTTATACCTTGTATCTAGCTCTGGGAAGTCTGGGGGGGGGAGGGGGGAAGGGGAGGGTGAGGGGGTGGGATAGGGTTGGGAAGGGTGGGGGGATGGGATGTAATAATTAAAATGTACTGAAAAACTTTTTAATAAAAAAAAAAAAATAATCCTAAACTTTTTATAACATAATGCAATATGACAAAAAAACATTTCCTGTGGTCGACTCCTGGACCCTAATGTCAGTGCAAAAGACAGGTCCACATGTGAGGGTCCAATTAAACTGATTTATTACTAAAAGCCTATGCCCAGGAGTCTTCTCAATTAATGGTCAGCAACTGTTTAGAGTTAGCTAAGGGTCAACAGAATTCAATGGAGGTTGGACATAATCCTCTTGTGGCTACTTAGGGGTTCTAGGGTGATCCCTCTTTTAACTCCACCCCCAGATTCTGCCACTCTTTCTCTTACAGTTACTTTCAAGGTAAATAAATCTCTGAATATCTTCCTCAATGTTTAAGAACTTCTTTTCAGTGAAGGCAGTACATTAGAATCTCTGCCATTTTTGAAGGCATTGTGGAATCTCATGAGGAAACATGTCTGAAATGATGATCGAAAGGGTTATGGGACATCTAGTTTAATACATATTTTTAAAAGACCCCAATTCTTTTCAAGCCTCATTAAGACATCTCACCTTTAGAATTAATTGTAGCAGCAAAATTAATACAGGTAGTTTTATCTTCTGATGGCCATTTTTACTCGAATTACCATTGTTAAGTCATAAAGTATGATGTCACTTGATCAGATTGCTTAGTGACAGCAATCCCACATGACCAGGATGTCTGATTTCCTGCCAGCTTCTCCACTGACTTTGCTTGTGATAAGCCAGCAGGGAATGTTGGAACTTGCAATGACCTGACTGCAAGGACACTGCAATAGCTGGAACTCTGAACACCATTCATTCCATGCTGTTGTAATTTTGAACGGTCATTGAATGAATGGTCCTATCCTGAGGACTACTTGTAGAATCATAAACAATGTAGTTTGCAGCACAGCTATATGGCCCTTAAATACCAAAATTGCTTCCTCCTTCAGTGAGAGAAATGTGAAGACTTAGCAGATCCATTTGCATATATGCTAATCTTGGTTAGTGTTAAACCTGCATGAGGTTAGTTGCAACTTCTTAGCGTGGTATATTTATACCCAAAATTTCTTAGCTTTTTTCAGAAATGCATTACAAAATTTCCCTTCATGTTTTTCACATTTTTCACATTGACTTGAGGTACCTTTATACATTTTTGATAGTTTCTCTTGTGTCTTGTATGATCAATACATCATTTTATTTAAAAAATCAGTTATAACTCTGTAAATTTTATCTCATTTACCCATATTCTTTCCCATGCATCTATCTGTATATTATAACCAAAACTGGTAGCCCATATCATACAATCCTTAACATGTTGATTTTCAGTTTCAAAACCTAACAAAAGTTTACACATTTTTGCAATCACATGTTCACCATTTGTACATAACTCATTTTCAAATTTCATTTTATATTTTTCAATTCCAATTGCATTAAATCTTTCTTTTATTTGTCCATATGAAAACAATGGAAAACTATGTCCTTCTGCAGTCAGCTGTTCTCTTCATCTTAAGTTCACCATCTTCTTCTAATAATAAATCTTGATATGTTATCCATTTCTTTCTATCTGTTGTTTCTCTTCTATAAAATGCTTCCTGTGCTGAGACCAATAAATGTATCATCAGGCACAACTTGCGTTTGTGTTTATTCCATAGTCTTAGTGTGATACTTCTCACATAATGATTTTTAAAGTCCACATTATTGTACTATAAAAATCCATGTCAACCAAACTTCAGGTTACGTTCTTCCAGTTTTAACATTCTTCTTTTTCCATGTTTGTCATATAATGCTCAATTTCCCAGCTGCAGCAGAATCTTTTCAAGCTCTTCACTAAGGTCTAACTTTATTTATTTGTTTGTTTGTATCCTGCCTTTATTATTTTTATTTTTATTTATCAAATTTATTGGTTGCCCATCTTACCATAGGGTAACTCTGGTATTTTTTTTATAAATAACTTAAGGTAGCAAACATACTTAATACCCCTTCCTCTATTTATTTCCCTCACAATCCATACATGGATATTCGGCTTTTGTCCTCAAGAATTCCCATGGCATTCTTCTCTGCCATCTACAGTATGTCTGAATGGGGCAGTAATTTATATAGTCAATGTCCTTTGCTATGAATCTGCTTCAGGAACATTGATGTACATGGCTGCTACTCTTGGTTTTTCTATTGGAGATCCTGATTCCTGGACCACACTTTGACTTCTAACCCTTCTCTTCAGGGAAGCAGCTGAGAGTCAAATGGGCAGGATCAGCTAGACAAATTTATCCCCCATTGGGATAGTTTGTTTCCCCAAAAGACTTGTGTAGTAGGGTTTATTCTCCATTTTTAAAAAAATGCCCTATAACCAATTATACCATTAGCAAACTACAACATTTCACTACAGTACTCGCCTTTTCATCTACATTAGGTCTGAATAAATTTTTAAAGCATTTGCCCTGATAGAGAGAATTCTGAGTCATATTCTTTCATTATCTGAATCAACACGCATTGCTGGTTCTTTGCTGTCTAATGTATTATCAATCATCAATCTATACTTGGCTCTCCTCTTATCCAATGTCATCTATACTATTTGAGTCACAACTTTCTGAATACAGCTAAGCATGTAAGAAGTGGTGAAGTTTTTAGATTTTTTTTATCCGTTGTTTCTTTTTAATAACTCAAAGTGATAAAAATGGATTTGCACATACGCCCTTGAGCACATATTGAGCTTATGATTCTTACAGAGACATAATCTTTAGGGGTATCTATTTGCCTAGCTCAGCAGACCGTAGACTGGCAAAAATGGATTTTTTAATAATGACAAGACATGAATCATTTTTGATAACTACTCTATGCCATGGGTGTTTGCTCACTGCTGAAATACAAGCAGCAATTACTTTGTTGGATGCTATTTATCTTTTTTTTACAATGATAAAGAATTCGATTCTATTCTGTTCTGTTCTATATATAGATTATTTGGGTCCTATTGATAAGCATACATGGATCAATATGGAAAGGATCTGTCTTTAGACTGAATATAAAACTGGCTAGTAAAATGGTTTGGTCATACAAAGAAAATAACATTTCCCTAAAATTGATCATACAGGTTGAGACACCTGATCCCTAATATTATAAGCCATAACCAAAAACATGACAAAAATTTTGTTAAGCAACAATAATAAAACAGAATATCCATCTTTGTACAATTGGCAATACAACTGTGCATAATCTACTCTTTCAACCACCCCATCTGACCAGGTACTCATGCAACTCTCTCCTCCATTACAGTAGAAGACAAGTCCTAGAAGACACCAGGATGTCTGAAGAACTGCAAGACTAGATTTTGCCAGGACCAATCTTTTATTATGTTTCCCACACAAACAGCATTTTGTGCCCTGGCTTCAATGAAGAAAGAAAACATTTGTGCAATTGGCCAGCAAACTGCAGACATGCTGTAGGTGCTTCAGGCAAGGCTGTCAGAGGTGCTGGGTGGGAATACACATACTGCGAAAGGAGTAGAGCAGCTGGAGGCAATATGTTTGCAGCAGCTTGTAAACTTCAGGAGATTAGTCTGGAGAGATAGCTGCAGGCGGGTGGAGGAAGGCAACAGAACATGATTTATGGAAGTAGAAGGAAAAAACATGAATGAACATGACAGCTGACTAGCTGCTGAAGAGGTGCAATTGGAGTAGACAGCCTGTAGTGTTGGTCTCAGAATCAGAGGCGACACAGGTTCAGGAGCTAAGTTGTTTTATTGAGGAACATGGCCGAACTGGGAAACAAAGGATTTGAGCCCTCACTTATACCTGGTCAGGTAACTGCCAATGGGTATAATCCAAGCATCCTGCTGACTGGTCAGCCAATCCCTTTAAATCCTGCTCTCCCGCTGAACGCTGTCCCCTTGTTCTGGCTTCCCGCCGAATGCTGTTCCTGCTTGGAGCTGTCCAGCTCCCCAGCTCCTTAATTCACTGACCCTCACGTGTATGCAAAACCCCCATACACTACACCCCTTCCCCTATGGCAGGGAACACCCTTGTTCCCATTTGCTTCCTTCCCGACTCCACACTGACACAGTTTACCCACAACCCCCTACCCCCCCCTCAAATACATACATAGTCTGAGAGATAGGCTGGAGGCCTGTGGGCTCGGCCAGACCACCTAGGGAAATCCTCCCCCCCAGGCTTGAAGTTGTCCTTAGTGTTTATGACTTTTTGGTTATGCTCCCCCGGTGCTGGTGAAACAGACAATGGTTTTTCGGGTGAGGTCTCCTCTGGGTTAAGTGGCCTCCTTTGACTGGCCCCAGGTGTTGACATTCCCTCACTCTGATCCATCTGTTGATGAGGTCGGAGCAGCTCCAACCCCTCTGAGTTGGGAACTATTTCCCTGTTTACTGTGTCTCTTTGGTCACTCTGAGTCACTTCTGTGTCTCTTTGGTCACTCTGAGTCACTTCCGGTTGGAGTGAGGCCTCCTGCCCATTATTGGCTGGGCCCCGCTCAGGTGCTCGACGCCTGAGTTGGTCAACATGTCTCCTCCACTGTAAACCCCCCTCCACCCTAACGATGTAAGAAACTGGTCCCGTCCGCTCAACTACTTTGCCTTGCACCCATGTATTCCCAGAGCTATAGTTCCTAACCCAGATGAGGTTCCCCGTTGTAAATTCTCTGGGAACCTTTGGGAGTTCCACATCTGCCGCCACTCTATCTGGGTGTAATCTGTCAAGAGTGGTTATGAGATGTCTTCCCCACCGAAATTCTTTTTTTTTTTTTATTGAAAAGTTTTTCAGTACATTTTAATTATTACATCCCCTCCCCCAACCCTTCCCAACCCTATCCCACCCTCTCACCCTCCCCTTCCCCCCTCCCCCCCCCGGACTTCCCAGAGCTAGATACAAGGTATAAAAATAAAGTAACCAATCATAAACTCCCATATACTAACAACAATAAACTATTAAATCTCTCGCACTTTAGCTCTTTTAAATTGACTACAAGCAATATACTTATTCAAATGCTAGATGAAACTTTTTAGTCCCGTATTTATTCTGGATGTAATCAATCCATTTCTTCCACTCCACAATATATCATTGTTGTGAATGGTCTTTCAAATATGCTGAAATCTTCGCCATTTCCGCCAGGTTGGAAAGTCCATTCCTCTATGGTCGGCAGTTCTTCCTTCTTCCAGTATTGCCCTATTAAAAGTCTCGCTGCCGTAATTAAGTTCAACATCAAATTAATGTCCAGCACAGTAGTATCAGTAATAATGCCCAGTAAGAACAACTGCGGACAAAACTTTATCCTTTTCTTGAATATCTTCTGCATATTCCACCAAATTTTAATCCAAAATGCTTTGATCTTTTTACAAGTCCACCATATATGAAAGTACATTGCATCTTCACCGCCACATCTCCAACATTTAGGCTGATAATTCGGATACATACTTGCTAACTTTCTAGGATCTAAATGCCACCTATAAAACATTTTATAAAAGTTCTCTCTTAAATTTTGAGCTTGCGTAAATTTCACATTTCTCACCCAGATCTTTTCCCAAGTGTCCATTGTGATAACTTCCTGAATATTCTGTGCCCATTTTATCATACAGTCCTTAACAATTTCTGTTTCTGAATCAATCTCTATCAATGCAAGATATATCCGTTTGATATGCGCTGGTCCCTGATTTCTAATTTGCTTTACCAAATTTTCATCATTCATTAAAAAACCAATCTTCTGGTCCTCTTTCCACCTGGCTTGTAATTGTCCATATTGAAATCAAGTTTGTACAATCTTTTTTTCTCGTAGAAGATTATATGACTTCAAACACCACACATTCCTCTCCAAACTCAAAATTTCCTTATATGTAATCACATCATGTTTAAATCCAACATTTATATTCTCTATTGCGTGTTTGGGTATTGCCCATAACGGTATCTTATAATTTAACTTTTGTCTATGCTTTTTCCAAACTCGCAACAAAGCATACCTCAAAATATGCATTTTAAACACATTGTCTACCTTTTTGTCATACAATAAGTATGCATGCCAACCAAATGACAAATCATGCCCTTCGAGGTTTAATAGTCTCCCCTGTGTCAAATTAATCCAATCACTTATAGCTGATAATGCAGCAGCTTCATAATATAATTTAAAATTGGGCATTCGTAGACCACCTCTTTCCCGCGTATCCTGCATAATTTTAAATTTGACCCGTGGCCTTTTCCCTGCCCAGACAAATTTATTAATACCCTTCTGCCATTCCTCCAAATTTGAATCCTTATTGAGAATGGGTATCATTTGAAACAAAAATAAAAATTTTGGCAGAACATTCATTTTTACTGCTGCAATTCTTCCCAATAATGACAATTGTAATTTTTTCCAACTGTCCAATTCTTTTTGCACTTTATTCCATAACTTTTCATAATTATTTTTATATAATTTAACATTTGAGGGTGTTAAATATACCCCCAAATATTTAACCCTTTCAACAATTTCAAATCCAGTTAAGCTTTCTAAAGCTACCTTTTGTAATGCTGTCATATTTTTAGATAAGATTTTAGTTTTTTGTATGTTAATCTTAAATCCAGAAACTTTCCCATATTGCGATATTAACTCCATCAATTCTATAACAGAATTTTCTGGATGTGTCAACGTAATAACCAGATCATCCGCAAACGCCCTCAATTTATAATCCTGATCTCTTATTCGAATTCCCTTAATTGTTTCCGAATTCCGTATTTTAATCAGTAATATCTCCAACGTTAAAACAAATAATAAAGGTGATAACGGGCAACCCTGCCTCGAAATTCTGTTGGGCTCTTCCCGGTTGTGGTGCAGGGAGTGGTGTGTTGATGCAACAGGAATTTGGCCAAACGTTGTTTCCAATTCCCATGGATGATGTGTTTCAATGTGTCCTTTGTGGTGCGCACTGCCCATTCAGCCAAGCCATTACTGGAGGGGTGGAAGGGAGCCGAGGTGACATGTCTAATCCCATTGGTCTTTAAAAACACCTGGAATTCCGAGGAGGTAAATTGTGGATCGTTATCAGAGACCAATACATCAGGAAGGCCGTGAGTGGCAAAGAGTCCCATGAGCGCCTGGACAGTCCCTGATGTGGTCAAGATACTGACTGGCACCACCTCCAACCATTTGGAGTGGCTGTCTACTACTATCAAGAATGATTGGTTGTGCAGGGGGCCTGCGTAGTCAATGTGTATCCGTGACCAAGGTGTGTGTGTCTCCTCCCACTTGTGGACAGAGGCATGTGGCTGTGGTGGCCGAGATTTTTGGCATGTGTAACAGCCAGGTACCTGTTCTTCAATATCCTTGTCAAGGCCCGGCCACCACAGGTAACTCCTTGCCAGTGCCTTCATCCGAACGACCCCTGGATGCCCCTCATGTAGTGAGTGGATGACTCTGTCTCTCAGTGTTTGTGGTATGATGAACCTGTATCCCCACAATAGGCAACCCTTGTGTGAGGATAGCTCATGTCTTCTTGTGAAAAATGCCGTGAATTCGGCCCCTGGAGATTTGTCTTGCCACCCTGTGTTAACCCACGTCTGTACCCTACTCAAAATCTTATCCTTTGTGGTTCCTGTTGCGATGTCACAGGCACTGAGAGTACATTCTGGCAGGTCCTGAATAGCTAATATTTCGGCTGCTGGTGCTGGGTCAGGTTCCGTGTTGTTAAGAGGAAGTCTGCTTAACCCGTCTGCATGGCCCATTTCCTTGCCCGGCTTGTGTACTAGTTTACAAGAGTAAGCCGCAAGGAAAATGGACCAACGTAGCATTCTGAGTGACAAGATCTGTGGGGTTTGCTTATCTGTGGTAAACAGACCTAGCAAGGGTTTATGGTCTGTAAAAATGGTGAAATTCCTCCCATACAAATAATCATGGAATTTTTTTACTCCAGCAACTATTGCCAGAGCTTCCTTGTCTATCTGTGCGTAGTTCCTCTCGGCTGCTGACAAGGTTCTGGAGTAATATGCAATGGGAATTTGTCTGCCATCCTCCTCTAAGTGGCTCAACACAGCGCCCACTCCATAAGGAGAAGCATCGCAAGCAATGAAAATTGGTTTATTTTCTATGAAGTGGGTGATGGTAGTGTTGCTTGCCAACAGGTTTTTTAGAGATTGGAAACTGGTGTTGTGTGCCTTTGTCCAGTTCCATGTTGATTTCTTATCTAATAGCCTATGCAAAGGTTCAGCAATTGAAGCCTTGTGGGGTAGGAATGCGTGATAGAAATTAAATAACCCCAGGAAAGCTTGCAGCTCTGCTTTGTTTTTTGGTGTGGGGGCCTCTTTGATCGCTTTCACCTTAGATGCTGCAGGGTGAACCCCCTCGGCGTCAGTCCTGAACCCCAAGAATTCTGCCTCAGGCACTCCAGTGCAGCACTTCTCTTTCTTAAGCTTAAGGCTAGCAGCACAAAATCTACCCAGAACAGCCTGCAGTCGTTCTGCCAAAACCTCCTGAGTCCCCTGCTATGAGGACATCATCAAAGTATGGGCAGACGCCCGGTATGCCCTTAAATGTTCATTCCATCACCTCCTGGAAGATGCCTGGAGCCACACTGACTTCGAACTGCAACCGGTCTACCCGGAACGCCCCCTTGTGGGTGACTATTGTTTGCGCCGCGGCCATCTCTGGGTTGACCGGGAGCTGTAAATAAGCCTGAGCGAGATCCAGCTTGGCGAAAATGGCCCCTCCCTGGAGTGATGCTAGGATGCTGCTAACTGTAGGTACTGGGTATGCACGGGGGTTCAATGATTTATTGATCGTGCATTTATAATCAGCACAGATTCTGATGTCACCGTTTGCCTTGAGCGGGGTGACAATTGGTGTCTCCCACTCTGCCCCCTCTACCGGGTGCAGAACTCCTTGCGCAACTAGTTTGTCGAGTTCCCGCTCTATTTTATGTTTAAGGGCGAATGGTACTCTCCTGGGCTTAATTCTGACTGGTTGGATGTTGGGGTTCAATTTGAATGCAATTGGTGGGCCTGTGTATTTTCCTAGTGTCCCATCGAATACGTCTGCAAATGCCTTGCACATGGATTCGATGCTGGAAGTCTGCGCCTGTGTCTGGTGAATTCCAACAATGCGGATTCCCAGTGTTTTGAACCAGCTTAACCCTAACAAGCTGGTTCTCTGTCCCTTGACCACTAGGACATCCAAAGGCCCCTGGAACCCCCTGTGACTCACAGAGAAAGTGGCCTCCCCCCGGACTGGTATTGGGGTATTCTGGAAATCAGTGAGGGTGATGCTAGATGGCCTCAAGGGAACCCGCTGGCCGCTCCGACTGCAAATGAGCTTATAAGTCTCATGTGAAATGACTGAGACTGCAGAGCCTGAGTCCAGCTCCATTTTACATGGAACCCCTTGGAGGTGCACCTCTAACTTAATTTTGGGGGTGAGGGATTGAGAACCCCCCGTGTTACAAACCGCCCATCTGCTCCTGGTATAGCTGATAGGCACTCTGCATTTCGGACCCCCAGTACCTGCCAGCAGGTGAGTTTCAGCATCCACCTCGTGTAGCATGTCTCTGCTCCGGCTCCGGTAGATGGAAGCGATGTGTCCCATCTTGCCACATGCTCTGCATTTGGCTCCCTGGAATTTGCAAGTAGAGCGGTGATGGTTTCCCCTGCAACCTGCACATTTCTGTCGAGACCCGCAGCCTTTGCACCCAGAGCATCTCTTGTCCTGGCTGTTGTCAGCTGGTTTTGATGCTGGTCGTTGTCCTTTTGGGCTTCTGCGCCGTCCGGGTGGATTGGGGGGGGGGGTCTTAGATGAACCGCGTCTACTTTGGCCGCTAGATCATCCTTGCTGGTTCCTCCTGCCCCTTGCGTCTGATGGATGGTGCTTCCCTTGCTGCTGCGGCTGGCGTCAGATATCTCTGGCTTCTCAGCTAGCTCCCAGGCCAATACCTCTTCTTGTACCATCTTGAGGGTTAGACCTGGTCTGGCCAGCAGCTTTTGTCTTAATTTTCGATCTCTGAGCCCGCAAATGATTCGGTCCCGCAATTTCCTCTCTAAATCATTGAAGTTGCAAAGGCGAGCTGCCTGCCTGACTGCCGCCATGAATGCAGACCCTGACTCCCCCGGCCGCTGGTTCCTTTTTTCGAATTCAAACGTCCATGCCACTTCCGACATGTGTGGGTTAAAATGCTGATTTAATTTGTCCATAAGGTCATCATACTTCACCACCCTGATGGCTGTGGGCGTGCACAGGCCCACGGCTAACTGATAAATGTCTTTCCCACATGTACTGAGCAGGGTGGCCGCCTTGATCCTGTCCTCAGTAATATTATTGGTGATGAAGTAAAATTCTAGCTGCCCCACGAATGCCTCCCACTCTTTGGGGCAAGCGCTATTAAAAGTGGGGGCTACACTGACCGGTGCCATGGGGGCTTGACTGACCTGGACCATGGGAGCTGGACCCGCCTGAGCCATTTGAGCCTGACCATCCTGGGACATCTCGAGCATTCTTCCGTTCTGTTCCGATGCAGGTGGTGATTTTCCAGTCAGCTGGGATTCCTACCACCCTTCAGAACAAATCCCATCCTTGTCGCCAGTTGTAGTGTTGGTCCCAGAATCAGAGGCGACACAGGTTCAGGAGCTAAGTTGTTTTATTGAGGAACATGGCCGAACTGGGAAACAAAGGATTTGAGCCCTCACTTATACCTGGTCAGGTAACTGCCTGGCCAATGGGTATAATCCAAGCATCCTGCTGGCTGGTCAGCCAATCCTTTTAAATCCTGCTCTCCCGCTGAACGCTGTCCCCTTGTTCTGGCTTCCCAATGAACGCTGTTCCTGCTTGGAGCTGTCCAGCTCCCCACCTCCTTAATTCACTGACCCTCACGTGTATGCAAAACCCACATACACTACACAGCCTGTAATCTAATTGCCGTACAATAAATTGAAAAGAACCAAGGGGCAAGACAGAGCATGCTGGCTGAGGTCAGACAAAGAAGGGAACAAGAGCAGGTATTCACAAGGCCAGCTGCAAATGTTGCTCCCAACAATGGTAAACAAGGTGAAAGAATCCTTGCGGATTCTGCTCCTCTAGTTGTTGCCGACTATAGGGGGCAATCTTCATCTCTATTTCAAGACCATTCAGCCAACACTGTCCAAACACATTTCCACGGTCATATGGCCAGCATGACATCATGAAGTGCTGTTAACCTCACTGAAGTGGTACCATCCCAGCGATGAAAGGCAGTTTAAATCTTTCCACTTAGCAGACATAAGTGAGGCTTTGCCTGTTCAGACAGTTTGGAGCTTGGCTCTTAAGTGCATGACTTAGCGGGAAATCACATTTCTGGCTCTTTGAAGAGCTCCATCCCAAAGTTTCAATGTTAAGACAAAAGGGGATCCAACATTTCTCTTCATCTGCAACAAGTATTATCAACCAGTATCAGAGGAGGCATAGAACATCAGAAATGAGGTCGGGATTCAGCTCTGTTTCAGATTCTATCCAGAGAGAAGCATTAGAAATGCATCAAGGCAATCCCATAATGACCCAAATATGTGAAGGGAGATTGAATGAATTGAGAACAAGGAAATTGTGTGTCAGTTCAGTTGATGAGACCCTCCAAGTGAAAGTCAGAGGTTGAAAAAAACAAGAGAGAATGTATGTGGTGATGCAAGCCAAAAATGAATGGCAAGAATAGGGAAAAACGCAGTGAATGATATTTGATTTTCTTTCCTTTTACCGTTTTATTTTCCTTGGCTTACTGCTCTCTCTCTTTTTGTGCACATTTTGAAATATGGCCCAACTCCAAAGGGAATGTCATATAGGGTATACCTGACTATACAAGGTGTATATTTATAATCTCACAACTGAAACCAATTCAGAACAGGGTAGGGTAGACCCTCTTGAAACTGATGGCAATGACTTGGAAATGATTCCCATTCCTCATAACATATAATAACTATAATTCCTATTTGTTTTCCCAAAGAAGTGACTAATATCCCTTGAACCCTTGATCTAAGAGAGTATTGGCATGGCTTAATTGTCTCATTAGTCCCTTCTCATTGATCAGGTAGGCAGCAGTTGCCACTACTGGTAGCCAATGTGTAAAACCTATGTTTATATATTGCCAAGAGTGGGCAGAAAAATGACCACACTCAAGGTGTGCTGGGAGGTGGCGTTCAGCACCTGGAAAGCCAACCTTGAAACAGAACTATGTGCAGATGAATTGAAATAGAAGGAGACAGGAAGATGTGCAGATATGAAGGAGCCCTTTCGTTGTTTGCCCCTATTATGATTGTTTGTTACGCGGAAGAGCACAAATCTTGTAAGGCAGGCAATTCACACCCAAGCCTATGATGGTTTTTTGACTGAGTTTTTCCTGTCCTTCTGGTGGCTGGAACCTGAATTCTCTCAGCAGGCTGGTGAACACAATGAAAATCTCAATCTTTGCAAGGAGTTCCCCCAGACAGACCCGAGCTCCTGTAGAGAAAATAAAAGTAGGAAATCAGTAGTAACCCAATCTTTGCTAGGAGTTCCCCAAGAAACATGAGCTCCTGCACAGAAAATACATGAAAGGCGGAAATCAGTAAGAATTTGTTCCTTCTGTTCTTTAAAAAGGGAAAAATTGCTTCAAGCGTAGATAAGAAATGATTCAGCATACAGGAGCGGTAGAACTTGGTTTACTGGAAGATTGGTGAGGAAGAATTGGATTGTGGTGTATACCTTTTTACTTTTAGGTGCATAGTAAATAGAACTTTATATTTCTATGTAATGGTAGTGTGCATAATAGAAAATTAAGCAAGTATTTGTTTTAGTCACCAAAGGGTTTTTCTGAGGTTGTACTTTGTTCTGTCCTGTCATTGGCAGGACATCTGGGTGGTGTGAGATAATTTTCTCATCAGTCTAAAAACCTTAAAATGGCTCTAAAACGGTCCCACCTGCACCTGATAGAAGAAAATATTCTTTAGTGTTCATGGTCTTATTTTTGGCAGAACTAAACAAAGCGTTCTAAGCACAAGATGAACTTTTTTTTGGTCTCAATTCCAGGGACAAGAGAACATCAGAAACAGGTGTGAGTAATGGTGGTTCAGAGATTATATAACTCCTTTTTTCACAATTCTGCAGTCCTTATATGGGGTAGTAGAGTCAAGGCAACTGCACGGAGTTGAACATTTGAAGGCCAGATGCCCTATGTGGAGTTTGCAGCAGATATTTTTTTCTTTGTTCCCCAGGAGAGAAACATCTTCCTCTACCTAGGATTGAAACTCTAAATCTTCTAAGTGAAAGCTCACAGTATTCACCACTAGGCTACCATGCTACTCATTCAGAGATTATATAACCTAATTTTAAAAAAAAAATCCTATGGGGAAAGTTTAATGCAGACTTAACTGGCAGCCAGCAGCATATCTGCCGATTTTAAAGGGGGTCTGTCTGCCACCATTTCTTTGAAGTTCTCTGACTATCAGAAAGAGTATAAGATTGTTCTTTATATTATTGTATTCTTGAATATTAATTGATCACAAGTTCTGCTGTATTTCTTAATATTCTTCAGTTCTCTTTGATTTCTGTCTCAGGCTAGATTATGTTATTTTCTTACATTGCCTTGAAATAATGCCTTATCTACTCAGATTGGTGTGGTTACTACTTCTGAATTCAAAAGACCCAACCTTTTTGAGTTCAGGACAGAGCATTACTGAGGTTCCTACACATTTTGGAATGTGTTTTATAATAATAATAAAAATAAAGTTGGAAGGGACCTTGGAGGTCATGTAGCCCAACCACCTGCTCAGGCAGGAAACCCTATACCATTTTAGACAAGTGGCTGTCCAATCTCTTCTTAAAAACTTCCAGTGTTAGAGCATTCACCGCTTCTGGAGGCAGGTTGTTCCACTGGTTAATTGTTCTAACAGTCAGGAAATTTCTCCTTAGTTCTAGGTTGCTTCTCTCCTTGATTATTTTCTCCATCTGTAGCTTCTTGTCCTGCCTTCAGTCCCTTTGGAGAATAGGTTGACTCCCTCTTCTTTGGGGCAACCCCTGAGATATTGGAAGATTGCTATCATGTCCCCCACCCCCGTCCTTCTCTTCATTAAACTAGTAAAGGTAAAGGTTCCCCCGCACATGCATGCTAGTCGTTTCCAACTCTAGGGGCCAGTGCTCATCTCCGTTTCAAAGCCGAAGAGCCAGCGCTTGTCTGAGGACATCTCCGTGGTCATATGGCCGGCATGACTAGACGCCAAAGGCACACGGAATGCTGTTACCTTCCCACCATAGTGGTCCCTATTTTTCTACTTGCATTTTTACATGCTTTCGAACTGCTAGGTTGGCAGAAGCTGTGACGAGTAATAGGCGCTCACTCTGCTACGCGGCACTCGGGATTCGACCCGCCAAACTGCTGACCATCTGATCGACAAGCTCAGCGTCCTAACCCGCTGAGCCACCACGTCCCTGCATTAAACTAGACATACTCAATTCCAGCAACCGTTCCTTATATGTTTTAGCCTCCAGTCCCCTAATCATCTTTGTTGCTCTTCTCTGTACTCCTTCTAGAAATCATTTATGATTTCTAATTCAAATATTTCGGTTAACGAACTTTTAATTAACATTTCAGTCTGGAGTCCCTACAATAAAAGTTGTATTCATTATTCATTATTGAATGCCTGAGGTTAATACCAGGTATAGGGACAGTGAAGCCCTTTTAGAATTTTTATGCTACTCTAATCTTCATTAGGGACGCGGTAGCTCAGTGGGTTAAGACGCTGAGCTTGTCAACCTGAAGGTCGGCAGTTTGGCGGGTCGAATCCCGAGTGCCGCGTAACAGAGTGAGCGCCTGTTACTCGTCCCAGCTTCTGCCCACCTAGCAGTTCGAAAGCACGTAAAAATGCAAGTAGAAAAATAGGGACCACTACGGTGGGAAGGTAACAGCGTTCCGTGCGCCTTTGGCGTCTAGTCATGCTGGCCACATGACCACGGAGAAGTCCTCGGACAAGCGCTGGCTCTTCGGCTATGAAACGGAGATGAGCACCGGCCCCTAGAGTCGGAAACAACTAGCACGCATGTGCGGGGGAACCTTTACCTTTTACCTAATCTTCATTGCCATTGACCCAGTTAACTGCTCTGGGAAAAACAACCTTAATTGTATCATTTTTTCAAATCCCCAGGTTACATGGAATAATTTTTTTCTTTCCTTTTTAAACCTAGTCCCAACTCTAAATATTACCTGCTCCGAAAGGAAGAAATGCATCTTTGGGCACAAAATTTCCTTCCTTGTCCAAAAAATGATTGGGGTTGAACTCGTCGGGTGTCTCCCAATGTTCAGGATCAAAGAGAACAGAACGCAGGTCAGGGGTGAGAATGGCTCCCTATAAAAAAAAGAAAGAAAATGACCAGTGATTTCCCCCGCCCCCCATTTTTCATTCTGAATGCAGTAACATTCCTCCAAATGAGATGATAAGACAATTTGAAGGTTGTCAACTCACAATTCCTACCTGAAGAACCAGTGGTATCTGTGGCCAATTACACACATTCCTAGATGGGAAAGCTTTGGTGATGGCCATTCACACTTCCCTTTGTCATACCCCATTTGGATTTTGCAATATATCCTGTGTGGTACTGCGCTGGAACATTGGTAAGTTGCAGCTGGTCCAGAATACAGTAGCACAAACAGTTTTAGGAGCATCATGATATGCCCATGTTATAACATTGCTCCATGAGTTGCTCTGGCTACCGATAGGAATCTGGGTGCAATTCAACATTTTTGGATACACAGCACAAGTTATCTCTGCTCATTTAACTATATCTGGTGGGTGCTGGGTGCCTTCGATGAAACACTATCATATAATGGGACCCAAAATGCATGCCTTCTTTGTTGTGGGGCTTGGAACAGCTTTGCATCCAAGATTCAGATACCCCCAATTCCATTACCCCCTTAAAAGGGTCTTAAATTAAATTGAGGCAAGAATATTAAGTAAGTCTGACCTCTGAAATTTGAGTAATAAATGTAAATTTGTAATAATTTTGGTGTCCTGTATGTTATCTTTTGTTTTACTCCTGTGCTTGAACAATTATAAGTTGCAGCTGGTCCAGAATACAGTGGCACAAACTCTTTTAGGTGCACCATGATATGCCCATGTTATAACACTGCTCCATGAGTCATCATATGCTTGAGCTTCGCATTTGCTAGCTGTCAGTCTGCCCTGAAATATGACATTCAAGTGCGGGATTTGAACAAAAGTCGCTAATTTCCAGTGCTGACATTTCAGGTCTTCTCAGCAATTCTCAAACCTCTGAATCCATATTTTGGATTTATAAGTTTAACACCTCTTCTCTGCGAGCTACATTGGCTTCCAGTTGCCCTCCGGGTGAGATTCAAGGTGCTGGTAATGACCTATAAAGCCCTAAATGGCTTGGGTCCGGACTATCTAAGGGAACACCTGCTGCCGGCATCATCTTCCCATCGTCCTGTGCGCCCCCACAGGGAAGGCCTTCTCAGGGTACCGCCGGTTAATGAATGCCGGTGGGTTATTCCCAGGGGAAGGGCGTTCTCTGTGGGTGCGCCTGCCCTATGGAACCAACTACCCACGGAACTTAGGACTGCCCCCGACCTTCGCTCATTTCACCGGGACCTGAAAACTTGGCTCTTTGAGCTGTTTGGTCCAGACTGTGGGGTTAATTTAATTGGGTTTTAGATTTACTCTTGCGGTTTGAATTTAATTTAATTGTTTTAATTGATTTTAATTTTTGTATTTTATGGTTTTAACTGCCCTGTAAACCGCCCTGAGTCCTATAGGAATAGGGCGGTATACAAATTCAATAAAATAAAATAAATAAATAAATAAATAATATAGCACATTTTCTGATGATATAATGAATCAGAATCAGACCAATTTATTCTGCAGTAAGAACTTAATAATAATAATAATAATAATAATAATAATAATAATAATAATAATAATAATAATAATAA
>JAKJMR010000774.1:10030-33906 GCA_024449315.1 Daboia siamensis | reverse complement strand
AATAATAATAATAATAATAATAATAATAATAATAATAATAATAATAAGTTGGAAGGGACCTTAGAGGTCATCTAGTCCAACCCCCTGCTCAGACAGGAAACCCTATACCATTTCAGACAAATGGCTGTCCAGTCTCTTCTTAAAAACCTCCAGTGTTGCAGCATTCACCACTTCTGGAGGCAGGTTGTTCCACTGGTTAATTGTTCTCACTGTCAGGAAGTTTCTCCTTAGTTCTAGGTTGCTTCTCTCCTTGACTAGTTTCCACCCATTGCTTCTTGTCCTGCCTTCAGGTGCTCTGGAGAATAGCTTGACTCCCTCTTCTTTGGGGCAGCCCCTGAGATATTGGAACACTGCTATCATGTTACCCCTCACCCTTCTCTTCGTTAAACTACACATACCCAATTCTTTTGACTTGGTAATAAAGTTTTGAGACTTGGGTAATAAAGTTTCCAGGGAAATATATAAAAATAGAGATTTGTTTATTGTTCAAAATCCTTAAGTATTTGGGAGGGGGAATGTATCAATTTGGAGTGGAGAACAGTTGGTTCTTTCAGTCAAAAATCACCCCGATGAGCCCAGAAGAAATCACATGATTGTTGAGGGCCAATAAAAAAAAAAAGGAGAGTGGTTCAGATTATGGCGGGAAAATTTATGGGTACCTCTATGAGGGAGTTGGCAAGAGTTCTGGAGAAGCATGTTAACTCAGGCAAGGTCAAAAATTAGTTAGAATTACTTTGGGATTTTTTTGGGGGGGAGGTATTTAAACTGTGTGTGGAGATATATTTTCTTGGACTATTTTCTTGATTTTTATTTAAATCCTAGAATTGACTGGTAGCTTTCTAGTCTGTGTGTCAGTTTGAGCTAGTGACTCTTCAAAATTTCTCTTTAGCTTCATAGAAATATAGAAAACTGACGGCAGGAAAAGACCTTTGTGGTTTTGTGTTTGTTTGTTTATTTATTATTTTAATTATTGTTCTTAATAATTATTTTGTTTTATTTTTGTTATTTTTAATTTTAATTATTATTTCTTATTTTTATTATTTTTATCTTATTTTTTATTTTTGTCAGATGATAGGTATGGATTTATCCCAAGCACATTTAAACGTTCATGCTTTCCTTCTTTATTTAGTCAGCTCCAGGACAGGTTGAGGATGTCGCTGTGAATGTTCCAGCACTGGAAGTTTTTAAGAAGAGACTGGACAACCATTTGTCTGAAGTGGTATAGAGTTCTAACAGGAAATTTCTCCAATGCTCTAGGTAGGGGGTTGGACTAGAAGACCTCCAAGGTCCCTTCCAACTTTATTACTATTATTACTACTATTAAAAGGGGGCAGCAGCAAAGAAGGCTAATTTTCAAGCCACTCTTCAGATATGAGTTACCTCAGAACCAAAATATCTCAGAGAGGTGGGCTGATTTGACCCTGAGAGCCTTCTTTATTATACAAGTAAATGTATTTGATCGGCTATTGTAAACTATATAACTCAGATTAATCATACTAATAGATGGTTGAAAAATATCTCAAAACCATTTTTTTAATTTGCTAGGTAGCCTATGGTCCTTCTCATGAAATGAGAAAAAATTTCTTACATGAAGATGTAGTACTCCAGAAATTCAGTAAGTTAAATACTTTACCTTGGGAATGAGGAAATTACTCAGATAGACATCTTTCACACATTGTCTTGGTAAGCCAAATAATAAGATAAATTTGTGTCGCATGATCTCATGAATCACAGCATTGGTGTAGGGCACTTTCTTCCGATCTTGATAACAGATTGAGTGAGATGAACCCAAAGCTTCTTTTATTTCTTCGTGGACTTTATCTGAGGAAAGGAGTAAGAAAGGTAGGTTTATTGAATGCCTTGCAATTTGTCTTGCAAAACAAATGAGACAAATATTGGGGGAAAATTTTCTATCCGAAAAAAAAATCGTATCATTGGTGTTTGAAAAACATGAATTGTAAATAATTTGCATGAAAATGGCAGTGAAACAAATTAAAATAAATGCTATTTTTTTAGTGTTCTTTCCTTTGATGAAAGGAATTCACAAATGTTGCAAGAATGTCAAAAGTGTAAGCTTGTATAAGATATATCAATGTGAAAATAATTATAGCAAAATTAAGATAGCAGGTTTTGACAGAAAAAATGAAATGAACAATTGCTAGTTATAGATAAAGGCAAAAAAACCCCTGGAGCAAGTAAATTAATTTTGTGCATGTTAGCAGAATGTTTACCATTTATTTATATATGTATTTATGTAAACAATTTATATGGCTTTCCATCTCAAGAAATTAAATACAAGGAATTGTAGGCAAAACACAACAGGTGAAATCAACTAACCAAATATAAATTGATTGATTATGTGCCATCAAGCTGATGGTGATTGTTAATGACCATATAAACAGATTTTTTTCATTTTTTCCATCACCACTGTAACTTGAGTCCATCCACCTTACTGCTAGTCTTCCCCTTCTCTTTCCTTCCACTTTTCTCAGCATCAGACTGTCTCCAAAGAGCTAGATCTATGCATAATGTGTATAATAATTAAACCCTGGTCATTTGTGCCTCAAGTTAAGAATGCTGGTTTAATTTATCCAACTATCTATTTGTTTCCTTTCTTGGCTGTCCATGGTATATTCAAGAGTCTTCTCCAACACCAAAGTTCAAAAGCAGCAATACTGTTGTGTGATCAGCATAGTTCAGGTTATTGATATTTCTTCCTCCAATTTTATAACCACATCCTTCATCTTCCAACCTGGCTTCCCTTAATATATGCTGCTCAAAAATTAAAGGGAACACTTAAACAACACAATCTACTGTATTTAATAGTAGGATGTCTTATCTTGTCTTCTCTTTATTTTTTTGAGCAGTATATATTCTGCACATAGGTTGAATACATACGTAAAGGTTATATAAACTTGTCTCATCTTTTTGCCAGCCTGGACAGCATTATCTTCTGTCCATGCTTTGTTTTCCTGACCTATAATACTATAGGTTGTGCATAAGGATAATGAAATATTCTGGGATTCTGATTTTTCTAAGAATATACTGACTTTTTTTTTTTTAAGATACGTTTTGATTTTTTTAACATAATCACCTTAACATTTGGTAAACAGTGTGTTGTCTGGGTTTATATTTAAAAAAACAATAACATTTAGTTTCTATAATTTTGTAGTCCACATGGTAGCTTTGCTTGATTTTCTCTTCTTCCAATAATATTCTTACAATTCTTACTATTTTCTAACTGAATGGTGCCTGAGTGAGGCTTCTGGCATTGCTATGGAGGAGAAAAGAGTAGTGGCCTGTTTAAGGGAGGAAGCAAACAGGAGGCAGATTTGTGTGCATGTTTCTGTGTGTAAGTGTGTCTCCCCCTTGCAGCCCCTCCATCCCAAACAGAGAAGATTGGAAATAACACATTCTGTGCTGCACAACAGGTGGAGGGGAGGAAAGAGTCTCCCTATTCTATTCACACACACGCTGGTAATGCTCTGTGAACATTGCATTGGTTTAACACACTTCCCCTTTAAGAAAAACATGTGGAGCAGCTGCAAACCCCCACTTCCCAGCACCATTGCTTCTGCCTGCCACCTGATTGGCTGGTGGCTATTTGTCCCGTGCAACTGAAGGACCAGGTCAATAGAGCTGAAATTGTTTGGCAGATGGCACTTTCACGTCATTGCCTTAGTGAACCAGGAGATCACTTAACAACTACAACTGGGAGTCCCAGGATTGTGGCCATTGAACAAAATAGTCATATGGGCATCTTGCTTAATACTGCTTTGCACGATGACTAAGATTTTGGTCCCATTTGTGGTTGCAAGTCAAGGACTAGCTGTATTAGAAAGCAACAGTATGACAATATTGAAGTATTCTATAAACTCCATTTTACTGTCAGCAATGCAGTAATTTATCTCACCTTGAACATCCAGATGATTTGCCATTACCAGCAATGCCCATTTCAGAGAAGATGAAGTTGTATCTGTCCCAGCAACAAAGAGGTCAAAAATGCAATGAGTCAAATTGTCTTCATTATAGGTAGAATTGGGATGGTCCTGGCTCTGTGTTTAACAGTAAGCATGGTGAAATGGTATTTATAAACATGTATCTTTTATTGCTCATATTTTTCAAATTTTACTTCTCTAAAATGATTAAGATTGAATCTCCCAGTGTCCATGAATACTCTTGTTTCCTTTTGGATATCAAATATGCATAATATTAGCTCTTCTGCTTTCGGTTGCTTCTTGTTATTTCTGGCTTGTTAGTTAGCAAGCCAGAACAGACAAGTGCTCCTATCACATGACTGCTTACATTATTCCAGGACCTTGGAGAAGGAACTTGGTGAAAGGCTTAATTGTAAATAAGGCAGTGGATAAGATAAGATGTAACCTTTATTGTCATTTTTTAGTGTGAGCCTTGCTTCGGATACCACAAAGCCTCCTCCCAGAAGGTAACAAGAAGTTGTGAAGAGGATGTGTATGGGAACATGAACTGTAGGTGGATCTACAAATGGCACCCTCAGTAATACACAGGAAGGGTGATTGGTGGAATGTGCAGCTGAAGTGGGGAGAGGAATTAAGATACTGGCTAGCCTGGAATCTCTGAAGGGGGGAGGAAGTGATGGAGAACTGACCCTCCCCTCCAAACCCCAAAGTGCTTATCTGGTTGTGCTGTAGATAGTGCAGTTTGTCTGACGAGATTCTTGTGAGTAGGTGAACAGCAGTAAACATAAAGCTGTGATCAATTATCAGCATCATTCTGGTTTCTTGCACCTGACTAGTGCAAAGATTTCCCATAAATCAATATTCCCATATGATGAAAAGACTTACTTTTTCTATTTGAAACAAATAGAAATCAATAAAATCCTGTGGCTCATGCAGATTCTGATTCTCCTTATGATGTTTAACCTGCTTCCTTGAAAAAGAAATAATTCTCCTACATGCAGACTTGACAGTCTGGTGCGGACCTGGCAGATATTTCATGATATATGGGAAAACTTCGTAGAGCTGCAGAAAAAACAAAGCAAATCTAGTTGCAACTCAGGGAGAGGTTTCATATAGATAATGAGCCAGCTCCTATGGACTACCTCTTCAACCATATTTCTCTGTACCTAAGTACATGGAAGGGACGTGGTGGCTCAGTGGGTTAGGACGCTGAGCTTGTTGATCAGAAGGTCGGCAGTTTGGCGGGTCGAATCCTGAGTGCCATGTAACAGAGTGAGTGCCTGTTACTCTTCCCAGCTTCTGCCAGCCTAGCAGTTCAAAAGCATGTAAAAATGCAAGTAGAAAAATAGGGACCACTACAGTGGGAAGGTAACAGCGTTCCATGTGCCTTTGGCATCTAGTCATGCCAGCCACATGACCATGGAGATGTCCTTGGACAAGCGCTGGCTCTTCGGCTTTGAAACGGAGATGAGCACCGGCCCCTACAGTTGGAAACAACTAGCATGCATGTGCGGGGGAACCTTTACCTTTACCTTTAAGTACATGGAATTTAGTCTTTTGGTAGATCTAGTCAATCCACAAGAGAAATCTATTGTCTTGTTTCCTAACAACAGACTCTCACACACATCAGTTATGTACAATATATGTGTACATACTCATGTATGTTGAAATTACACAACTCAACATTTTGGTTTATACATTTGGATGGCATCTCCCTGGAGAAAAAAACATTGCCACATGGACAATAGTTTCTTCTGTCAACAATCCTCATGTTGATACATTCTTTCTCATTATCTCCTTTACTCCAAACCTTTAGCTTAAAGATTAACTAATTTGACAGTGTACAACATTTATATTGCACTGAAATTAAAAAAATGAATAAGAAAATGTGATTTTAAAATGTGAATTTCTGTTAATATGGTAAATTATGAATTGACTAATTAGGCTGGGAAGGGAAAAGTCAGAACAGCAGTAAAAGTATTAATACTCACAGCATGACATACGCTGCCTGGAAATTTTAAGATAATTCTGATTGCTTCTATCATCTCCAGGAACTCCTTGTCATCAGTAGAAAACCTATATCCAAAAGCTGCAGCACAGATAACGTTGCAGATTGAATTTGTGATGGGCATTGCTGGATCAAATGCCTGCCCTGAAAATGAGAGGGTCACTATTAATTTTCACATTAATCCTGTAAATACCATTGAGCTTGCTTGAAATAAACAAAAGAACTTGTAGTTATTACTTGCTATTATATAGCCTAACTGTATAGTAGATAATAAATATTATATAACCTAAGTGTTGAGAATGCAGCTTTAATACATTGCAGCAAAACTTGCAAATTTGGGAAAAAAACTTTGAATAATATCTCCATCAAAAATTCCTTGGCTGTCAATAAGCTTTTTTCAAGAATATTCAAGATTACCTCTTGTTTTGGTTTATCTTTCATGTGCTTGAAGAAGAAGGAGTGATATATCTCAAAAACAGAATGAGATTTATTTTTTGGGGGGAGGGCACACTGTTTCTGAACTGAATGCATTTGATCGTGAGAGAATATTTTAAGCATCTATAGAACACAGTGCTAGATGTACAATCATAATTTTTCTGGACATAAGGGTACATTTGGAATAAGAAAGTGTGTTCTGGACTACATTTAAATAACCATTACATCACAAAACTGTCAGGTTTAAAATGTTGGAATCATCTCTTCTAACACGCTTTCTATATTTGTATATACTGTACATATAAATTTAAATATGATGGAGAGATTAGCATAACACTTATAAATTGAACTGGATAATTTATGTTTCAGCATGTTGTGTGAAACATCAGGTTTATTTATATGTTTTTCTTTTTCTTGACTGAGAGAGGGACCTTGGAGTCCTAGTGGACAATCACTTGACTATGAGCCAGTAATGTGCAGCAGCAATCAAAAAAGCTAATACAATCCTGGGTTGTATAAACAGAGGCATAGAATCAAGATCACGCTTTATAAAACCCTAGTAAGAGCACACCTGGAATACTGCAGCCAATTTTGGTCATCATATCACAAAAAAGATGTTGAGAGCTTGGAAAAAATTCAGAGAAGAGCAACTAAGATCATTGAAGGCCTGGAGACTAAAACATATGAAGAACAACTGTGGGACTTGGGTTTGTCTAGTCCAGGAGTAGGCAAACTTGGCTCTTTTATGACTTGTGGACTTCAGCTCCCAGAATTCCTAAGCCAGCATGGCTCAGCTTGGAAATCTCTCCCTTTCCCCTCAGCATGTCTGGCTCAGGAATTCTGGGAGTTGAAGTCCATGAGTCATAAAAGAGCCAAGGTTGCCTACCCCTGGTCTAGTCTAAAGAAAAGAAGAAATAGGGGAGACATGATAGCAGTGTTCCAATATCTGAGGGGCTGCCACAAGGCAGAGGGGGCCAGGTTCTTCTCCAAAGCACCAGAGGGAAGGAAGAGAAACAATGGTTGGAAACTTATCAAAGAGACAAGCAACCTGGAATTAAGGAGAAACTTTCTAACAGTGAAGACAATTAACCAGTGGAACAGCTTGCCTCCAGAAATTATGGGCACTCCATCACTGGAGATTTTTTAAGAAGAGACTACTAGACAGTTACTTGTCTGAGATGGTATACTGTATTTTCCGGCGTATAAGATGACCCGGCATATAAGACGACCCCCTACTTTTTCTGTTAAATTATAGGGTTTGGGCTAATAACTCAATATTTCACTTCCTGGCACACAATCTGCATATTAACAACTCGTTTAGCGTTAGTACCCTTTTTTATAAGTGCCACGATGTTGCTAAAATAAAAGAGGTAAACTTCGTGACCCTCCCAGCCCGTGCATAAAACAGAAATGAAAAGTCTTAATCCTTTCTGTTCCCAAATACCAAGGTTTCCCCCGAGTTTTGCGTGGTTAAACAAACGGCATTTGCGTATTAATGTTTCTCCACGGAGCACAAAATTCGCCCGAATTAAGGAAAGTGGGGAGCTAAAGAATCTGGGGCTACAGGGAATACCTCTGGCATGACAGGCAACCCTGGGAAACACGAGGACTGTAGTGGCACCCTCAGTTCGCACAATCCGATCCAGAAAGCGCCCGGAGGCTCCTTCGTTACTTCTAACAGAACATCTCCACGCCCACGTCCTGCCCGCCTCGCCTTTTAAACCCCGCCCCCTTTTTCCCTGTAATGTTTCCCTGCTCCGCCTGCTCTGTGATTTGCCCAGCTTTGCTCCTTCCCCGCCAAAGAGGGGCCTTGCCTTCTTTCCTCTGAGCTCTCTTGCTTGGTGCGCTGCTGCTCTCAGTTCCGCACTCCGTGACCGGGCAAGTGATTCTTCTGGTCGGTGCGGGTCAGGCGGTGCCTTGGCGGGAGCAAAGGTGCTCCCTTCCTACTGTTGAGCGGCGCGCCTCTGGGAACCGCCTGCCCCTCCTCTTGTTGGGGACCTGACAGCCAGTATTGGAAGCACCAGCATGGCCAGTCCTAGAGAGAGCAATGGTGGCGGCTGCAGCAGCCGCCCCATGATCTGACGAGAGTTTGCCCTCCATCACCCGTTCGCTGTTGGCCGCTTAACCACGGGTCGCCATCGCCTACCTCCATTCACCCAGCGATCCCGCCGTCCAGCAGAAAAGATCAGAGAGGTGAATAGTATTTTCTGGCGTATAGGACGACTTTTGAGAAGATTTTCATGGGTTAAAAAGTCATCTTATATGCTGGAAAATACGGTAAGTTCTCCTGATTGAGCAGGGGGCTGGACTAGAAGACCTCAAAGGTCCTATTCTATTCTATTCTATTCTATTCTATTCTATTCTATTCTATTCTATTCTATTCCCCTCCTCTCTCTCTTTTTGTTTCTTCTCCATCTGTCCTGAATCCTTTGACAAGCCTTGTTATTTCTTTTGCAACCAATAGTTTCATAAATGTTACAAGATTTCATGGCTTTACTAGTTCTCAGAATATTACATTAAATCTCAGGAGAACATCCACTGATGGAAGCTATTTCTTTCCTTAAAATATCAGTCGATGAAACAGGAAATTTGGAAGGCTTAGGACACCATAGAAGGTGCTAAGCATAGTCATAAATGAACAGTGACAGAACACTGGAAGATTTTTGCAGATGAGATTCAAACCACCATCACCTCAAATGATCACTTACCCTTTGTACTTGTAAAGAATTCCACCAGCTGCTGAGCCTCCTCTTGGATTTGAGTTTCCAGACCCCTTTTCCCTAGTCCCAGCTTCCTCATGGTAATAACACTAAAGCGTCTTTGTTGCATCCAGACATGACCACCTGAGAAGCCAATACCTGGAGCCACCAAAGAAAAATCAGAAATCATTGCTCCCTAAAATTAATAGGAAGGTATTAGGGTTGATAGCCTAGAAAATACTTTAAATTGAACACTGTTTGTTGGCCCTATTGGCTTTGAGTGGCACAGTATAACAAGGGAGAACACAGTAATATCCTACAAATTTGACCATGGCTTACCTCTGTTTTTGGTAAGAGCTATAAGAAAAGGGGTGGATGGACGATCAACAAAGGCTTGCGAATTGTCAATCAATCCTTCTTTCACAGCTTTGTATCCCGACAGGATTACAGCATGTTGATTCCCTATCCACAGAGAATAAATATTCCCATATTGTTTTGCCAGCTGCAGTTTGGAAAAAAGAGAAAAGTTTTATATTATTGTAACAAAGTTTCAACTGAATAGTAAACCTTCCACTCTTCTCATCTTCCTTTCCTTCTCTTACATCAAAGCTTGGGAAACATCAGGCATGGTCCAGCATGACTCCCAACACTGCTGCTGGATTTTGAAATAGCTAGTGAGACTACAACTTAACATTTTAGAAATACATTATGCTTCTGAATACTGAATGATTGAATTTTAATCTTTATAGAAGAGGATAGGGAAAAATCAAAATAAGTATCTCCTGAGAGTAGGTGGTTTCGATTGTGATGATAAACTTAGTGTTGAAGGACATGGTGGCTCAGTGGGTTAGGACGCTAAACTTGTTGATCAGAAGGTCTGCAGTTTGATGGGTTGAATCCCGAGTGCCGCGTAACAGAGTGAGTGCCTGTTACTTGTCCCAGCTTCTGCCAACCTAGCAGTTCGAAAGCATGAAAAAATGCAAGTAGAAAAATAGAAACCACTACAGTGGGAAGGTAACAGTATTCCCTGCACCTTTGGCGTCTAGTCTTGGTGGAGCAGTGGGCTAATGCCTCCTTAAGTAACACCAGCTGCCTGCAATTAGTGCAGGTTCGCATCCCACCAGGCTCAAGGTTGACTCAGCCTTCCATCCTTCCGAGGTAGGTAAAATGAGGACCCAGATTGTTGGGGGCAATTAAGCTGACTTTGTAATAATGCCGCTTGGGGTGTGTGTGAAAGCCCTCGTAAGCAGGCATATACATAGAAAGAAGGCTACTGCTAAGCTTGTAAGCCGCCCTGAGTCTTCGGAGAAGGGCGGGATATAAATGGAATTTAAAAAAAAAAAATAGTCATGCCGGCCACATGACCATGGAGACATCCTTGGGCAAGCGCTGGCATGTGCGGGGGAACCTTTACCTTTACTTTTAAACTTAGTGTTATTTTATTTTTTTTTATTATTATTTTTTTTTATAAATCTAATCTCATAGACCACCTCGCCCTTTTTTTGGGAGGTCCTGCCCATTTAACTATTAAAGGATGATGATCTGCCCATACATTAGTGTCTATCTCTACCTCTATGATGGTCTCTTTAATTTCAGATGTCGACCAAAACATATCTATTCGCGACCATGAATGGTGGCTGGGGGAAAAGTAAGTGAATTGTTTCTGAGTAGGAAGCAAGTCTCTCCATACATCTGAAAGTCCAATTTGGGTTACTAGCTTATCCCATATTTTAGGCAAAATTTTCCTTTGTCTTTTTATGTATTTTGGGGGGCCTGCCCCTGGTTCGTAGTCTTTATTAACATCTTTGATCGCATTAAAGTCCCCCAAAATACAAATATTTTCATAATCAAGGTCAGTTAATTTCTTATATAACTTTTTAAAAAAAGTTTTCTGATCCGTATTAGGTGCATATATAATTACTAATAACACCTGTTTGAAGCCTATTTTGGTTTCTAGTGCTAGTATTCTTCCCTCTTCATCGGAGTACACTTGTTGTGTCACTAATCCTTTACGATCATACACAGCAATGCCTCGTTTTTTCTGGTTGGCCAAGGATACATATAATTTCCCCAATTGGGGGCACTCTAATACTTTTTGATGATTTTTACATATATGAGTTTCTTGTATACAAATCAAATCACAATTTTGTTTTTGTAAGTTAAGCCAAATTCTTTTCCTTTTAGCAGGGGCATTTAATCCGTTTATATTAACGGAAAACAAACATAATTTTTCTTCCATACTCTTATTTACCTGCGGCCTTTTGTCTCTGCGATCTAGTTTCAACTTGTAGCCCTGTTGCATCTCCAGTCCTATTATTGCTATTTATCTTTTTTCCTTGGTCATCTTGCTGCTCTATACTGGGTTCTTGTGGAGTCTCTTCCATACTCTTGCTTTCTGTTTCTCCTTCACTTTCTCGGTCAAATAAGGTAATTTGTGTTTCGTAAAAGTCCTGTGCTTCCTGAAGTGACTCCAGTTTAAACCTTTGAGTCTGCCACATGAAAGATATTCCTTCTGGTAATAGCCAGCGGTACCGAACCTTATATTTCCTTAAAAGAGTTGTTAGAAATTCAAACTGTCTTCTCATGTCTCGTACTCTCTTTGGTATTTGTGGCAGTACCGCTATACGCTTTCCCTTATATGTAAATGCTTGGAACCTGGTTTTCTGGAGTATCTCATCTCGAATTAGCTTTTTGGTAAAACGGATATGCACTTCTTTGGGTAGATTATTACGTCTGGCATAACTAGTATAAATACGATATACTTCGTCCACATCTCTTAATATCTCAGTTTGGTCTCTTTCTAAAATCCCAGCCATAACTTCTCCCATCACTTCTCGAAGGCATTCCTCTTTTTCTTCCAGTATATTTTGGAAACGCAGGAAGTTCCCAGATTTATCCATTTCCAGCATCACTATCTCATTTTCCAATTGTTTATTAGCTCTGGTGAGATGGGCATCCATCTTTCCCACTTTCTCATCCGTTTTGGCGATTTTCGTTTCTATAGTTTGTAGTTGATCTTCATGTTTAGTTAAAGTATTCTGTATTTCCTCAAATCTTGTGTGGAATTGTCTAGTCTCATCTGTCAATATTGCCACATTTGATTTTAGTTCCTCCAGAACCTTAAATGTAGATTCTTGATTATTGACCAAGGTATCTTGGTTCTTAAGAACCGTATCTTGTATTGATTTAAGCATGTCTTGCCATTCTTGGGGTATAGTTAAGGGTTGGCTTACAACTGGGATATCTTCTGCAGATTTTTTCAGCATCCGTGGAATCGTTGTTATAGGTGAGGAAGAAGCTGTAGGTGTCTTCTTTCTAAGGGTTGTGGTGGTGGTAGTTGTTGCCATCATTAGGAATTCAAAAATGTCTCTCCAACCAATTGGACACCACCACGTTCTCTTGTCTATATTGTTCAGTTTCACATTAATAATACATTCCTTTTGCCTTCCTAATCTTAAATTCCGCTGTCTTAATACTCTAATATAATTCTAAAGTCAAAAGGGGTACATAAATTAAGTTAAGTTATAATAATTAACCTATTATTAATTTCAATATATTTTAGATAAGGTATTTTCAGCTTTACTTACTTTTGTAGCTTAATATTAATAACTAATAATAATAGTCTTATACATTATTAATAATAATAAACTCAATCAATATAAGTTTGAATTAAACAGCCAGATTAATATTACTATTTAACTACAAATAAAAAATTAGTAGCCAATGACCAAAACTAATTCCAGAAAATAATTCCTAAAAAAGAGGAACTATAGTTAAGTAAAGTTAAGTTGTAGAATAAGTTCGTTTAGTCGTTTAGTCACTAGATGGGAGTATAGATCACAACTTTGTTTAGAAGACAGCAAACAGATCAAATTTAACAGTTCATGCAAATGGTGTCTGGTCTCTCTTCCGAGAAAAAGAAAAAATAAGCATAAAGTTTAAATCCTTTCCCAACACAGGTCAAAGTAATCTTGTCTTGTAAGCAGCAGCAAAAAAAAATATTATTTTCAAAAATAAATCTCTCCAATCGGCTGTCAAACACTTTATAACAGTTCGCCTTTTATTTTCCTTGCCACTTTCTCCACTCGTGCTAGTTCACTTAGTGTTATTTTAAGACAGAAAGTTTAATTCAGGAGGGAAGCATTCTGATTGGTTGGAGGAGGACTTGGACACAGTGGACTATATGAAGCCCAGACCATTGTTTCAAGCACAGAGGGTTCTAAACTATTCATGACTGCAGCTGTCATAAAATGTGCCAAACTCAATAAAATCAATGAGTTGGAAGAGATTTGGAGACCTTCTAGTCCACCTCTAGTGCTGATTTTGTGGAAAGCATTTGAAGCTCAGAAGAAACACAATCTAGACATGAGCTACTTCACTAGACATAGCAGGTATGAAGAACATCAAGGACAAGATCTTGCAAAGCCATAGCAATAAAAACAATGTCCCTCTAGTACAGGGGTGTCAAACTCGCAATGACACGTAATGTGTCGTGACATATCGCGACTTTTTTCCATTGCTGGCAATGGAGTGGGTGAGGTTTCAGCATGACATTAGGGGAGCCAGGTTGTCGTGCATTTTACAGAGGTTGTAGAATTATCAACTAAGTGTTGGAATTTTAGACTTAACCATTTTGCCAGGCCAAATGTGTTAAATCCTCTGAAGATTTTCTAAAAAAAATTACACGCATTAAGGGTGAACGATGATGAGATCATGATCTCATTTGACATAGTATCTTTGTTCACCTCTATCCCTCAAAACCTAGGCATCTCTGTTCTTAAAAATCTATTACAAAGAGAAGAACCATGACAACCTGGCTCCCCCAATACAGATGACTACATCCAATTACTAGGTTTTTGCCTTCAAACTTATTTTACTTTTAATAACACCATATAAAAGGTAAAGGTAAATGTTTCCCCGCACATGCGTGCTAGTCGTTTCCGACTCTAGGGACCGGTGCTCATCTCTGTTTCAAAGCCGAAGAGCCAGCACTTGTCTGAGGACGTCTCCGTGATCATGTGGCTGGCATGACTAGACACCAAAGGTGCACAGAATGCTGTTACCTTCCCACTGTAGTGGTCCCTATTTTTCTACTTGCATTTTTACATGCTTTCGAACTGCTAGGTTGGCAGAAGCTGGGACGAGTAACAGGTGCTCACTCTGTTAAAGGCACACCCATGGGATCACCCATATCAAGCATTATTGCTGAGGCTGTTTTGCAGAACCTTGAACAGATAGTCATGTCTGATTACCAACCCAAGTTCTGGGCTAGGTATGTAGATGACACCTTTGCAGTCATTAAATATGTGACACCACCAAATTTCTACAAAAACTCAACTCAGTACATCCGAGCATCCAATTTACAGCAGAGGAGGAAAGCAATAATTCCTTACCTTTTTTAGATGTAATGGTCCACCGACATCCAGATGGCAATCTTTCAACCACAGTTTACCATAAAACTACTCACACTGATCGCATCTTACACTATTTAACCAACCATCCAACTTCCCACAAAACTAGCTGCATAAGAACATTGTTCAAGAGAGTCAAAACACACTGCAGCACAGAGACAGCTAAATCCAAGGAGAAAGCTTATCTTTACCACGTATGCAAACAAAATGGCTATCCACCTAACTTTGTCCAACGATGTTGTAAGGATAATACACCACATTCAAAGCGTGCTTCACAGAACACCACAACGTGGGCAAACATCCCATATATCAACAGGGTCTCTGAAGCAACAGCTAGAATCCTGGCACCATATAATATCAACATTGCACACAGACCTAACCAAACTTTACATTCTAAAGTAATGAGCTTCAAAGAACCATTATCCAAGGACAATTTATCATCTATTATCTACAAAACCAACTGCAACAAATGCTCTTGCAATTATATCAAAGAAATATCCAAAAGACTAAAAACCAGGACACATGAACATATTCTAGCAGTTAAAAGACAAGAACAATGCTCCCAAGTCTGGGCCCATATAGCGGAACATGGCCATACCTTTGATTTCAAAGGAGCTATAGTCATCTCTCAAGACCCCACTAAAGGTGGCCGTCTATGGAAAGAGGCTTGGTTGTCTGATAATAACTCAATTAATAGACATATCGAATTATTACCATCATACTAAACTCTGAGAAGGCATTTACAACAACACAAAACATCCAAACGCTTAAATACAATCAACAAAGACACAAACACACCACTCCACCCACCTGTCAAACACCATATCAACACAACAGATGAGATTATTATAACACAATCCATTCCAATTGAACAACAGACAAAATTCTAACACAATAATGATAACTTGCATAACCAACACACCATGACACTTCTACACACAAAGACAACACCACTTCTGACCACAACAACCAAGACACAAATCTTGCAACTTCACTAAATAACCACACACAACAAAACTAACACACACAATACCCAAACAACAACAGAATATTGAGACCACGATCAAAACTGAAATCTGTCCCATCATGCACAAAACAAAAAATAACAAGCCAGATCAAACATCCCACAAAATCACTCACAACTGACAACAACACTTACTTTCAAACACACCAAACAACCGTGCAAAACAAGACAGACACACACAACAAGCACACACTAAAAGAATCTTAAGATCTGACACAACAGAGCCGATTTTACAGCAACCAGGCAAAGAAACACAAAGGAGAGCAAATTGCTTACACACTCCACGAGGACATTTGCTCCCTTTCACAGCAGAATCAAGCCTGTGACGACTGCACGCAAGGGAATGAGACAAACTCCTTGACTCTACTTCGAATGAAGAGCCTGTCAGCCAGCACATGACTACATGTGGTGCGACGAGACTTACGCACCTAACAGCTGATATGCATCAAGCTGCTACTAGGCATGACTTTCAAATGTCTACACCTGGGATTCCAGTTTGTGATGATGAACTTAGTGTTGAGGGACTCAGTGGTTCAGTGGGTTAGGACGCTGAGCTTGTCGATCAGAAGGTCAGCAGTTTGGCGGGTCGAATCCTGAATGCCGCATAACAGAGTTCCCCCACACATGCGTGCTGGTCATTTCCAACTCTAGTGGCTGGTGCTCATCTCCGTTTCAAAGCCGAAGAACCAGCGCTTGTCTGAGGACGTCTCCATGGTTATGTGGCCGGCATGACTAGATGCCAAAGGCGCACGGAATGCTGTTACCTTCCCACCGTAGTGGTCCCTATTTTTCTACTTGCATTTTTATGTGCTTTCAAACTGCTAGGTTGGCAGAAGGTGGGACGAGTAACAGGCGCTCAGACAATGATGACCTGAGTCACATATATAAGCTGTGCTTATACGACATGATTAACTAGCTCAAGTAAAGGCACAGAACAGGCATGTCAAACTGCCGGCCCACAGGCCGGATGCATCACACTGAAACCATGCCCACCCCATTACTGGCAATGGGAAAAATGTCACGATACGTCATACAATGTCACGGGTTTGACATGCCTGGCATAGAAGATTCATTTGCACAACACTCTGAGATTGTTGTCTTTGGGTAATGTTTTTGTAGTGACTTATGTTGTGCAAATTCAATCCAGGTGTTTGTTTAATCATTCAATGTGGAAGTCTCTGTTACATCCTTGGTATTCCTAGGATGCCTCCAAGCCAAGTATTAAATAAGGTTCATATAGTTTACTGAGTCAGATGAGAACATACATGCTGCTACTTATTGGGCTGAGGTAGCACTCATGACCCAAAGAAAAATAAGTCCCAGTGAGTTTCTTCCTTGGTTACAATATTGGTAATTGCCACCTGGATGTTTTCTGGCTACAGTGTAGATGTTTTGCATTGCATTGTTCTGGATTAAAAAAATAAATTATAATCTGACTGTTAGTTTATATAAGTACCCTACATCCTGGTACATCCAGGACTCTTAATATATTGAAGTTGATATTAAATTAATCCCTGTTCTAGATTGGTGCAACACAGGAAATAACTAAAGCTTGGCTTGAGCAACATATTAAACCACCAAGTACAATCAGGATGTAAGCAGGAGGCCTCTGATTGACCCAGAAAAGTATATTGTTTTTGTTTCCAAGTAATCTGCAAATGGAGCCTAACATAGAATACGTTGCAACAATTCATATGGGTGGTGGTAAGAGCTTTGCGTCACTGTGATACATCTTTTCAAAGCTGTCCAAGTCAAGAAACAGCAGTTTTGACTTGTTTATTTGTTTAAATATAGCTTTTGCATAACCGTAACCTAGGTAACACATAGAAGATTAAAATCAACAGCAATAGAATACAGCAATAGAAACCTAAGATAGTAATGCTGATCATAATGTATAACATATTCCTGAGGCTAAAAATTCCAATATTAACAGACCAGTTAGGGCATGACAACAGAATCTGAAAATCTGATAATGCTCCTTTCTACTTCAACTTGCATCAAATATAATCAGAGGCAAGGTGTGTTGAGTTTCTTTTTTTCTTCTTCAATATTTTATTAGAATTTTTTAACATAACATAAGTCATTCAGTAATTTGTAAACAGCATGTTGTCTGGGTAACATTTATAAAACAGTCAGTAGTAGTAGTAGTAGTAGTAATAATAATAATAATAATAAATAATAATAATAATAATAATAATAATAATAATAATAATAATAATAATAATAATAATAATAATAATAATGATGATGTTGGAAGGCACCTTGGAGGTCATTAATCCAACCCCCTGCTCAGGCAGGAAACCCTATACCATTTCAGACAACTGGCTTGCCAGTCTCGTCTTAAAAACTTCCAGTGTTGGAGCATTCTCCACCTCTGGAGGCAGGTTGTTCCACTGGTTAATTGTTCTAACTGTCAGGAAGTTTCTCCTTAGTTCTAGGTTGCTTCTCTCCTTGACTAGTTTCCATCCGTTGCTTCTTGTCCTGCTTTCAGGTGCTTTGGAGAATAGCTTGACTCCCTCTTCTTTGTGGCAGCCCCTGAGATATTGGAACACTGCTATCATGTCACCCCTCACCCTTCTCTTCGTTAAACTACACATACCCAATTCCAGCAACCATTCCCTATATGTTTTAGCCTCCAGTCCCCCAATCATCTTTGTTGTTCTTCTCTGTACTCTTTCTAGAGTCTCTGGGAAGTCGGGGAGGGGGGAGGGGAGGGGTGGGGAGGGGTTGGGAGAGGGGGGGAGGGGGGGTTTGTATTCAAAATGTATTGTAAAACTTTTCAATAAAAAAGAGACTCTTGGCCAATTCCCTTTTATAGGCATCAATGAATGTTCTAATAGCTACAGTGGAAAATTCACCTAGATAATCATAGATGGTTTACAATAATATTAAATAATAAATAAAACAGATCATTTTTTACAAGACCATTATGTATCCCAACCCAGAATGGGACAACTCTCCATGGCCAAATTGCCATGGCCAACCTTCTGGAAGACAATTCACTGTGGCCAATTTGCCATGGGATAACTCACCAATTTAACAAATACAAAAGTTAAATTAATTTCAACAGAACTGTGGTCAATAATAAAGAAAGTCAATCCAGAAATACAAAAGTTACAATAATTTAGACAAAACTGTGCTCACCAATAATAAAATAACTGAAGGAAATGATTAATACAGTGTTGAATTGCAGTGAGTTGTCCTGTGGTGAGCTGGCCATGGTGAGTTGGTTATGGCAAACTGGCCATGGCAAATTGTCCTAGACCCATCCTTCAAAACTCTAATAATTGCTGTGTTCATTCCTATCCTAGCCCTGGGTAATCCTTGACTAATAGATTATTAGAGAGCTCATAATTTATAATTGTTCCAAAGAAGACAAAAATTGTTGGTGAGTTGTTTATTACTCTAAAGGTGGGACAAAGTACAACAGAAAGATGACAACAGTTGTAGTTTTAGTGTTAGAAAATATAAATAGATGCATCCAGTGCTTTTTTTGTAAAAAAAAAAAGGTGCTGGAACTCACACACGTCATACAACCCGCCTTGCTTACTCTACAAGGTTCCATTCAAAAAAGGTGCCAGAACTCCATTCTGGGTGTTCTATGATGGAAAAAGCCTTGGATGCATCATATTCAACTACCCCAATCTGTAATAGATAATGGAGCTTTGCTTGTATTCTAAGGACATTTGTGTTTAGAATCCACATTATTAGTTTTTGGTGTTATTTGTCTATGTATGTGTGATAACATACAATTACCAATGACTCTAGGTTAACCTATCACATATACATCCAGATAGATTTATTGTTCTTTCTAGCATGGAGGAGATAACAAGTTTTTATACACTGTACTATAAGAAAAAAGAGTGAGCTGACAAAGGAGGAGAAATCTGGTGACGTAAATAAAAATTATATGGAAAGAAGGAGAAACAATGTCATGCTTTAGATGGCAGACAGTATGGCTTCTAGACAAAATTGGCTGTTGACTGTTAATATTTCTGGGATGAGCTAAGATAAATCTTTTGACTTGATTGTGAAGAGAGTCCAAAGACCACATGGAACAAATGTATCCTGTCCTATTTCTGGGAAGCCAAGAAACAGAGGGACATCATATCCAGCCAACCAGAGAAAACAACTTGCAACCCAAAGGGGGAAAAGGTCAGCCAATGCAATTATGCTCTTTATTTATTTCTAAGTACAAACTAGGAATACAGAATAGAAGTACAAACTGGTTCAGATTTAGCCAATGTTGTAGACTGCATACATGAAAAGATAGACTTTACCAGAAAAAGGAATCCTTGCTTTGATTTTGGAAAAGAAATATTGCTTTACAATTTCTGGCAACTATATCAGTGGTGGGATTCAGCCAGTTCGCACCACTTCAGCAGAACCGGTAGTGTAATGTATTGGCCTTAATTGCTGCAATCAATTGTGTAATGTGTTGACCTTAATTGCTGTACTGAGTTGAATGATTGCTTAATAGCTGTATTGTTTGAAACTCAGACTGCTGGTCTCCAGGACTGTTAACTGTGTTTTGGATGGGAATTGTTACTTTAAATCTATTGGTTGTCACCTAGAGGCAATCTGTTCAGCAGCTGTTAGGGCTGCTTCTGTTGTTACTGAATAAACATGTTTGCTGTTTCACCGCTCTGCCTCGTCAATGCCTAACCGAACCAAGAACATAACAGGTAGCTAATATTTTGTTGCCCAGGCCCAGATTGTACTTCTGGAAGCAGCATCCACACAGAGAACCGGTTGTTTACATATTTGAATCCTGCCACTGAACTGTATTACTTGTTGGTTCAATGTTGTTTTATGTTTTTAATTGGTGCTTTGTGGCTATTTATCAGTACGAAAGAAGGGAGAAAAGAATCTAGCATGTTTAGTTAAGATGACTTGATGAAAGCTCTGCCTGGATCGAAAACCTGTTTTGCTTTGCTGAGCTAAGAAATAGCAAAACAACAACAACAACAACAACAAAACAATCACAAGAAGTGAGATTACTGCATTTTGAACAAAATCCTGTAAACCCGAAAGCTCTCATGAGTGTGTGTGTGTGTGTGTGTGTGTGTGTGTACTCTTCACCTCAGGGGGTTTATTCTGTATACCACAGTCCATGTAGTGAAGAACTGAAGACAGCTCCATCATCCCTGCCAATCTGGAAGCCATTGGAAATACTTTTCTCCCCCTTGTTGGGGGCTCAGCACTCAGTTGGGGGTCATGTTTTGGCTATTTATCAGTTTGCTTAATTATTTTTTTGCTTTTATTTTTTTTTACTATTTTAAGACAGTTGGTTTGGATGGATATTGAGAAATTGAGAAATTATTTGGTTGGTTCTCTTCATTGTATTTATTTGTTAATCACCTACAGTGGTAAGTATATCATTTTTTTGTAAATTGGATTAAGCAAACTGATTTAATATGTAGCTCATGAAGTTCAGATTCCACTTTTGCCCATTCTCTATAATGGTTGGGATCTGTGCGCTAAAATATCAAGTTGTCAGATTTTTTAAAACAGGTATTACTGTTAATTACACAATTTTGCTTCATAACAGATCCTGCTGCTGCATAAAGCTTTGGTCTCTATTTTTTTTTTTAATCCCATTTATATCCCACCCTTCTCCGAAGACTCAGGGCGGCTTACAATCTAAGAAGCACAAATCAATGTGCTTAGCAATAGCCTTCATTCTATGTATATGCCTGCTTATTAGGGCTTTCGCCCCCCCCCAGTGGCATTTTTACAAAGTCAGCTTATTGCCCCCAACAATCTGGGTCCTCATTTTACCCACCTCGGAAAGATGGAAGGCTGAGTCAACCTTGAGCCTGGTGGGACTCGAACCTGCACTAATTGCAGGCAGCTGGTGTTACTTAAGGAGGCATTAGCCCACTGCTCCAATTAACAGTTAATTAATTAACTATTAACAGTCAAAATCTCTAAATGTCTCCCACAACCATTGTAGCATAATTTGTCATAGATTGTGTCAATAGATGCATGGAATAGTTTTCTGAGATAGTGTACCAAATTGTTGAGGAAATAGAAGAACTGTAAAGAAGGATACCAGCAGCATGTGGAATACATGTGATATAAGAATGGTAATTATCTTAATAATAGTGGCAATGCACAAAATGTAATGAACTGATTAATATATGTGTGTAGTCTCTGTTGCTGCTGTTGTTGTTGCTGAGGTCACAGGAGATAAAAACCTAATGATCAATTACTTTTAAACCTCTCTTTAAAACTGCCTTTAAAAACTGCCCTAAAATCTGATTGGCCCAGAAGTCAAGCCACTGATGATCTTACAAAGATATCAATCCCTTTAATAAGCTCTTAAGAGAACATAATAACAGACACCACGCACAAAATGGCATTTATATTGCTATTGCCAGATCCCTTAAAACTTGGAATGTAGGAGAGCCTCTTGCATTATCTGTGGCAAAAACAAATCAAATCACATCATTTATTCTCAGGAAGAGATGCTTTCAGTTCTACTGCCACAGCATATCAGTCAAAACCCATGTATTTGGTCCAGTAGAAGGATAGTATAAAAAAAGCAGTGTAGTCAGATATAATTCTGAGCCAATGCATTCATTTGTTTGATTAATTTACATCCCACTTTTATTTTGTACAACTCAAGCCAATGCTTTTATCACAACAAACACGTAAGCTAAGTTTGGCCAAGAGAGAAAGTGATTGGTGCAAAGTCATCAGATATCCTTTGTGCCTAAGGAAGGATTGGAACTTGTTTCTCAGCTTTTGGTCCGGCACCTTAATTACTGTTTATTTCAGTTGCACAACACTTTGGGTTTGATTTCCTATGAATGTACATTTTTCTCTTTAAATGTACAGTGCCTGCTACTTTCTTATTTCTGATGTAGCTATACTTTGACTGCATTGACCCCAAACATTTATTCTGCTTACTGAATTGCCTCATTTTCTTAGAGCTGGATTTGTGAAAACATACTAAATCAAAACAATGACAGCAACAATCTAAAGAAAGTTGTGTGAAGACACTTCTTAGGATTTTTAACTGTTGTAGTTAACCAAATGGTGTAAATAAAGTCCTTCACTACACAGGGATATTATAGTGAATATTACCAGTAAATATATTTTATTTTCTCTTATTGTAAATGATTCATTTTTACCTCATATAAAGAAGCTTCAATTCACAAAAGCGGATCATCACCTTCATCATTGTCCTCATCACCATCATCATCATCATCTATTTTTTGTTTAAAAACACTGTATTTCCATTTCTTTATTCACATCATGAATTTTAAATTAATAGAATACCTGCTATTGACACCATGGCTGGGTTTACATAAGTTTTTAGACAAAGATAAAATGGGGCTGGCAGCTTATAACTTAGCAATGCTGTTGTTACGGGAATGGCAAATGAATCCAGATCAAAGCTATATTCAGACACGAGTATTTGAACATGAGGGATAATTTGCATAGAGAATTATCTACAATCCAATACCACTAGGGTTGTAATTAAATATACTGTATATAAATTAAAATAATCTCAGTCAATATGATATATCCTAGGTCAGGGGTCTTCAAACTTGATCCTTTTATGACTTGTGGATTTCAACTCCCAGAATTCCTCAGCCAGCCGGGCCAAGTTTGAAGACCCCCTGACCTAGATATTTATGTTGAAACAGATGAAGATATTTTCCTTTTAAATCTTAATTGAGAAGCACCCTGTGCTAGACAGCCCCTAATTCCAATAGTCATAGCACGTACTCACATTCCATTATTTTTCCATTGTTGGAATTTAACTTATTTTCAAGTTTTTCTTCCATTTTGTATCATTTTTGATTTGCATCCAGTTTGCATCCCGTTTTTGTTTTTGACCTGTTTTGCTATCTAACTCTTATCTAAGTAAATTTCTATAGGTACCATAATATGTGGTGCTGTTTTTTTTTTTAAAAAAAATCTGGTTTATTTCTTATGTAGTTACAGCACAATGGACATTTTAATAGTAAACTATTGACTTAAGATTGAAACCATTACAATAAAATCTGTGATGTGCATTGCAGCCATATGTATGTGTGTGTGTGTGTCTGTGTGTGTGTATCTATCTTTCAATTATGTCGGATTTTTGGAACTGGCCTGCATAAATCCTTGCAATTTTCTTGGCAAAGTCCTTCAGAAGTGGTTTGCCATTCCCTCCTTCCTAGGGATGAGAGTAAGTAATTGACCCAAGGTTATCCAGCTGTCTTTATGCCTCAGACAGGACTAAAACTGACTTCTAGTCACACAGTCCCCAGTTTCTAGCTTGATGACTTAAAAACTTCACCAAATTGGCATTATTGTAATTATATTATATTATATTATATTATATTATATTATATTATATTATAT
>JAKJMR010000774.1:0-10020 GCA_024449315.1 Daboia siamensis | reverse complement strand
ATTATATTATATTATATTATATTATATTATATTATATTATATTATATTATATTATATTATATTATTAACATTACACTATACTACACTATCATACAGATAGTCCTTGACTTACAACAGTTCATTTAGTGACAATTTGAAGTTACAACATCACTGAAAAATGTAACTTATGACTGTTTTTTATACTTACAACCATTGCAGCATCCCGGTGGTCACACGATAACTCATATTTATGATGGTTGCAGTTTACCAGGGTCAAGTGATCACCTTTTGTGACCTTCTGACAAGCAAAGTCAATGGGGAAGCCAGATTCACCTAACAACCGTGTTACTAATTTAACAAATGCAGTGATTCACTTAACAATTGTAACAAGAAAGGTCATATAATGGGGCAAAATTCACTTAACAAATGTCTCACTTAACAATGGAAATTTTCGGCTCAATTGTGATTGTAGGTTTCTATTCTCTTCTATTCTCTTCTATTCTATTCTATTCTATTCTATTCTATTCCATTCTATTCTATTCACATTACATTACATTACTCACATTTCATCATTATCTTGTTATAAAGATTTATAGCAGCAAAATAAAAAGGGGAAAAATGAAAAACTCCTCCACTTTCATGAGAAGTCTGCCCATTCAATTATTTATTTGAGGGAAGGATAACATAGCACATTATGCAGACTCAGCCATATAAAGTTGGACAGTGAGGGCATCAAGTCTCATTCCCTACTTAGTCCAAGAAGAAGAATTCCAATATCCCCAATAGCTGTCCATCTGCTGCTTCAAGAATATCCACTAGAAAGGTCACCATCTCCCTTGGTTCCATTCTCAAACTCCTCTTATTGCTAGGAATAAGATTCCCTTTCTGAATAGTTTTATTTTTTCGGATATCAGGGAGAGCCCAGCCTATAAAATCCACTCTTTCATAAACTATGTCAGATCTGTTGCTGAATCCAGTCCTATGCAGAGTGTAGAATTCAGATATACCAGGCAGACAACCTTCTAATTTTGCTAGGAACATGCCCAGTGAAGACTAGTCCATGTCTTCTCTAATTAGGCCATCGTGCATTATCTTCATCTTGCCGTTTTCTAACATCCAATCTTTCTTTTTAGACAGCCTTTTTGAAATGGATAAGTATTGAACTGATTGGTTTCGATTCTTTTCCATATGATTTTTTCTTATGACTCATTGGTACCTTTACTACTTTATTATGGAAAGGTAGCATCTACATGCAATCTATGAAAATAATTCTTTCTTTCTAAAGCTTTGCACCTCCTTCTCCTCTGCTTCTTGATGGAGGAAGTATTTAGAAAAACATACCTTTCTGAAAGTCTTCTCCGACAATCGAATCCCAAGCCGCCACAGGCTTCCTATGAAAGGAAGCCGAAAAGGTCCTGGTGGATAGTGTTTGCCTTCGTATAAGCAGGACTTTTTCAAAAAGCCAAGAATCGTGTGTGGAATCTTAATGATCCAAAATAAAAGTTGTTGCAACATTATTCTGCCTTCTCCCTCTCTAATTTTGAATGCCTGCTGTATCACCTTTGGGGAGAAACTTGCTTGGTTTCTTCTGGGATATTGTTCCTTCTTTCTCTTTGTTGTTCTGATACTATCAGCCTTTATATATCACTTCTTATTAAGATTCCTTCTGACACCTCAATCAAGAAGCTTAGGAATGTGATTGTCTATGGTTGTTTGAGATAAAATTAATTATTAAAGAGGTGAGAGAAACATTTGAGGAGATGTTTAATACCAAAGGTCACTCTAATCCATCTCTGGCCACGCAGGTGATCAATTATCAGTTCATATTGTTTATGCATAACTAATGAAGGAGAATATTTGTAGCTCAGGGTTGAAATGAGGGGTCCTTGGTGTTCTTTGAGGTTGCTTGTTTTCTTGCCTAGCACGCATGTGCGGGGGAACCTTTATCTTTTATATAACATAATGTCAGAATTGGAAGGGACCTGGGTGTGTGTGTCCAGATTTCCCCAATGGCTTTCTGGATCAGCACGAGTGGGGAGAGGGCATGGTTCCATGTGAGTGGCCAGCAAGCGCTGACAGCTCCATTTGCTTGAGTGGCAAGCATGCTTGCCTGCCGCTCGCATAAATGGAGAGTGCACATGCGTGCTTGCCTGCTGCTTGCGCAAGTGAAGATGCATGTTCATGTGTGTGTTTGTTTGCCAGCTGTTTTCACCAGCTGGTTGCAAACCCCTCAAGGCCCACTAGTGGGCCACGGCCCACAGGTTGGGGACCTCTGTCCTAGTCCAACCCCCTGTTCAAGCTGGAGACCCGATACCATTTCAGACCAATGGCTGTCCAATCTCTTCTTAAAAATAATCTCCATTGATGGAGGATCCATAGTATGATATCCTTTCCCAAAACTCTAGTGGGTCAATACAACACTTACCTATCTCCAACCTTTAAATAGAACCAGTTTGGTGATGTGTTGGAATGTAGTAAGGATGTGGATTGCTTGGAGGAAGGGAATGCATTCCAAAGGACTAAGGTGATTCAATCCTGATATTATCTGTGAGAGAAAGAGAGTAAAGACAGCACGTTTTATATTGTAGATTCAGAAGGCAGGATGTTTACTTTTCCAAGATTTTTTTTCTATAAGTATGAAGCAATAAAAGTTTGGAAGTATCACCAACTGTCATTCTTGGTTTTGGGTTTGACACATGTATTGGCTACAAACTGAGAGACCATGAGTTCTAGCCCTGCCTTGGGCACAAACCAAGCAATGTGATCTTGAGCCAGTCACATTTTCTTAGCCCTAGGAAGAAGGCAATGGCAAATCACTTCTGAAAATCTTATCAAGAAAACTGCAAAGACTTATCTATGCAGTCTCCGAGAATCAGACACAATTGAAAAAAGAAAAATAATCATTTCAATACGCGCTGTGGTGATGTATTGGATTGGTTTCTTCTGCTCATAAAAAGAATAAATCTTTCTCATCCTTCATTTTAGCAAGAGTGACTTGCTATAACAAGAATTAGAAACCTGATCACAATGACCAATCATATGAGATAAAAAGTCAGGAAAGTGGACAATATAGAAATATGCAAGAAGTATTCCTACGCAAAAGGTGCTCAGACATTTTTTTTTTATGATCAGAGAAACAAGATTACATTTGGAAGTCTGCTCAGGCAGACACCTCCCTGATTCATTGGCATATAAGGGAGAGGAAGTATAGCACAATCAGACTTGCGATCACAGATTTTGTTATTATAGCGAATCTCAATAAAAATGTTTTAATCATCCTGTGCAATGACTTTCTGGTCTGGTATACCTAGTGGGCTGGCATATATCAATCATAGTTTTGATCAGGGTAGGAACAATGTTGATCCCCTTTGGTTGTGAACTATGTTGATTCTTCTGGTTGCAGGTAAACCAACTGTAGTAATATTGTCAATGCAAGTGGTTATAATAGGAAGTGGGATAGCTGGCAATCTTGCTTCATGATGACAATCTATCCCATCCCAAAAACACAGAGAACACAATCTATCCCATTCCAAAAACACAGAGAACACACACAACAAAAAGTTCCAGCTGGAAGAAAATTCTTTGGCTTTTTCCATCAAGCAGTATTGCCATACAATGCATACTATGAGTTGTGTGCCAGTTATGTCCATTCCTGGACCAGTGTGACTTTCTCACAGTTACCTAGGCCCTCCTCACCTCCTGTCTGAATCATGGTAATGTGCTGTGCATAGACTTATCCTTAAAGAGTATCCAGAAGCTTCAGTTGGTTCAGAACACAAAGCCTGCACAATTTTGCACCAGCCTAGACTTATCTTTCTATCTCCTTTTTTGTGGAAGCTGTACTGGCTGCCAGTCTATTTCCAGGGACAATTCAAGGTCTGGTTATCACCTTTAAAACCTTACATGACTTGAGGCCAGTCTACCTGAAGGCCCACCTCTCTCCAGTTGGATGCACACAGCCCACCAGAGTGGAAGGCAGGGTAGATAATGCGTTCCATCTATTAGGGATGTACATTTGGTGAGACCACATAAAAGGCCCTTCTTGGTAGTGGCCCCTTCTCTCTCAAACACCATTTCCCCAGAAATATGATTGACTCCCACCTTGTTGCTTTTCCAAAAGTCCGTTTTGTCAGGACCATGAAATGAAGATGGTTGATCTGATTATATTGATGCTGCCATGAGGGGGGCAATATGGCTTTTATGTGGTAGATATTTAGTATTGTAAGCCATATACATTTGTTTAATAAGATAAATAAATACTTACAAAATAAATGCTTACTTTTTCCATTTGAAATAGATAAAAATCAACAAATTCCTGTGGCTCAAATAGGTTTTGAGTTTCCTTTTGCTGTGTCATTTCCTTCTATGCAAAAGTAATGATAAACTCTATAGCAAAAAATATTTTTTGGTAAGACCTTGGGAGATATTTTATGGTAAATGGAAATGTTTCATAAATCTATAAGAAAGAGAAGCAAATCTTGTTACAAGACCAGAAGGTCAAATAGACCATGAGTCAATTCTCATAAATTATCACTTCAGCCTTATCTGAAATTTGCCACCATTCCTCAGTTCTAACTACATGAAATTTTGGATAAAGGATATACTCTTGTTGTTTCTTAATAGCCATCACTGAGTGCATAAAATATATAAAATTTCCAGGAGGATAGCAATGGTAGACTGAACATGGGTCTGCTTTTGCAGAATTGAAAAAAAAATGTGATGAAAAAAGGAACCAGTGAATGAATTGGTTCCTCAAAACTGCTTCCCAAATTAAGGAGAGGATTATCCACAAGTTTGTTCCATGAAAAATCTTCCGATGAAGAGATACTAAAAACCAGTAGATTTGAGAGCTGGAGGACCTGGGGGAAAATCATTGCCTAAACCATAATTCAGCATCTTCATAGAGACACTAGTTCATCTACTGTGTTTCCCTGAAAGTAAGGCCTACACCAACAATAAGCCCTAGCTTGATTTTGGGAGGGTGGGCCTAACATAAGCCCTATCCCAAAAACAAGCCCTAGTTTTGGGGTAAGACACACACCTAAAAACCAAGCTAGGGTGGGGATGGGGGTGTGGAGATGCCCCACCCACCCAACACCCTCTTACCTTGCAGCCAGGCCTCTCCTTGCTGGCCCACTTCTTCTTCTGAGGCCTCTTCTTTTTCAGTCACAGGGCTTTCCAGAAGGCCTCTGCAGCCAAGAACCAAGCTATGGATTGAATTCTGGAAAGGCCTGACTGCAAAATGCAGGCCTAAATGTAGCTGCAGAACTTCAGCCTCAGAAGTGGACTGGCTGGGTTGGGCTGTTGGTGCCAGATATAAGGTAAGGCCTACTCTGAAAATAAGACCTGGTGCCCCTTTTGGAGGCAAAAAATAAAATAAAAAATAAAATAATACCCAGTCTTATTTCCAGGGAAACATGGTATTTCTTCTCTTAACTACTTTCAGAAGCTCTTTGTGATTGATTTTGTAGATGTTAAGAACCTTCCAAACAGCAAGTTTTACTTTGTCAAGAGAATCTTCTTCTACCATGGCTGAAAGAAGTTCTAAGCAGGTTTAAGGATTAAAAACTAAACTTTAGCAAATGAAGGTAAATATATGTGTCCCAGGATAATATTCTAGGATCCAACAGGCATGCTGATTTATCATCAGTTTATCTGATTCTTAGGAACCAAAGGTGTGGCAGGATAAGGAAACTATTAATGACTTAATAGCCAGCCATCAATACACTAATTAACATCTAAAAACTACACACAACCATGAACCATAAAAATACAATGTGTAGAATAGCCCAGTGTGCATATTCTGCAAAGAGAGGTTTTCTGAGGATGGGCTCCAGGATGAGCCTTAAAAGTTTGGAAGAAAAAACCTTTGGTCCTGGTGACCGAATCAGATTGGATCCTGCAGTAAAACTTTAATTTTTGGAAAAAAATAAAAGGGGGACTAGTATTTTGACTTTGAAAGTTTCAGAGCCTAGATGGACATTAAAGCAGAGGTCCCCAACCTTTCTGGGTTGGCGGACCAGAAAGAAAGGGGCAAGTAAGTGCCTTTATGCACGCATGCACACATGCGACTGGGGCCATGAACATACATGTGATGCAAATGGGGCTGCAATCGCATGTGTGACACTCATGGTGATGCTGGTGCCTGCAACCCTCACGGCAATGCTAGCAACTGTGCGTCCCTCACAGCAACCCTTGTGGTGACGCTAGCACCCACACAATCCTCACGGTGATACTAACACCTGCACTATTTTTATTTTATTTATTTTATTTTAATTCCATTTATATCCCACCCTTCTCCGAAGACTCAGGACGGCTTACAAGCTTAGCAGTAGCCTTCATTCTATGTATATGCCTGCTTATTAGGGCTTTCGCCCCACCCCCACCCCAAGTGGCATTATTACAAAGTCAGCTTATTGCCCCCAACAATCTGGTACTAGTATGAGTGTGGGGGGTGAGTGTGCACAGACATGCATACTCACTGGCCAGCCACTCACACAGCTCGGTGGCCAACAGGCCATGGACCAGTAGTGGGCCGCAGCCCCAGGTTGGGTACCTCTGCCTTAAAGAACATTTGCAGTGAGATGTTTTAAAACTTGATAAAGATTTTAAAATTAATTAGAAAAACTTTCCATGGGAAAATTTTGTCAATTGGAAATTAAATAGATGATAAAACAGGACATTGATAGAAGGAACGTGAGTGAGCTAAAGATAACAGCTCTGTAGGTATGCCACTTCAATCTTGTATCTTCTCCTCCAAAATATGCCTCCTATTCTTTTACTTCTTCCAATCCTTCCTCCATAATTTTCAAGCTGTTGCTGATCATCTGTTCCCTTCGGTTCCATTTCTGTTAAATCTTGATAAAACTCTAGTGCATTTCCAGTGCAAAAATCAACAATCCTTTGCATGAGATATAATTCAAACTGCAATCTCTGAAAATTAAAATTCACATCTTTTCATTTGACCTGATGAAGTGCAGTCTTCACTTGATTTAAATCTGGTGAAAGAAAATATTTCTGTCTTTTTCTTAAAATCTATGTAGAGATTTCTCTGAAAGCATATATGTTTAGGTTTTCAGCTTTTATAGGGCTAGGGTTCTATACGGTGTCCTTCTTCCTTATCTTTATTTCCATTTTACCTTTTTGTGTGTGTGGGTGTTCTACATGGATCATATTCAATTTATTATCCAGCAATTTTTCAGTTTTCTAAAACTTAGCTTCCAAGGATTGTAATAATTTTTAAAGTAAAACTTTTATCTCCTTGATTACCTGTGTGCTTCCTTTCTATATTTCAGCAAATTGAATAGCACACTCTATTGACTGAAGAGAATAACAGCAGCTTTTGATTTCTCAAAAAACAGAAAGGGAGCCAAACACAGAGAGTTCCCCTAATTCAGGGGTCCCCAACCTGTGGGCCATGGCCCACTACCGGGCCACGGTCGCTTGGCCACTGGGACGCGTGAAGAGATGACCAGTGCACATGCACATGTGCGTGCACTCACCCCTCCTGCACTTTCAAATGACTTGTACTTCCAAATGAACAATTTGGGAGAGTGTTGCAATCTCTTTCCTTACAAGCAAAAGGAATTCTGTGTATTACCTACCCCAAATGGCATAAATGCTTTTTTTGTGACAAAGTGTCCGTCTGTGTCCAGAAAATGATTGGGGTTGGATTTTTTTTCAGGTGTTTACCATTGTTCAGAATCAAGGAGAACAGAGCGCAGGTCTGGTAAAACAGCTGCTCCCTAAAATGAAGAAAGAAAGAAATGGAAACATCTAGATAAGCTGAGTTTGCCTGTTTATATTGTACCATATTTGCCATATAATGCTCAATTTTTCCAGGTGCAGCAGACTCTTTTCAAGCTGTTCACTCTGGTCTTTGCACATGCAGAAATATTCTGCTTCTGTGCTCAGAGGTCCTCTTGGCATTCTCATCTGTCACCTTCAGTATGTCTAAGAGGCAATAATTTAAATGGAAAATGTCCTGTACTATGAATCTGCTTCAGGAACATTGGTGTACATTGCTCCTACTCTTGTCTTTTCCAGTGAAGATCCTGATTCCCCCCACACACTTTGACTCCCACCCCTTTCCTACTGAAAGCAGCTGAGAGACAACTTGGGAGAGTGAATGGACCAGGTTTATACTCCACTGAGAAAACATGTGTTCCTAAGGACTGGTACTGTATAAGCTATTTTTCCATTTTAGCTTTAAGTGCCCTAAAAACAGCTATATTGTTAGCAGACTGTACCATTTCACTGCTCATCTTCTGAGCAAATTTAAAAGCATTTTCCCCAATAACAGGAAAAATGCAAAGATTCCCAAAAGAGCAAGGGATTTTGTGTGAGACTACTGTGGCCAGAAGAGAATAGTAGGAGAGGAAGGAAAACTCACTTCCTAACTAGATGATGTAGGTTCCCAACCAAACTCACTAATGCAACAACTGATGTGCTACGCCCTGGAGAGAAACCTAGACTGTGGGAAATAAAAGTGGACCATTCTAAAGCTTATGCAGGTGTGTCAAAAGAAAAGAGAAGCAACTCAGTTGTAGAAGCAGGAAGCACTGAGGGTTTGTTAGTCACAATAGTAAAAGAGGTGCAGGATCCTGGATGGTAGTATGCAAACTATTGAAAAATATAGCATTGGTTATTTTGATGCAAGGGAAAGAAATCAATTTTGAGTGGTAGGATACTGTTTCCCCTTTCCAATTGAATGGCAACCAGCCCCCCTATGCCAGAAGTAACCAACCTTTCTCAGTTGATGGACCAGAGAGAAAGGGAGGGGGAAGCATTTTACATGTGCATGTGTACACAGGGCCATGAGCATGCACATGATGCAAATGGGGTGGGGCTAGCACTTGCGTGATACTCACTAGTCCTGTCCCATTCTTGCATGGCACAGCACACCATTTCTGCACACAGCACACCCATTTTTGCACCCTGCAGAGTGGTGGCGATGGCCCATATTTGCACCCCACAGTGTGGCGGTATTCCATTTTCATGCCCTGTGGCGTGGCAGTGGCATGTTTTCGCACCCTCTGGTGCAGTGGTGTCCCATTTTTGTACCCTGCAGTGTGGCAGCATCCCATTTTCGTGGTCCATGGGGTGGTGGCATCCCATTTTGCAGCCCAAGGTACAGCATCCTGTTTTCGCGCCCCATGGCTGCAGTGCTAGCAAAAGTGTGTGTGTGTGTGTGCACACACACATGCATGCACTGGCCAGCCTATCATGTGGTCCGTTGTCCAGCAGAGGTTGGGGACCCCGGCCCTAAGATTAAAAATGAATTCTCATTCATATCCAGACCTCAACCGGGGATAATAATCATAAGGGGAAACCGAGGCTAAAGCAATAATTTCCATCATGAATGCTGTTCTATATTACCAAGATGGAGCAAGTGGAAGAATTTTAGATGTGAATGGATGTCAGTCACAGAATCAGATAAAAGAAAAATGCCAGAATAGAGTAGAGTAGAGTAGAGTAGAGTAGAGTAGAGTAGAGTAGAGTAGAGTAGAGTAGAAGAGAAGAGAGGGTGACATGACAGCAGTGTTCCAATATCTAAGGGGCTGCCACAAAGAAGAGGGAGCCAAGCTATTCTCCAAAGCACCTGAAAGCAGGACAAGAAGCAACGGATGGAAACGAGTCAAGGAGAGAAGCAACCTAGAACTAAGGAGAAACTTCCTGACAGTTAGAACAACTAACCAGTGGAACAACCTGCCTCCAGAAGTGGTGAATGCTCCAACACTGGAAGTTTTCAAGAAGAGACGGGACAGCCATTTGTCTGAAATGGTATAGGGTTTCCTTCCTTAGCAGGGGGTTGGACTAGATGACCTCCAAGGTTCCTTCCAACTTCTTCTTCTTCTTCTTCTTCTTCTTCTTCTTCTTCTTCTTCTTCTTCTTCGTCGTCGTCGTCGTTATTATTATTATTATTATTATATTATTATTATTATTATTATTATTATTATTATTATTATTATTATTATTATTATTATTATTATTATGAATAGAATAGAGCTGGAAGGAACCTTGGAGGTCTTCTAGTCCAGC
>JAKJMR010000773.1:189051-202049 GCA_024449315.1 Daboia siamensis | reverse complement strand
GGGAATCCATGGGTCTCTGGTGGAAGGGGGTGGGACTGGGGTGGATGCCTTCCTTCCTTCTCTCCCATTGTCCCTTTCTTCTTCCCTTCTTTTTCTCCCTCTTTCTACCTCCTTTCCTTTTTTTTTTTTTTACGTAGCGGTGCTGAGACTTTAGTTCAGGGCTTTTCAACCGGTGGTTCCCATACCACTAATGGTACGCGAGCACCTGGCTGGTGGTATGTGGTGTCACCTTCCTCCCCCTGCTGCTCCCCACCTCCTCCTCCCCTGCGCTCCGCTCCTTCCCAGCTCACTTGCTGTCCGAAAGCATGCTGCTTGGCAGCGGCCTGCAAGAACCCTACAGACGGCACGCACAGGTGCAGAGCGAGGCCACACCCTCCCTAGGGACTTGTGCAGCAACCTAATTGATTTCTGATTGGTGCTTCTTTGGGGCACACGTGGCCAGGGAGGCGTGTCAGAGTCCCAGGTACTGGTAAGGCGATTGGCCTGCTCCTCCCCCATCACCTGCCAGCCTTGGGAGAGTCCCGCGCGAGCAGTTCGCCGGCTGCCGAACCCTGCCTTTCAAGCAGGAGCAGCCTTGCCCTGCTTGCCCTTGGCCACCTCTGCGGGTGCCACTCTAGCGTGGAGAGGGAGAGGCCAGTGCCCGTTCAGCCCGCCATCCCTGGGAGAACCCTGTGCAAGCGCCTTGCTGGCTGCCAAACCCTGCCTTTCAAGCAGGAGCGGCTGTCAAGCCCCGGGCTTGACAATCAACCAAGGGGGGGATCTGCACAGCAACCCAGCTACCTGGCCTGCCAGCCGCTCATTGTTCCGCCAATCAGCTGGGAGGCTGAGACTCTGGATTTGAGCTGCTGACCAGAGGAGAACACCGCTGATGAGCTGGGAGGCTGGGACTCCGGATCCCATGCCACCCACCAGCTGGAAGCCCCGGCGGGAGGCCTTGACACCCCAGCGGCATCGGCCTCTGAGTGGGCGCCGGTGGCTTCCAATGCACCCTGCACGGGGCAGCCTCCAAGCGGCCTGTGCAGAGCGGGTGGCTTCCGATGCACCCTGTACGGGCGGCCTCCAAGTGCCCCGCACAGGTGGTTTCTGAGCAGCACCGGCTTTGAGCGGGCACAGGTGGCTTCCGATGCACCCTGCATGGGTGGCCTCCAAGTGCCCCGCGCGGGTGGTTTCTGAGTGGCGCTGGCTTCTGAGTGGGCGCTGGCGGCCTCGAAGCGCCCTGCGTGGGTGGTTTCCGAGTGGCATCGGCCTTTAAGTGGGCGTGGGTGGCTTTCAATGCACCCTGCACAGGCAGCCTCCAAGCGGCCTGTGCAGATGGCTTCCGAGCGGCGCTGGCTTTTGAGCGGGCACAGGCAGCCTCCAAGCGCCCTGTGCAGGTGGCCTCTGAGCGTTCTGAGCGAGCCCGGGTGGCTTCCAATGCACCCCGCACGGGCAGTCTCCAAGTGCCCACACTGGCTTCTGAGCGCCTCCGGCTTCCAAGCACCCCACGAGTGGAAAGGATGCAAGTGAGCGGGGCAGGAGTGCGGGATCGGGGTGTACAGCTGAGCCGCGCTTCTCCGTGCTGTTTTGCTGTTTTTTGCAAAGTTGCCCCGGATCGGTAGAAAAGCCTCCAGTCTCCCCATTGCAAGCGTGGGAAGCACCAGAGCTCCTGATGAACCGTGTTTAAAGTAGAGAGAAAGAGAGCCGAGCTTGACCTGTGGGGCTGGGCTGTTTCTGCTTTTCCTTTGCAACTTGGAAGAATAACAGCAATAATAAGAGGAAAAGTTCTTGCTGTTCTGTTCCAGCCTACTACCGGCCCTGCAGAAAAGGCAGGGACAACCCCTTTACAAAAGGCAAAAGGCTGGAAGTAAGCCCGCCAAATTTATTTACGCAAAACAGATCCAAAACAGAGCAAACTGAACAAAACAAAATACGAACCACTAAAACAGGAGGTACTCAAACGGTTGCCTTCAGCAAACCAGCCCTCCCACACATTCCCCTTTTAAACAGTTCAAGGCGTGGCTTCTCTGCCTCCTTCCGAGGTGCCCCATTGCCTTCCTCTGTTTACTCCTGATTGACTGCCTCCTGTGTCGGGCATCCTTGAACAGGGCCAGCTGTGGGTCATCTTCATCCACGCTGTCAGGCTCACACAGCTGGGTCTGCGTAGTAACCAGATGGGAGGGGCCTGGCTGAGAGCTCTGCAAAGCTTTCTCTGCAGGCTCTCCAAACCCCTCCTCCTCCTCTGAATTGTCCGACCCAACTGCCGAACCCACAGGCTGACCCTGAATCACAACACTTGCATGATTTCCAGACGTTTCCGTGCCCACCCCACTCCATCCCAAGAAGCACATTATTTGTAGTTTGGACTATCAGGTTGCTTGGCTGCTCTCCTCCTTTGCTCACGGAGTGTGCGCGTTGCCCTTTGCAAAAGATTGAGCCCCCGCAGTTTTGCATTGCAAGATTACTTTGCCTGAAGGAAGGGCGACTTGGTGGTGATTCGGGTTTGTCTCCCTTCCTTTGGAGGAGGGAGAAAAGCATCGCTGTCTTCCTTCGGGCGGGAGAAAATTAACTTGATAACAGAAGCAATGCGACCAGAAATGGGCATCTCTCGACAGCGCTGGGGAGTGCTGTGGGAAAAACGATGTACACAGAGATGATTGGGAATGCTGGGCTCTGGTAGGGGAAGAATGACTGGAAGTAGCAGCCTGAAAATGGGAGATGGGCAGGTTGTGTGAGGTGCAGTACGTGCCTGAAAATGGGAGATGGGCAGGTTGTGTGAGGTGCAGTATTTGTAGTTTGGACTAGCAGGTTGCTTGGAAGGGAGGGAGGGAAGGAAGGAAGAAAGGAAGGAAGGAAGGACAATGAGAGGGAGGGACGAAAGGAAGGAAGGAGGGGAAGGACAGCCAGAAAAAGAACTCCCTTGAGCACTGCCCGCTGAACTTTTATTCACCTCCAACGTTACAAAAAACTACATCAGTCTCATACAAAATAGGATACATAGAAATAATTGGATTACTCAGGTGCCTATGAGATCACACAAAAACAAGGTACCATAAGATGTATGTGAAGGTTTTATCATAGCGTTTCCCAAGCCTCCCACATGCCAGCCTCTTTCTAAGCCAGGAGAGTGTGCTCTCACTGAAACCAAGAGAGAGGCCCATTAGGGGGGTCTGGAAAGGCTGAAGAGTGAGAAACCAAATTCTTGAGAGACCAAATTCTGGCCGTTCCCACAATAGATTAAAAAAACAACGGCAGGTTAACTATGTTTTAAACATCCACTCCCGCTTTTAAAAAAATAAAGTTGCATAGTACAAAACAAAATAAGGCAGCAGGGTTGTGATGCAGCTCCCTTCTTTGCACCCTGCAGGATTGGTGTGTGGGATCCCATCAGAATCCACCTCGAAGGGGAGGTATATGTTGTTCCTCTCCATCTGGCCTAAACGGAGTAACTTTGCAACTCTAACTGGGTTTTGTTGCTCAAGCCAGAAAGCAGGCAGAAAAAAAAAACTGCTTATCCCTTTGGGCTGCATTCACACAACGCCCTTTATACATCAGATATTTTGATGCTTCAGGTGTTGTGTTAACCCAGCCAGCACGGTTAGTACAAAACAAACAATAATGGAGAAAGAGGACAACCTTGTCTAGTGCCCTTAAAAATTCCAAATTCTCCATTAAAAAGCAGTCTAGCCGACTGTTCAGAATATATTGTTTGAATTGCATTCATAAATTTAGGGCCAAATTCCATTACTTTTAATTGATGCATAATAAATTTCCAATTAACTCTATCAAAAGCTTTTTGTGCGTCTACAAATATTATCGCCATGGGCCTATCTGAAAATTTCTGGTAGTACTCCAATACATTTCAAATTATTCGCACATTATCATTAAGATGTCTATAGGGTAAAAAACCATTTTGGTCTTGGTGAATAAAGTGAGAAAGAAATATTTTAAGTCTTTCTGCCAAAATGGTCGTACAAATTTTGTAGTCTACATTCAATAACGAAATTGGTCTGTAATTTTGGTTCAACGTCATATCCGAATCAGGTTTAGGAATTAAGGAGATATGAGCCTCTCTCCAAGATTCGGGCATTTTTGCATCAGTTAAAATGTTATTAAATATATCCCTTAATTGAGTACCTAGCAGGTCAATAAATTCCTTATAAAATTCTCAAGGCAGGCCATCCGGGCCTGGAGTTTTCCCCCGTTTGTTTTTTAATAGCTTCCTCAACTTCATCTATAGTTATTTCCTTATTCAGAAGTTGTCTAAAAGAATCCGAGATTGGTTGGGGGCGATAATTCTGAAAATATTGTTCTAACTTACTTTGCGGATATTCTTCCTCACTATAAAGTGGTCTATAAAATTCTTGTGCGATTTTTAGTTTTTGTTCCTTATTAATCACCAGGTTACCATCCTGATCTTGTAAATAGTCTATCCTTTTTGCTTTTTGTTCCTTTCTTAATCTGTAACTTAACCACTACCCTGGTTTATTAGCATGTTCAAAGTACCTTTGCCTACCCCGCTTAATTTTATCTGCCAGCTCTTTTTGATCAATCAAAAGAATCATGTTTGATCAAATCTTTTTTTTCTTTATGCTGGGAATTTTGGGGATCTAATTGCAGCGCCTCCTCAATTTTTGATAATTTTGAAAATAACCCAACTCTTTTTAATCTTCTTGTTTCCAACTGTGGGCCGAAAGTTTTATAGCGAGCCCTCTCACAACTGCTTTAGCTGTGTCCCAAATAATTTGCAGAGAGGTATCCTCTCTTTTGTTTTCTATATAAAAAAAATTCTAACTCCTTTTTGGTACTTTTAAGAAATCCCTCATCTCTCATTAAATCTGGTCTCATAGACCACCTCACCTTTTTTTTTTGGGGGGGGGGGGTCCTGCCCATTTGACTATTAAAGGGTGATGGTCTGCCCATACATTGGTGTTTATCTCTACCTCTATGATGGTCTCTTTGATCTCAGATGTCGACCAAAACATATCTATTCGAGACCATGAATAGTGCCTGGGGGAAAAATAAGTAAATTGTTTCTGAGTAGGATGTAAATCTCTCCATACGTCTGAAAGTCCAATTTGGGTTACTAGCTTATTCCATATTTTAGGCAGAATTTTCTTTGTCTTTTTATGTACTTTGGGGGGCCTGCCCCTGGTTCGTAGTCTTTATTGACATCTTTAATCGCATTAAAGTCCCCCAAAATACAGATATTTTCATAATCAAGATCAGTTAGTTTCTTATATAACTTTTTAAAAAAAGTTTTCTGTTCCGTATTAGGCGCATATATAACTACTAATAATACCTGTTTGAAACCTTAGTTTCCAGCGCTAGTATTCTTCCCTCTTCATCAGAGTACACTTGTTGTGTCACTAATCCTTTGAGGTCATACACAGCAATACCTCGTTTTTTCTGATTGGCCAAGGATACATATAATTTCCCCAATTGGGGGCACTCTAATACTTTTTGATGTTTTTTACATATATGAGTTTCTTGTATACAAATCAAATCGCAATTTTGTTTTCGTAAGTTAAGCCAAATTCTTTTCCTTTTAGCAGGGGCATTTAATCCGTTAATATTAACGGAAAACAAATATAATTCTTCTTCCGTACTCTTACTTACCTGCAGCCTTTTGTCTCTGTGATCTAGTTTCAACTTGTAGCCCTGTTGCATCTCCAGTCCTATTGTTGCTATTCATCCTCTTTCCTTGGTCATCTTGCTGCTCTATACTGGGTTCTTGTGAAATTTCTTCCATACTCTTGCTTTCTGTTTCTCCTTCACTTTCTCGATCAAATAAAGTAACTTGTGTTTCATAAAAGTCCTGTGCTTCCTGAAGTGACTCCAGTTTAAACCTTTGAGTCTGCCACATAAATGATATTCCTTCTGGTAATAGCCAACGGTACCGAATCTTATATTTCCTTTAAAAAGTTGTAAGAAATTCAAACTGTCTTCTCGTATCTCGTACTCTCTTTGGTATTTGTGGCAGTACTGCTATACGTTTTCCCTTGTATGTAAATGCTTGGAGCCTGGTTTTCTGGAGTATCTCATCTCGAATTAACTTTTTAGTAAAACGGATATTGCACTTCTTTGGGTAGATTATTATGTCTGGCATAACTAGTATAAATGCGATAAACTTCGTCCACATCTTGTAATATCTCGGTTTGGTCTCTTCCCAAAAACCCAGCCATAACTTCTCTCATCACTTCTCGAAGGCATTCCTCTTTTTCTTCCATTATATTCTGGAAACGTAGGAAGTTCCCAGATTTATCCATTTCCAGCATCACCATCTCATTTTCCAATCGTTTGTTGACTCTGGCAAAATGGGCATCCATCTTCCCCACTTTCTCATCCGTTTTGGCAATTTTCATTTCTATAGTTTGCAGTTGATCTTCATGTTTAATTAAAATATTCTGCATTTCCTCAAATCTTGTATGAAATTGTCTAGTCTCATTTGTCAATATTGCCACATTCGATTTTAGTTCCTCCAAAACCTTAGATGTAGATTCTTGATTATTGACCAAGGTATCTTGGTTCTTAAGAACCGTATCTTATATTGATTTAAGCATATCTTGCCATTCTTGGGATATAGTTAAGGATTGGCTTGTAACTGGGATATCTTCTGCAGATTTCTTCAGCATCTGTGGAATCGTTGTCACGGGGAAGGAAGAAGCTGTAAGTGTCTTCTTTTTAAGGGATGTGGTGGTGGTAGTTGTTGCCATCATTAGGAATTCTAAAATGTCTCTCCAGCCAACTGTACACCACCACGTTCTCTTATCTGTATCATTCAGTTTCACATTAATAATACATTCCCTTTGCCTTCCTAATCTCGAATTCCACTAATATTCTAATGTAATTCTAAAGTCAAAAAGGGTACGTAAATAGATTAAGTTAAATTATAATAATTAACCTATTATTAATTTCAATATATTTTAAATAAAGTATTTTCAGCTTCTAATATTAATATTACTTACTTTTGTAGCTTAATAATAACTAATAATAACAATCTTACACACTATTAGTAATAATAAACTTAGTCAATATAAGTTTAATTAAACAGCCAGATTAATATTAATATTTAACTATAAATAAAAATTAGTAACCAATGACCAAACTAATTCTAGAAAATGATTCCTAAAAAAAAGGAGCTATAGTTAATTAGAGTTAAATTGTAGGATAAGTTCGTTTAGTCGTTTAATCACTGGATGGGAGTAGAGATCACAACTTTGTTTAGAAGACAGCAAGCAGATCAAATTTGACGGTTCATGCAAATGGCGTCTGGTCTCTATTCCGAGAAAAGAGAAAAAATAGGCATACAGTTTAAATCCGTCGGTATCCTTTCCCAACACAGGTCAAAATAATCTTGTCTTATAAGCAGCAGCAAAGAGAATATTTTTTCCAAAAATTAAATTCTAGTGTTCCTTTCATAAACCTCTCCAATCGGCTGTCAAACACTTTGTAACAGTTCGCTTTTTATTTTCCTTGCCACTTTCTCCACTCGTGCTGGTTCACGTCAGCTAAGTCCAAACTCTTAAGAACGAGCTTCCAGTTCACTTTCCTCACATTGTTCAAAGTTAAAGTAGATCTCGGTTTAGAACAGATAAGATTACCGGGATGTTCTGGCTTCCAGCTTACAGCAAGTCACGGCTCCGGGACGCCATTACAGGCATCTTCTTGACGCGTCCGATCCCGGGGAGTTCTTCAGCTTCCCTTCACAGTTGCACTCTGCTTCGGAGCTGGAATGCTCCCCTCACTTTCCCCAAGCTTTTCCCGCTCGAGGATGGCTTTAATTTGCCATCAAACGCGGCAAACAGAGCTGTCGGTTTCAGGAGAAAGTCCCTAGTGTGCTCCGCTCCGCCGTGACGTCTCGGAAGTCGGCGACAGCGTTTTTAGGGCACAAAATGGAGTCTGTACAAAAGGCACCCCGATCAAAGTTTCCGTGCCTTGCCAAAACGTAACCAGCACTGCGTCAGTCTTATGCAGGTAGTCCTCCACTTATAACCACAATTGAGCCCCAAAGGTCTGTTAAGTGAAACATTTGCTTAAGTGAGTTTTGTCCCAATTTCTTGCCACAGCTGCCGCCTCCTTTCCATTGTCCCTCCCTCCCTTCCCTCTTTGTCCCTTCTTTCTTTCCTTCCCTCCCTTCCCTCTTTGCCCCCTCCTTCCTTCCTTCTCCCTCCCTTCCCTCCCTCCCATTGTCCTGTGCTACGATGCCCAGACGCCATCCTGGCTTTGGCAGGCAACGAAGGATTCTCACCACAAGGAGCGGCCAGGAGTAAAGTGAACTGGTGACATCATGGCCCTGCCTGTGCACGTGCAGAGGCAGAGGAGTGCGCATGCTTGTAGGTGGCCACATGCGTCCCCTTCCTTTGCCAGGGGTTGCCACTTGACCTGCTGCGGCTGGGCGTGTCGCATGGCAGGAAATCTTGCACAGGAATTGCAGCCAGGAATTTCTCAAAACACACACACACAAACTCACTCACTCTTTCCCTGGCTTGCCCCACATCTGGGGTTTCCTTCCTCGCGAGGAGACCCGCAAAATTTCCTGCTTGCAAAAGGGCGATCACTTCTGCCTCTCTTGCAAAGACAGGATGGGGAAACCCCTGCCGCTTGCCTTCTCCTTTTTTTCTGCAAGGGAGGGAAAAGGAGAAAGTGCAGAAGCAGCCGGCGAGATTGCAGCCCAGCCCAGAGAAGGGGAAGGAAGAGCCAGTTGGAGAATGTGACACTCTCCCCCCCCCACCCCTGGAGGGAGAAGCCCCCCCTTGCCTGTCTGCTGCCTTGGCAGAGCCGCGCAAAGGTGCCAGCCACACAACACACCCAGCTGCTTGTTGCTTCCCCAGGATCAGCGGGCTACCCGGGCAGCACTTCTGCCTTGCGCAGCTGTCCCATTCACACGTGCGATGGTCCTCCAACCCTGCTGACGCCCGCAAACTGCCCGGCCTCCCCACCGCCTGTTCTGTACCAGCCTGCTACCGGCCCTGCAGAAAAGGCAGGGACAACCACTTTACAAACAGCAAGAGGCTGGAATTAAGCCTGCCAAATTTATTGACATAAAACAGAACAAAACAAGACACCAACCATGAAACAGGAGCTATGAAACAGGAACTATTCAAGTGGTTGCCTTCAGCAAACCAGCCCTCCCACGCATTCCCCTTTTAAACAGTTCAGGGCGTGGCTTCTCTCTGCCTCCTTCCGAGGTGCCCCATTGCCTTCCTCTGTTTACTCCTGATTGACTGCCTCCTGCATCGGGCGTCCTTGAACAGGGCCAGCTATGGGTCATCTTCATCCATGCTGTCAGGCTCACACAGCTGGGTCTGCGTCGTGACCATATGGGAGGGGCCTGGCTGAGGGCTCTGTGCAGCCTCAAGGCCATCATCAGCAAGTTCTTCAACACCCCCATCCTCCTCTGAGTCATCCGACCCAACTGCCGAACCCATAGGCTGACCCTGAATCACAACACTATCCCGCACCGCAGGGCCCTTCCTCCAGGTCTGCCGATCCGGATGCGGTCGGGATGGAAATTGTTCATGAAAAGCGGACACCAAAGCAGGGGCATGAACGGCGGTCGCGTCCTCCCAGGTGAAGTCCTCTGGTCCGTAGCCTTTCCATTCAATCAGGTACTGGAAACGACCTTTCAACCAATGTGAGTCCCTGATGCTGGTGACCTCATACTCGGGGGTGCTGACTCCATCACGAGGTCCTGATGGGGGAGGTTCCGCTCGGCAGAGTGGACAGGCCAGTTGCTCAGGGACCAACAGAGACCGATGAAAGACTGGGTGCACATGCAGGGAACGTGGCAGAGTTAAGCGATAGGCAACCGGATTGATGACAGCCTCGACTGGAAATGGTCTTAAATATCAGTGATCTAACTTTCTCACCAGCCGTGTTGACGGTAGGTTCCTGGTGGACAACCAGACCCGATCTCCCACCGATAGTGGAGGCGTATCCCATCTTGACCGATCAGCAAACCTTTTGTAATCGGCCTTGGCCTTCTCTAACTGACGTCGCACCAATCGATGGATCGCCTGTAACTCTGCCATGAAGTCGTTCGCTGCCGGCTCCGATGAGCCCACGGGAGAGAGGGGGAAAAACCGGGGGTGACATCCCACATTGGCCAAGAACAGTGTCATCTGTGTGGTGTGCTGCGAATTGTTGAATGCAAACTCAGCTATGGCCAGATAGTCCACCCAATTGTTTTGCTGCAGATTGACGTAGCAGCGCAGATATTGTTCCAGGATACCGATGACCTTCTTGGTTCCCCCGTCAGTTTGAGGATGATGCGCGGACGAAAGGCAAATCTTGATATCCAACGCATGCATCAACTCCTGCCAGAAGCGGGCTGTGAACTGGGCCCCCCTATCAGAGACGACTCTCAGGGAGGCTGTGCAGCCAAAACACCTGTTGAATGAACATACGACTAGTGGCGCTGGCTGACGGTAAGCCGCGACGGGATGAAGTGCGCCATCTTGGTCAGCATTTTCCACCACCATATATACTGTCGTAAAACCAGAGGATGGGGGTAAATCCGTCAGAAAGTCCATGAACACAGCCCCCCAGGGTCTTTTGGGTGTTGGCAAGGGCTTCAGTAATCCAGGCGGGGCCCCTGTCCCTGACTTGGCCTGCCTGCATGGGATGCAGGAAGTGACATAGGACTGGACGTCGTGTCGGACTCGGGGCCAGCAGAAGGTACGGGAGACCAGGTTCAGGGTCTTGAACAGGCCAAAATGCCCCGCCGCCGGGTTATCGTGACACTGGCTGAGGATGAGTCCCCTGAGTGGCCCTCCCGGAACGTAGAGCCGGTCACGATAATACAAGAGTCCATCCGTGACCGTCCAAGGAGAATCTGGCCCCACCTCCTCCTTCCGCTGAGCCACCCACACCTCCTGCTGCTGTACCTCCCGGATCCGAGCCTGTATATCAACCGGCTCCCGCACCGCAGCAAAAGACTCGACGGGGATCACTGTCCTGGGCAGAAGCTTGTCTTCCACTCGGGAATATTCGGGCTTCCTGGACAGAGCATCCGTTCTTTGATTGTGCCCACTAGGTATGTACCGAACTCGGAAGTCGAACCTCGCAAAGAAAAGAGACCACTGGATCTGGCGTTGGTTCAAATTCCGAGTGGTCTGCAGACTTTCCAAATTCTTATGGTCCGTCCGGACCTCGATTTGATGCCGCGTTCCCTCCAGATGGTGCCTCCAGGCCTCGAACGCCACTTTGATGGCCAGCAGCTCTTTCTCCCAGATTGTATAATTGCACTCCGAAGGGTTCAGTTTTCGTGAATGGTATGCGCAAGGGAAGAGGGTACCGCTGGGTGTCGTTGCCTGGAGTAACACCGCCCCAATGGCAATGTCGGAGGCATCCACCTCCACGACAAACGGCCGTTGCGGGTCAGGATGCTTCAAGATGGGCTCCTTCATGAAGGCTTCCTTCAAAGTCTGGAAAGCCCGTTGTTCTGGAGCGTTCCACTGGAACTGAGTCTTCTTCTGCAGGAGCCGGGTGAGGGGGGCTGTCAAGGCAGCAAACCCAGGGATGAAAGTTCGGTAATAGTTGGCAAACCCAAGAAGACGCTGAACATCCTTCACGCGACGCGGGGGTTGCCAACTCTGCAAAGACTCAACCTTACTCGGCTCCATGGCAATGCCCTCAGGAGAAATGCGGTGACCCAGGAAATCGATGGTCACCCGGTAGAACTGGCACTTCTCCAACTTGGTAAACAGCCGATGTTCTCGGAGCCGCTGCAGGACCTGATGGAGATGCTGATGGTGCACCTCACACGACGGGGAGTAGATCAGGATGTCGTCCAAGTAGATCACGACAAACTGATACAACAAATCCCGGAAAATGTCGTTCATGAAATGCTGAAACACGGCGGAGGCGTTGGTCAGGCCAAACGGCATCACCGTGTACTCGAAATGTCCATAACGAGTACCAAACGCCGTCTTCCACTCATCACCTGGCCAAACCCTGACGAGGTTGTAAGCTCCACGCAGGTCCAGTTTCGTGAAGATCTTAGTCTCCCGAAGTCAGTCCAAGAGTTCGGGGATGAGGGGCAGCGGGTAACGATTGCGCACCATGATGGCATTGAGTTTCCTGTAATCGCAGCAAAGCCACAATTCGCCGGACTTCTTTTTGACGCAGAGTGCAGACACTGGTGCAGACACTGGTGAGGACGAGGGCCGGATGAAACCGTGAGCCAAATTCTTCTCCAGAAAGTCCCGCAATGCAGCCAACTCGGGGTCCGACATGGAGTACAAACGCCCCACTGGGAGAGGCACGTCGGGGACTAAATCAATGGGGCAGTCATAGGGCCTGTGCAGGGGTAATTGATCCGCTTCTGTCTCGCTGAACACATCAGCAAAGTCAGATTGTTCGGGAGGCAAGGAAACCCTTGGGGAACCCTCCACCTGGCTGGCACAGATATGGCGGGAGTGGTCCACACACTGCAAGCTTGGGAAGGTGACCAAGTTTTGTGACCAATAGATCTGTGGGTCATGCGCCCAGAGCCACGCCAGTCCCAAGACCACGGGGAAATGCAGATCTGAGGTGATATAGAACTGGATGGCCTCCACATGGGAACTGATGGCCATACATAATGCTTGCGTGGCGGCCGTAATTGGCCCAGACAGGAGCACTCGACCATCGATAGTCTCCACTAACATGGGTGGATCCACCGGGCACTGGGCAACAGCCCATTTGGCCACAAATGCTGAGTCCATAAAATTTGTAGTGGCCCCAGAGTCAATTAAGGCATGGACTGGAATCCCCTCTGGCTTGCCAGGTAGGATCAGACGTGCCTCCAATATCAGATGCTGTGGAGGTCCACAGGCAGCATCGGAAAGACGTCGCTCAGTGTTGTGGGACGCCCGATCTATCACACCATCTAGATCGGGCTCGGGGCGTTTCCCGACAGAAAAGTAGGGGACTTTCTCGGGGCAGACTCAGTCACTGATGCCCGCTGTCACTTCTTTGGGCAAAAAGCAGCCAAATGTCTAGGGTGCCCACAGTAAAAACACAAACCCCCCCCCCCC
>JAKJMR010000773.1:118277-129644 GCA_024449315.1 Daboia siamensis | reverse complement strand
GTGTGTGTGTGTGTGTGTGTGTGTATGTGTTGCCTTCGTGCAGGAGTGGGCAGTTATTCCCTCTTTACGACCTGTGGACTTCAACTCCCAGAATTCCTGAGCCAGCCATGTTTAGTGACCAGTTCTTTAGTGACTCTTCAAATTTATGACAGACCTGGGGGCGGGGAGAGAATCTTTACAACCTGGTTCTTAAGTTCCAACAGCCCCCCCACACACACACACCAATGGTCATGTGACTGCTTGTTGGGTGCTTGGCAACTAACCCACATTTACAGCCGCTTGGTTTGTCTTGCAGTCATGTGACTGCGGCTCATGACGTCGCTTTTTGCAACCTTCTGACAAGCAAAGTCAGTCACTGAAACCATGTTACTAACTTCACAACTGCAGTGGCAAGAAAGGTCATAAAATGGGACAAAACTCACTTAACAACTGTCTTGCTCAGCAATGGAAATTTTGGGCTGTGGTTGTAAGTCGAGGACCTCCAATTTCCGAGTTTGGAAATAAATTGATGATGTTCTTAAGAGACCTTGATCAGATGGCCAAGGCTGAAACTTGACTGACAGTTCATCCCTCTCTTTTAAAAAATAAATGAAAAAATAAGCATTTAGAACAGGGCTCTTCAAACTTGGCCCTTTGATGACTTGTGGACTTCCAGAATTCCTCAGCCAAGCATGCTGGCTGAGGAATTCTGGGAGTTGAAGTCCACAAGTCATAAAAAGGCCAAGTCTGAAGACCCCTGATTTAGAGTTTGGGTCAGTGATAATTGCTAGGTGGATCCATACAGCATGCTAGCCTAGGTTCAAATGAGATTGGCTCTTTTGTGGCTGAGAATATGGTGGGAATTCAATCATGGCTTAGCCTGAAGTCATGCAGTATTAATCCTATTGAGGCAGGGGTCCCCAACCCCTGGTTCGTGGACTGGTACTGGGCCACAGCATGCCAGCAACCGGTGCAAACAAAGAAGCAAAGCCCCATCTGTGGGATGGAGGCAGCACACAAAACTCTCTGGTCTGTGGAAAAACCTTTGTCCACAGAACTGGTGCCTGGTGCCCCATGGGATGGGGACCTCTGTATTAAGCCACCATGCCTGTCTTAAAGGATGCCAGCTGGGGAGTCCTGAGAGTGGAGTCCACAGGTCTTAAATCATGCTGGCTGGGGAATTCTGGGAGCTGAAGTCCACCCATCTTAAAGGATTCAAGCTGGGGAATTCTGGAAATTGAAGTCCACACGTCTCAAAGTTGCCAAGATTGAGAAACCCAGAGCTAGCTTAACTCTGTGCCCTGCCTTGACTTCCCCCTGCCTCAAGTCCACAGATATTCTTTCCCTCGGGACGTGCAGTGCAAAATGAAACTGCTTTTTTTCTCTTCCGTTGCAGCATTTACCTTAAATGACACAATTAGCGAGTAGGACCCGCACGGAGTGACAGCCTCTTGCCTCTTGCCGGAGGTTGTGAGTGAGAGTCATCGAGGGGAACTTCCCTTGGAGGAAATGAACTAATCAAAGATCTGGGGGCAAAACGGGGACAAAAGAAAATGGCTCAGCTCCTTCTCGCTGATCTCACAGAGACAGAATAACAGAGCTGGAAGGGACCCTTGGAGGTCATCTAGTCCAGGGGTGTCAAACTCAATTTCATTGAGGGCCGCATCAGCATTGCGGTTGCCCTCAGGGGGCCGGGTGGGTGTGACCAGGGTGGGCGTGGCCTACTGGGTGGGCGTGGCCAGAGTGCGTATGGCCTACTGGGTGGGCGTGGCCAGCTCTACATCATTCGCATCGAGGGTGCCTATGGGGGCCTGGGCAGGAGTGGGACAGATCTGAGGGTCTCTGGGCCAGGGCCAAGGCAGTGGGGGCCGTTCCCTCACTGTTTCCAGGATGGCTTCACGGGCCGCATGAAACCACTTCGCGGGCTGGATCCGGCCCCCAGGCCTTGTGTTTGACATGTCTGATCTAGTCCAACCCTCTTGCTCAGGCAGGAGACCCTATACCCATTTCAGACAAATGGCTGTCCAGTCTCTTCTTAAAAACTTCCAGTGTTGGAGCATTCACACCTTCTGGAGGCAGGTTGTTCCACTGATTAATTGTTCTCACTGTCAGGAAGTTTCTCCTTAGTTCTAGGTTGCTTCTCTCCTTGATCAGTTTCCATCCGTTGCTTCTTGTCCTGCCTTCAGGTCCTTTGGAGAATAGGTGGACCCCCTCCATTGTGGCAACCCCTTCTTTTCATTAAACTAGCCATACCCAATTTCTCCAACCGTTCTTCATATGTTTTAGCCTCCAGTCCCCTAATCATCTCCTTTCAGATGGATGCTAAGCTCCATCCCCATCTATATATACTTTTCTTTGTGTGTGGCTGGGGTGTGTCACTTCACAGAGTGAAGCTTTTGGTCTCTGCTCCCTCGACCCCCATTTCATTTTGTGTAAATCTGTTTCCAGGAAAGAGATGGTTGTTTTTTAAAAAAACCCAAAAACAGATTATTTGTAATAGCTTGCAGTTTCTTGGCTTAAAAGCCCCTGAAAAGTCGCCTCAGTGTCCTGATCTGCGCTGCCATTGAAGGTGGAGATGTTTTGTCCCCTTTTTCCATTCTGTCTGCGTTCACACAACGCTCTAGAGCAGAGGTCTACCAACTTGTCGACTTTCAGACTTGCGGACTTCAACTCCCAGAATTCCCCAGCCAGCATGACCGGGTGAGGAGTTCTGGGAGTTGAAGTCTACAGGTCGTAAAGTTGTCATAGTTGCCCAGCCTTGCCTTTTTTTTAGACGATCTTTAGGGCTGAAAAAATGTAGGTTAGGTTCCGGAAATCTCAATTCTCACTGACCCTCCAGAAAAATCATCTCTGAGCTTTTAAAATCCTAACGCGCTGGAATCATCGTAGAGTATTTATGGACAGGAAGCAGTTTGAATATTGACTAATCGACGGGCAATTCAAATTCTACCGACAGGAAACCTTGCCCCTTACAGCACTGAATCAAGCTCATGGGATATACTGTGGGGAAAACCCTTTTTCAGCCACAATCATCATCGTTTAAAAATGGCATTTCGCCCCCAGTAATAAGGAACTCACTCCGGCTTCAGTTGAACCGTTCCTATTGTTAAAAGACGTTTCTCCTGAATTCTCTTGGAATTTTCCTTCCTGGACTTTAGAACAATTATTCCACCAGAGAACAGGTTTTCACTGATGTCACGTCCTTTGCTAAAAAAAAAAATAAAAAAAAATTAATATCTTATCCTCTGTCCCAAAGGTGCTTTTTCACGAGGCAACTGGTCTTTCTTATTTTTCTTTGAAGACGTTTTGCTTCTCACCCAAGAAGCTTCTTCAGCTCTTATCCTACATCCTTTTCTCAAGCTAAAAGGCTCTCAAGTTTTCCTGATTTCAACCTGTAAGAGTTTTGTTGTCTTTTCTGCTTGCTTCTTCAACCATGGTGCCCAAAACTGCCCTCAGACTGAGTTTCAAACTGGTGCTTTCATTTAACAAGATAACTGAATAACAGAACGGCAAGGAACCTTGGAAGTTTTCTAATTTTCTAGTCCAGCCCCCTGCTCAAGCAGAAAGCCCTATTTGCTATTTCAGATAACCTAATACAGGGCTCTTCAAACTTGGCCCTTTTATGCCTTGTGGACTTCAACTCCCAGAATTCCTCAACCAGCATGCCTGGCTGAGGAATTCCGGGAGTTGAAGTCCACAAGTTGTAAAAGGGCCAAGTTTGAAGAGCCCTGTCCTAATACCTTCAGTGTTGGAGCACTCACAACTTCTGGAGGCAAGCCGTTCCACTGATAAATTGTTCTAACTATCAAGACATTTCTAAGTTGTTTCTCTCCTTGATTAGTTTCCATCCATGACCTTTTGTCCTGTCCTCAAGTGCTTTGGAGAATAGGTTGACTCCCTCTTCTTTGGGGCAGTCCCTTAGACATTGGAAGGCTGCTATCATGTCACCCCCTAGTCCTTCTCTTCATTAAACTAGACATACCCAATTCCAGCAACCATTCTTCATATCTTTTAGCCTCCAGTCCCCTAAACATCTTTGTTGCTCTTCTCTGCACTCTTTCTAGTGTCTCAACATCTTTTTTATATCATGGTGACCAATACTGGATGCAGCATTCCAGGTGTGGCCTTAACCAAGGCTCTTTTTTGCATCCCATTATGAACTTGCAATTGTCTTAACTGTGAAAAATGATCATAAGTCCCTTTTTTCAGTGCCATTATAACTTTCAACGGTCAGTAAGTGAACTGTTGTAAGTTGAGGATTACCCGTACTAAGTTGGGCTGGAAGAGGGTGACTGGCCTCAGGTCACACCCAGTGGGCTTCTACGATTGAGGTAGACTCAAATCTTGGATCTTCCTGGTCTGGTCCAACAACATAACTTCCTCACATGGAAGCTTTCTGATAAACACAACCCAAAGTTTGCACAACAGTAGGTCACCAGGTCTCAAATGGCAAGGGGCCAAATATTGTTCTGCAGTTGATTTTATCCATTGTTTGCAATGTACACAGTGCTAGCATTAATTGCTATTTTACCCAACTCAAATGGGTGCTATTTAACTTTATATGAAGATCTTCCATCATGGAGGTCACGGTTGCCCCAAAGGTGCTTTGGAGGCAACTGGACTTCCTTGTTTTTCTTTGAAGACATTTTGCTTCTCATCCAGGAAGCTTCTTTGGCTCTGACTGGAGGTTGGGGAATGGAAGGATTTATACTCCTTGTAGACAGCTGGTCATTTGCCTCCTTTTAGAGGGTCATTGAGGCTGCAGGATGTTTGCTGCCCTGTGACCCTTTACAAAAAGCATTTTTGGAAGAACCATGTCCTGGAAGACTGAGAATCTCCACAGACATTTAGCTATGCACTTTGGGATGAACAGCCGACGAACGGTGAGGGAGTGTGAATGGATTTCCAGAAAAAAATGGCAGACTACAGGAACGATTTGCGCTTCACTTTGAGATGCAGACAACACGGACTCATTCCCAACAACCTGCGCCTATCTCCAACAGTGAAGGGACCCGGGGCAGAAAACATCCCGCAGTCTCAACGACTCTCTCAAAGGATGCAAAGGACCAGCTGTCTGCAAGGAGTATAAATCTTTCCATTCCCCACCATCCAGTCAGAGCCGAAGAAGCTTCTTGGATGAGAAGCGAGACGTCTTCAAAGAAAAACAAGAAAGTCCAGTTGCCTCCTGAAAAAGCACCTCTGGGACAATGCCATTTAACCTTCTACAAAATAAGGCACGAGAAGCAGTTTTGCCCGGATGTAAATGTTAAGGAAAAACATGAATGTTGGAGAGAGAGGTTTGCAAAAAGTAGGCAAAGGACGGGCAGGTTTGAAACTGCTTTTCTTTGGAGCAGCAATAAACAGAGGACAGACACACAACACCCCTACTCTTAAGTGCAGTCTGAGTTTGTTTGTTTTTTTAATTTGCACCTTGGTTCACCCCAATGGCATTTGATGATGTCCTATATGGCTGAAGCCGCTTATGGTGTTGATGCGCCAGCAAAATCAGCTTATTTTGAGCTACACTGGATGAGTCATTGGAGGTTTCTGGACACCTTGCCAAGGTATGTCCATTACTTTGGAGGCTCCCAGCTGAAGGCTGCTTCTGCGCATGAGGAGGAGGCATGACTGCCTGGTGAGACCAAGAACGGTTGGTTGCCTGTGTGCTGACAGGATTCTGTGTGTCTCTGCAAGCCGAGATGAAAGACAAGCAGGCCAGAGGAATGTGAGGAACGTGCCAGAACCATAGGGGACAGCAGCTGATGGCTTATAGTTTACTATTCCTCTTGTGCTGGGCATAATTGGTAGAGTATTTTCACCAAGCAAACAGCATTACAGCCGGTAGTCCAACTGGACTAGAAGAAATGCTGCAGAAAAGAATTAAAAGGCCAAACACAGTGCTGGCTGCATTAACAGAGGGATAGAATCAAGATCACGTGAAATGTTAGTACCACTTTACAAGGCCTTGGTGCGGCCACACTTGGCATACTTGCATCCAGTTTTTGGTCACCACGATGTAAAAAAGATGTTGAGACTCTGAAAAGAATGCAGAGAAGAGCAGCAAAGATGATCGGGGGACTGGAGGCTAAAACATACCAAGGAACAATTGCAGGAATGTCTAGTTTAATGAAGAAAAGGACTAGGGGTGACATGATAGCACTCTTCCAATATTTGAGAGGCTGCCACAGAAAAGAGGGAATCAAGCTATTCTCCAAAGCCCCTGAAGGTAGAAACGATGGACGGAAACTAATCAAAGAGAGAAACAACTTAGAAATGTCTTGATAGTTAGAACAATTTATCAGTGGAATGTCTTGCCTTCAGAAGTTGTGGGTGCTGCAACACTGGAGGTTTTTAAGAAGAGACTGGACAACCGTTTGTCTGAAATGGTATAGGGTTTCCTGCCTGAGCAGGTGGTTGGACTAGAAGACCTCCAGGGTCCCTTCCAACTCTGTTGTTCTGTATGTGGAAAAGGGTACAAGTCATACCCTGTTTTCAGCAGTACAGTATCATACTTACGTATTTGCTACACAGCATGTCGCAAGCCTAGGACTTTAGACTATCTGACATTTACAGCGGGATATTATTTTTCCTGATGAATTGATACGAGTCCTGTTGCTTTTTAAATGCTTTGTGCAGAGCCATCAACACATACTGTGTTTCCCCAAATAGGAAGCTGAGATTGGTTTCAGTTGCCAAGAAATTATTTTAGACCGCAATCCGAGGGAAGCTGTTGCAATCCTCCCATCAAGTCAATTGTGTAAGATGAAGTTGTGGCTGTAACACATTGTTCTGGTGGTGGAAAACATGGTTAGCTTTCTGATCCTGGGCAAGCCCTCCTGTTCTTGGCAGCATCAGTATCTGAAAAAATGGTGGGGATTGAAGATTTCCATCTGGGGTTCTACCTTTTTTCTCCCCTCAGAGACACCAATCATTGTTATTTCCCAGAATGCTCTAGGGCAGGGGTAGGCAACCTTGGCTCTTTTATGACTGGTGGACTTACAACTCCCAGAATTCCTGAGCCAGCATGGGGGAATTATGGCCCCTTCATGACTCGTGGACTTCAACTCCCAGAATTCCTGAGCCAGCCACGCTGAGGGGAAAGGGAGAGGTTTCCAAGCTGAGCCATGCTGGCTCAGGAATCCTGGGAGTTGAAGTCCACAGGTCATAAAAGATTCAAGGTTGCCTACCCCTGCTCTAGGGCAATAAAATAATGGAGGCATGAAGGGAGATTTTAAATTGGCTTATGGATTGATGGCCATACTTAGGATGGGAAAAAGACACAGGAAGTAAACCAAAGCATATGAGAGTACTGGGCCCCACTAAGGTGCGTGTCTTAGTAGCCGCCATGATAGAAAAGCACAACTATTAAATAATTTTTCCTTCCTTCCTTCCTTCCTTCCTTCCTTCCTTCCTTCCTTCCTTTTGTCCAAAACTGCATGGACAAATCTGTTCAGATTTTTGGAAGTGGTTTGCCACTTGCCTGCTTCCTAGGGCTAACGCGGGGCTAGAACTTACAGTCTCTTGGTAATTGACCCAATATCACCCAACTGGCTTTCCTGCCGATGCCTGGACTAGAACTCGCCATCTCCTGGTGATTGGTCCCCTGTCAGCCAATTGGCTTGTTTGCCTAAGACAGGACCAGAATTCACCATCTCCTGGTGATTGGCCCAAAGTCAGCCAGCCGATTTTCATGACTTAGGCAGGACTAGAGCTCACCGTCTCCTGGTGATTGGCCCAAAGTCAGCCAGCCGATTTTCATGACTTAGGCAGGACTAGAACTCACCGTCTCCTGGTGATTGGCCCAAAGTCAGCCAGCCGATTTTCATGACTTAGGCAGGACTAGAGCTCACCGTCTCCTGGTGATTAGCCCAAAGTCAGCCAGCCGATTTTCATGACTTAGGCAGGACTAGAACTCACCATCTCCTGGTGATTGGCCCAAAGTCAGCCAACCGACTTTCATCGCTTAGGCAGGACTAGAACTCACCGTCTCCCAATTTCTTGCCTGATGCCTTAATCGCTGCACCAAACTGGCTCTCGTATTTTGCAATTCCGGTGCAAAACATTACACTGGAAAACCACTAGCTATGCCAAGTGACTTGCAGGCCTCCTGTCTGTCCCATCCTGTCTCAAGCGCCTTGCCCCCCCCCCCCCCCCCCCCCCGCTGAGCTCCAAAGCTCCCAAAATGGATCTTTTGAAGTGTCTTGAATTGCAAGGTGTAACATGTAACATCTCACGCATATGGAATTAGCTCCAGGCATTCCTTGTACAGTTACATGAACTCTGGGCGGTCTTAGGATCCCACCGGCCAGAGTGACATCACTTGGAAGTTCTTGAGAATTTCCCACCCTGCAATTTCTCTCCTGTAAAAGTTGCACCAAGTTTCCTGAAAGCCCTCGGGGGGGGGGGGGGGGGGGCATCAGCCGTGCTGATGACTTTCCAAAAGCAGCTTGCATTTCAGTACCAAAAAATATGTTTTGTTTTTTTCCCCACCCCCACCTCCCTCTCGCCATGTGCATTTTTACTAAGGGTAACTTTCCAAACAAATCCCTTTGTTTTTAATCTGCAGGGAAACCCACAGTCCTTTTCTTCTAGTTTCTTCACAAAAGTCTCACTTTTCAAAGGAGAAAAATAAATAATCTTGTTTTCTCTCTTTCCCATTTCTCGTGTTTGCTTTTTCAGCCTTTTTTTTTCTTCTTCTTCCTGTCTTTGTGGGGAGTGAGTGACGAGTTTTGAGTTCATAGAGCCAAGAATCCCTCAAATTTATGTTCCATCCAAAATAGTTTGTACTGAAGTCCTCTTTTCCTAAATTCAGTGTTCTTATTTCCTAGAAAATACTAATGTTGGGAGGGAGCTATTTCCAGGCTCACATGATGCTAAATTCCAGTTTGTTTACCTACAGCAGGGTCTTCAAACTTGGCCGCTTTAAGACTTGTGGACTTCAATTCCCAGAATTCCATGCTGGCTGAGGAATTCTGGGAGTTGAAGTCCACAAGTCTTAAAGCGGCCAAGTGTGAAGACCCCTGACCGACAGCTTGTTGAATAAGCTACTGTTTCGTCAGGTTTTCACAGCGTACCAGGCCCTAAGTTGGGCCTGCAAACTGCGATGGCCCGTTTGCCAAAATATCACGGGACGGACAGAGTCCTCGACTTATGACCACGCTTGCTGCCCAAAATTTCCATTGCTAAGCAAGACAGTTGAATAAATTTTGCCCCATTTTACGACCGTTCTTGTGGTTAAGTGAATCACCTTGTTAAGTTAGTCACGTGATTGTAAAGTGAATCTGGCTTCCTCAGGGACTTTGCTTGTCACGAAAGGGGATCACACGACCCCGGGACACGGCAACCGTCATAAATACATGCCAGTTTCCAAACGTCTGAATTTTAATCATGTGTCCTCTGGGATGCTGAAACAATGCTAAGTGTGAAAAAGGTCATAAGTCAGCTTTTTCAGTGCTGTTGTAACTTCAAACGAATGTTTGTAAATCGAGGACTATCTGTATAGCATCCTGTGTGAACCTGGCTATTCACAGCATAAAGTTAGATATTAGGTCCTAAAATGCCACTGTTTGTGCATTCCCTCTGTATGTGCCCTCTCCTACTTTTGTAAGTTTTAGTATGTTTCTCGTAATTTGTCTGTTTCAATGATAGTTACCTACTTTTCAAACAGACCTCTGTTTAAAGTTACAATGGCCAAAACCTCTTAAGGAGATATTTATGCAAGCGAGATTCGAACAGCTTGATACAATGATCAGATGTGGGAGATTCTGGAGCCAATTATGAGAAAGATTGCAGATATCTAATACTACACCTGTTAACAGCAGCAAGAATGTTGTTTGCCCAACATTGGAAAAATGAAAACCTACCAACTGAAGAAGTATTATTTAAGAAAATTCTAGAGCGTGCAGAAATGGATAGATTGACTTTAGAGATTAAAGAGAAAAAAGACTCCGTGTACTTTAGAACATGGGATAATTTCTATCAATGGCTATAAAAAGGAGTCAAGGAGAAAGGAACGTGATATGTAATTTTGAATATCTATTAGCAAGAAGAAGGCTATTGAGTGATTAATTAACATATCGTTTATGATAATTAACTATGTCTATTATTGTTAGTTCAATACACTATGCTAAATATTGAAAATGTTATTTGGAAGAACCCCAACCCTAGCCCAAATCCCAACCCTAACCCCATCTCACCTTATCCCTAACCCTATAAAAACTAATAAAATCTAGATTAAAAAAAAAGATATGGGAGATTCCACATATCTGCATTTCCCAAGCAGTAGAAGTAAAAAACTTGGCTCACATACTATTTGATTGTTGTTTGTATAAGAGGGTGAGACACAGGTATCTTGGTTCATACATTTCCTTGTTCCCTTCTGGGAGTGGGGGGGCTCCGTGGCATCTGAAGCAGAACATCCAGATTCAGTCACAGCTTTGTTCCATACAGTATCAACCTTGTAAACTCTCAAGCTTTCTCCTTCCGTTATGTATTCAAGATGGACAGTGATTAATATTTATGTTACTTATATGTAAGGCTGTAGGTCTATACCTACGTTGTATATGGTATGTTTTAAATGTGTTTTATGTATATCTACACTTTGAGAGGAAGCAACTACATTTCATTTTTAACGTGCGCCATTGTGCCCCCAGGGGAAAAAAATGACAATAAAGGTTATCTAATCTAATCTAAAAGGGACGCGGTGGCTCAGTGGGTTAGGACGCTGAGCTTGTCGATCAGAAGGTCGGCAGTTTGGTGGGTCGAATCCCGAGTGCCGCATAGCATAGTGAGCGCCTGTTACTCGTCCCAGCTTCTGCCAACCTAGCAGTTCGAAAGCACGTAAAAATGCAAGTAGAAAAATAGGGACCACTATGGTGGGAAGGTAACAGCGTTCCGTGTGCCTTTGGCGTCTAGTCATGCCGGCCACATGACCACGGAGACGTCCTCGGACAAGCGCTGGCTCTTCGGCTTTGAAACGGAGATGAGCACCGGCCCCTAGAGTCGGAAACAACTAGAACGCATGTGCGGGGGAACCTTTACCTTTACCTTAATCTAATCTAAAAATTAAACAAATGACCTATTGGGAACCCCATATTAAAACAACACATCTTTGGAGCCAGAATCTGAACACAACACTTAACCAAGGACATTACTTGATTAAAATGGTTCAGATAAGACCGGTATATGTGTGACTGGGATAGATGGCAAGGCTGATACTGAAATATAATTTTACCTTGTTTTATGTGTCTGCATCTTAAATTATTGTATTTTACTCCAATTTCATTTTAAATTGTTTTTATAGGGTTTTATTAGCACGTTAGGAACTCTGTTATCTTTATATAAGGTTGACTCAGCCTTCCATCCTTCCGAGGTAGGTAAAATGAGGAC
>JAKJMR010000773.1:88644-118267 GCA_024449315.1 Daboia siamensis | reverse complement strand
AAGGTTGACTCAGCCTTCCATCCTTCCGAGGTAGGTAAAATGAGGACCCAGATTGTTGGGGGCAATAAGCTGACTTTGTAATAATGCCGCTTGGGGTGTGTGTGAAAGCCCTAATAAGCAGGCATATACATAGAATGAAGGCTACTGCTAAGCTTGTAAGCCGCCCTGAGTCTTTGGAGAAGGGCGGGATATAAATGGAATTAAAAATTAAAATTAAAAATTAATCAATAAACTAAACTAACTGATAGTTACCACTTGAGCATAAAAGCCCCTTAACTTATAATGCAGTTTATTGCATTTTTTTTTGGTATCCCTAAATGCAATTGGGATGTGCAGCATTAGCTAGGCACCAGCCCATCGAATGAAATACCTTGATCTGGACAGGTGTGAACAGTATTGGGAGAAATATTGATTTAGTGGCAGTATTTCTGTTTTGCAGCCTTTCAGATTATCATTGATTTACAATCGCAGTTGCGGCCAGATTTTCCATTGCTAAGCAAGGCAGTTAGGTGAGACACGCTCAATTTTACGACCTTGTTTGCCACAGTTGTTAACCAAATCGCTGCGGTTGTTAAGTGAAGCGTCAGGTCGCTTAGAGGAACCCACCTTTCCACCAGTGACTTTGCTTGTGGGAAGTTGACTAGAGTCTTGCAAGTGATGATCAAGTGACCCCGGGAATCAGCAGTAGCCAAGTATCCAAATTAGGATCATGTACCTGCGTGGTGTTCATAAGTGTGAGGACCGGTCATAAGTCATTTTTCCATTGCTGTTGTAACTTCAATCAGTTGTTGAATGGATGGTTGTAAGCAGAGGGCTACTTTATCCTAGTCAAATCCTTAGGAATGTTAGATGGAGATGAGGCAGCAGGTAAATGCAAAAGTATTTTGCTGAAGATCTGGAGAATGGCAAATCCAGAGAGAAAAAGGGGGGGAAAAGCAACTTGATCTAAGGCAGCTTTCTTGGGATCCCTACCAGCCGTGGGGTGCCAACCAGGAATGGGTTCGCTCTGAAATATAGGGGGAAAGGATCAAGAAGTGGGTGCTTAGGCTGGCCAGAAAGAGGCACATAAATGGCATATAGAAAATGGAATGGAATAGAATAGAATAGAATAGAATAGAATAGAATAGAATAGAATAACAGAGTTGGAAGGGACCTTGTAGGTCATCTAGTCCACCCCCCCCCCCCCCCCCCCCCCGCCGCCCAAGCAGGAGACCTCTTACACCATTTCCGACAGATGAACCTTGGAGCCTTGGTGGAGCAGAAGGCTAATGCCTCCTTAAGTAACCCCAGCTGCCTGCAATTAGAGCAGGTTCGAGTCCCACCAGGCTCAAGGTTGACTCAGCCTTCCATCCTTCCGAGGTAGGTAAAATGAGGACCCAGATTGTTGGGGGCAATAAGCTGACTTTGTAATAATGCCGCTTGGGGTGTGTGTGAAAGCCCTAACAAGCAGGCTTTTGAGCGGGGTGTGTGTGTGGGGGGTCGGACTAGAAGACCTCTAAAGGCCTTTTCCAGCCTTACGCTTCTGACGTTGGTTCTTGCGCCCGCGGGCGCCACCTCGCTTCAGTTCAGCCAGGCGCCGGGCGGGGGCAGCAGCGAGAAGCGAAAGAATCCGGCCGGGGCGCGCGCGCGCGTGTGTGTGTGTGGGGGGGGGGGGGGGGGGGCGGGGGGGGGGGGGGGGGGGGGGGGGGGGGGGGGGGGGGAGAAAGAAGAGAGGCGGGGCGGGGCCATTCCCGTGACGTCACAGTGCCGGCCGGCTGCTAGAAAAAGCTGCGCAGGGCGGTCGCGATTCATTTCTCCGGCCACGCCGAGCCGGTTCGGGTCCGGCTTCCGAACTTAGCAGAAGACCCGGCGCGCGTTTTTTTCTTCCCCCCTCTTCTTCTTCTTCTTCTTCCTTCGTTTCGGATCAAGCCCAGCCCTCGCGATCGAAGACGGGGGTGGGCGGGGGAGGAAACTTTCTTCGTCCGGGAAAGGGGAGTTTCGAGAAGCTCGGATTTTTTTTGGGGGGGGGGGGGGAGGAGGAGGAGGAGGGGGCTGCACCCTCGGCCAGGCGGCCCCCCCCCAGTGCCCCTAAATCATTGCAAAAGACAGCGATCCGCAGGGCGCGTGCGTGTGTGTGTGTGTTGTGCGTGCGTGTGTGTGTTGTGCGTGTGTGTGTCTGGGGTGGTTTTGCGGGGCGAAAAGAAACCAAGCCAGCCCCCCCCCCCCGACCGATCGAAGGCAAGCCAGCCTCCTTTTGTGTGCTTGCCCGACCCCCCCCCCCCTCCCTCGTCCCGCGCGCCCGCCACGAAGGTGGAGTCGGAGCCCGGCGACACCTTGCTGGCCAAGATGCCCATGGAGCTGACGCAGAGCCGGATCCAGAAGATTTGGCTGCCGCCGGACAATCACCCCACGCTGCCGCGCCGATGTGAGTCCGGAGGGAGGGAAGGAAGGAAGGAAGGAAGGGGGGGGGGCTCGGGAGAAAGAGAGATCCGGGCCGGATCGGGCGGCCGCGATGGGCGAAGAAGATGCCCGCCTTTGCAGCAAGCAAGGCTGGAGAAGCGGCGGCCGGGGGGTGGGTGGGTGGAAAACAACCACCACCCGTGCCGTGGCGGGGTGGGGTGGGTTGGGGAGAGGAGAAAGAGAGCCGCAGATGGCCGGGCATAAACGCCGACGGATCCGCGGGGAAGGGGAAGCCCGCGCGTGGGAGGCGCGGGCAGGCTGAGCCGGCGGGGAGCCGAGCATCTCGGGCCGCGCCGGTGCCCAAACGCGCCGGGCGGACGGACGGACGGAGCGGCTCCGATGCAGCTCCAGCGTCTCCGGCGGCCGCTTCCTTAGCGCGGCCGGGCGAGCTGCTGCTGCTGCTGCTGCTGCAACCCGGGAGGCGTGCTTGGCGTTTCCACCCCCCACCTCCACCCCGGTTGCAAAGCTCCAACCGACGGATCTTTCTACTGGAGCCCAGGCGCTGCAGAGCTTGCAGCCGCCAACCCGGGCGGATCCTGCCGGCGGAGCGCGCTCTCGCTCGCTCCATCCCGGCTGCGGAGCGCTGGGCGCGCGAATGGGCTTGGCGAGGCGGTGGTGATGGTGGTGGCGATGCCGGGCATGGCACGCAGCGCATGGCGGAGGGGCGGGTCGTTGCGAGCTGCACGCGCGGGTGGGGGTGATGGGGGGTGGGTGGGAGGCGTTGCAGGCGGGCTTCCCCAACCGGCGCCCTCCCATCCCTTCGCGCTGCAGCGCCAGGGGTCGTCCCTGGCGCTCTCCGAGCTTGGTGGTCCTTTCCTTGCAGACGTTTCGTGAGCCAACCAGGTGACATGGTCAGCGCTAGAAGGGGAACGTGGTTTGAGGACGGGAGAAGGCATGAAGAAGGAATGAAAAGGGGGGGGGGAGAGAAGGAGAAGTAGCGCGCGCGTGTATGTGTGTGTGTGTGGGGGGGGTTCTTGGTGATTTCCTTGCAGACGCTTTGTGATGCAACTAGGGTAGGTAACATCATCAGTGTTGAGAAGGGAATAGGGTTTAAGGAAGAGAAAGGGAAGGAGAAGGAATGACCAGGAAGGAGGAGGAGAAGGAGAAGTGTGGCATCCTTGGCGCTGGCTCAGCTTGGTGGTTTCCTTGCAGATGTTTCAGGAAGGACCCAACTAGGTGACATTGTCAGCGCTAGGAAGGTTTGAGGAGTAAGGGGGAAGAGAAGGAGAAAAAGAAGAAAGAAGAAATGAAGAGGGAGAAGGAGGAAGGAAGAGAGAAGGAAGAGGAACAACTGTGGTGCTCTCTTGAGCTTGGTGGTTTTCATGACCCAACTAAGCAACATCACCAGTGCTAGAAGAGAATACGGTTTAAGGAAGAGAAGAGGAAGGGAGGAGAAGAAGAAGGAGAAAGAAAGGGAGGAGGAGAAGAACTGTGAGGTCCTTGGTGCTGTCTCAGCTGGGTGGTTTTCTTGCAAAAGTATCATAACTAGGTAACATCATCGGCGCTAGAGATGGGACTAAGTTTGGGTATTGAAACGTCTGCGAGAAAACCACCAAGTTCGGAGAGTACCAAAGAAAGTGCTTCTAGTCCCTGGACGTGGTTGTGGCGATCGCCCCTTTGGGTCACTGCTTTCACTGCAAACCACTTGCAGCTGTGGAGCACCCACTCCTCTCTGCAAAGCGCACGCCCGTCTCCTGGGTGGTCCAAGTTTTGGGAAGATGCCCTGCAGCCTACAAAAGCTATCCCTGGGCGAAGAGGGTGGGTTGCCTTGCCGTGTTGCCCCTCCCACTTTCTGCCCTCCCCCACTGGCTTGATTCTGAGCCTTCACTTGTGACCCCAACTGAGCTGCCAATTTTTGGCTGCTAAAGCGAGGCGGCCCTCCAGTTTTCCCCGCTTGGATGACCTTTTGGCCGTGGTCGTTACGCAAAACAGCACGGCGGTTAAGTGACTTGCTTTGTGATTTGGGGTGCCACTTTTTCTGCCGTATGGCCAGCCCCTGTGCCTTGATTGGCTGCCAGGAAGGTGAGCCAGGTGGAAGCTTGGCTGTCAGCCCATATGGCCCACCTATTTATTTTCTTGGATCCAGCTGTGAAAACTTCCTGGCAGGATTAGAAGATAACCCCCAGTGGATGCCAGATTAAAGGGCGCGGATTCTCGGCTGACATGGCTTAATTTATCCTACCTTTGCCCAGACTTTTATCTACAGGGAAGCTTTTTTCACTAATACAGGGCCAGGCAACCTTGGCTCTTTTACGACTCGTGGACTTCAACTCCCAGAATTCCTGAGATAGATAGATAGATAGATAGATAGATAGATAGATAGATAGATAGATAGATAGATAGATAGATAGATTCATTCGCCAAGCAGCTTTGAAGGACTGATTTTGTTTGCATACTTGTAGAAGAGAAACGGAGCCTTTCCATTTAAAAAAACAAAACATTAATAAACACTGTAGCATTCTCCAGGTAAGCATCATCTGAAATATTTGAACCTAAAGGCTTAGAATTTATGGTTGCTTTTGAGTGATAGATGTTGGTTACAGTTATTGCGCATTCGTTTAGTGAGCACTCGAAGTTACAGCGGCACTGGAAAAAAAGGGACTTCTGACCGTGTTCCGCACTTACGACCGTTGCAAAATCCCTCTGGCCATGAGATCAAAATTCAGACGCTTGGCAACTGACTCGTATTTATGACCGTTGCAGAGTCTTGAGGTCATGTGATCCTCTTTTGTGGCCTTCTGGCAAGCAATAAATCTGTGTATTTATAAGGTACAGAACATTTATTGTACAGATTTATATATATATATATATCTTGTACATGCCGAGCCTGTTCCAGCTGAAAGTTAGTTAATGATCGTAATAAAGACTGACTGAGCCATAAACAGTCTGGGTGAGGGAGGGAGAGAGAGAGAGAAAGATGCTGAAAGGTGACATCTCCCAGGTTAGAAGACTCAGCGGATCACCTTCCTGGCAAGGCTGCTATGAGGAGAAATGATGAAATTTTTACAGTATTTTGTATTCCAGAAAATTGCCGTATACGGTAGTTCTCAGCTTGCAGCCAACACATTTCTATTGCAAGAAGACAGTTCTTGAGTTTTGCCCCATTTTACTCTCTGGCCGCAGTCGTTAAATGAGTCTCTGCAGTAATACAGTTGTAAAGTTAATCTGGCTTCCTCCTCCGTTTTGCTTGTCAGAAGGTCACAAAAGGGGATCACCCATGACCCCCTGGGACCCTGCAGCTGTCATAAATACACACCAGTTGTCAAGCATCCAAATTTTATCACATGTCCATGGAGATGTTGCTGTGGTCATAAGTGTGGAAAATGGTCGTAAGTCACTTTTTTCAGTGCTGTTGTGACTTTGAGCGGTCACTTAGCAAATGTAAGTCAAGGACTTACTGTAATCTTATGCAGAAACAAGTATATTCTTGGATTCGACATATGCATGTATGGATAGGTAGGTAGGTAGGTAGGTGATGGATGGATAGACAGATATGAATGGATGGATAGATAGGGATAGGTAGGTGATGGATGGATAGATAGATAGATAGATAGGGATGGATGGATGGATGGATAGATAGAAAAGGATAGAAAGATAGGGAGGGATGGATAGATAGGGAGGGATGGATAGAAAGATAATGGATGGATAGGGATGGATAGATACTGTAGATAAATAGAGAGAGAGATAGGTATATATATATGTGTGTGTGTGTGTATACACACATACACCCACACACCCCTATACCCTTACATGTGAGTCATTACTATGTAAGTACCTTTTGGGATGAACCACAAAGCTGTGTGAATGTGTATAGCTGCAAATGACTGCTGATGAAAAGCTGGGTTGCATCTGTAGTCCTCGAAAGCCGCCTGTCAAATCAGGTCCTGTCAGATGACTCAGGACTGCAAAGTGAAGCCAAAGAGCTCCCAGGAGCTCTTAGTTCGCTCGCTTGGTGTGAAACTCTTATTTGTCTCCAACCGAGCAGCCCAATGTCAGCTCTCTCCAAACAATGGTGAACTTGGCTCCTGTTTGCACACAGTGGCTTGAGTCATCATAACCAGAAGAAGTGGGTTGGATTGGCCCCAACCTGATGCCACCCTAGAATTTTTTTGCCTAGTTTAATCTGGCCCTATTGTTGGGAGGGGAGGGACACGGTGGCTCAGTGGGTTAGGATGCTGAGCTTGTCGATCTGAAGGTCGGCAGTTTGGCGGGTCGAATCCCGAGTGCCGCGTAACAGAGTGAGCGCCTGTTACTCGTCCCAGCTTCTGCCAACCTAGCAGTTCGAAAGCACGTAAAAATGCAAGTAGAAAAATAGGGACCACTACGGTGGGAAGGTAACAGCATTCCGTGCGCCTTTGGCGTCTAGTCATGCCGGCCACATGACCACGGAGACGTCCTCGGACAAGCACCGGCTCTTCGGCTTTGAAACGGAGATGAGCACCGGCCCCTAGAGTCGGAAACGACTAGCACGCATGTGCGGGGGAACCTTTACCTTTACCATTGTTGGGAGAGAAAAAAAAACAGGTTAGGGATGGATAACCATGGAAAAAATATGTGTGTGGCCACTAAGACTTGACAGCAAGTGTAAATGTCCTTGGTGCTCTCTGAGCTTGGTTGTTTTCCTGCAGACATTTCATTACCAAACTAGGCAACATCAGCAGTGATAGAAGGAAATAGGTTTCTGGAGTGAAGGAAGAGGAGGAGGAGGGCTGCGGGGTCCTTGATGCTCTCTGAACTTGGTTGTTTTCTTGCAGATGTTTCATTACCAAACTGGGTAACATCATCCATGCATCATCAGTCTAGAACTGTTGATGTTACCTAGTTTGAGTAATGAAACATCTGCAAGAAAACAGCCAAAGCACAAAGGAACCCTACACTTCAACCCTGAGCTATAGATAAATTTTCTTCTATCAGTACACTTTCAACTTTAAAAAAAAAAAAAGCCAGGGATGAGATGCAAACATGCAACAGGCTCTAATACAAAAGCTGTCTTAATTGCATCTGGAGGATTTCCCTTTTGGTTTCCTGTCCTACTGTAACATATCTGGGCGGGACGGTATTTAACGCTGTGTTAATCCTTTTATTTCTCAATTTCCTCCTCTCAAGGGAGAGGCAGATGTCACCAGCAGTTGTGTCTTATCGTGGAAGGGCTCACAATTGTGGTTGGTGGTGGTGGGGGCAATCACTTGTTGGATTGATGCAAACCCCTTGATTGGTGGCAACTTCTGGGTAGATTTTGATTTAACTTTGGATAGCCTTAGATGAAGAAGGTTAAAACGCGGTACCACCAGTCTCTTGCAAATATTTCTGCAGTGACTCTTGGGGAGGAAAATAATGGGTTGTAAATTCTCCTTTGTTCTCCTCCTCTGAATTATTTGTGAAAAGATATGTTAAAAGAATCCCTATGGACTTTTTTCTCCTTGGAAGAAATTTTGAGTTTCCGAAATTTTGAGTTTCCGCAGCCTTTAGTCATTCATCAAAGACTTTAAAAGACAGATAAATTCCAGAAATCTGGGCCCATCTAGCTGTAATGGGCTTCATCTATGGATTGCTAATTTGTAAATAATTGGTGCTACAGTTGTATTCATTAAGGAAACAATGGTTTATTGTATGAAGTCCTGCTTTAGAAGTACCTGGGTTGATTTTATCGATCTTCAATCTTTTACTTTACTGCAAAAAATCTCTTCTTTCCTCCTGACAAAGTACACCAAAATATCTCGTGGGATCTGTTTAATCCTCATACTGTTCTCCTCTCTAACATCTTCCATTAAAAAAAAAAAATCTCTGCTTTTTGATGAATACCGCATAATGTTTCATGCCTATTTTCTGCAGAGGCAATAGAATTAAGAGATTGCAGCTGGACATGCCAAGGAGCCTCATGCATTGTGTTGTGTCTTCTGAAGGGTGTGAATTCAATTCTCTTCCCTCAGTGGAAATGTCAATCCTGGCTCATTGACAGGAGCGGCCAAATCATAGAATTGTGGAGTTGTGCAGAAGAACCAATTAAATCATCTTTTTGATAAGTCTAGCTTCCTCTTAAAATTCTCCAAAGTTGTTGCTTTTTTTTATTTTAAAAAAAGGACTTGATATCTTTTGTTTCATAGGTGATGGTCATTCTGATAAAATAAATGCATATTTGTCTGGTATTGGCTTAGTATGTTGTATGAACACAGCCAGAGCCATGCCTTTGCAAAGCACTAGAGGAAAATCCCAACTGGGTTTATTTAAATCTCAGCCTAACATGGACTACTACTACTACTACTACTACTACTACTACTACTACTACTTCTTCTTCTTCTTCTTCTTCTTCTTCTTCTTCTTCTTCTTCTTCTCCTTCTCCTTCTCCTTCTCCTCCTCCTCCTCATTCCTCCTCCTCATTCCTCCTCATTTTGGGAAGCTAGTTTGTTTCTGCCCTTTGCATCTGCTCCTCTTACTCAGAAGAAAGTCCTATTAACTGTGTTTAGAATTGCCCTTTGAGTTGAACTTTTTGATGAAAATTGCCTTCACTTACTCAGCTATTCTCTTTATAAGTGGGCTTTGGGTGCAGAACAAAAAGAAAAAAAATCTGAGAACAGAAGGAAAGAGATGAAGATTGCAGAGACTTTTATTTTTAAAAGAATGTGTTTCCTAACTAGGGTCTTTCATTAGATTAATAGGCATTCAGAACCACCAGGAAAGATAGTTGTTTTAAAAAATCAGATTTCTTGTAGAAGTGCAACAATATTCTTGTCTGAATGCAAAAACTATTTTTTCTCTGCAGGGTTTTAGTTAATCTATATAGCCCCAGCTCCGGAGCCAATTCCATCAATATTTTTGCAAACTGGGGCTGTTTCAGACACTTAGCGGCTTAATCGCAAAGGAAATGCTTTCCTTTTGTGTTTAAAATCACCCTTTCAGGAGTAGTGCTGCTTTTTTATATTTCAGTTCTCTGGGTTTGATTCTCCTGCACTGCTAGCCAACTAAGCGAATTCTGCTCAGCTTTGCCGGGGAACACACATCTCCTGTTTTAATTTTTTTTTTTAAAAAAAAAAAAGCTGCATATAGCTGACTGGGATGCAAATAGCCGGCTTGGATGCAGGCTGAGCCTTGTGCATGCGTGCATTTGTGCATCTCTAATGCAAATAGCAGGGGGGGAAAAAGAAAATCCCACAATGGGGCGGTGTGTGGCTGGATGCTTTTGGAGTTGCAAGAGTGAGTGTATTTGTGAGTGTATTTGCACGCCGCCACCTAACACCCTGACTCCTCCTCCAGGGAAGAGGTGGGGGCCAAACTGCAAAGTGATGCTTCAGCTAGCACTCCGAAAGGGCGATCCATTCTTTTTCTGCCAGATGGCACGTCCACCACGTAAAACCTCTGGAGCTGCATTAGGGCTGGCTGAGGATAGAGTTAGGGAAATGTGGCAACGTGATTCTTCGCACGCATTCTTACAAGCAGGTCTGGGCGAAGGCTTTTGCGCGAGTCCTAATGCATAGAGACAGCTCCCTGCCTTTTTAAGTCTGAGTTGAGCCATTGCAATAATATACATATATATACATGTATGTGTATATGTATATGTATATATAGGAAGGCAAAATACATTTCACCTCTAGAAGTTCTTAAAAATGACATTTGATGCAAAGAGACACACACACACACACATACCCGCTTTCTTTTGAAACGGGTGGATTGGATTCTCTCCGATTTTTCTTCCCAGCCTTGTTATTAAGGGATTTCCTCCCAAATCAAGTTGCTTGCTTGCTTAGCCCAATTTGTAAAATAGCTCCATTTTTGGAAGGAACAAAATTCCAGACAGTTTTAAAAGCATACACATATTCAGGCTTTATTTATAATCCCGGCCAAATTTCTTGCCGGCTACAGCACAGGTTCCTTGCTAAATGGAAGTGAGCTGTGTTCTTCTGTCTTGAGTCTGGCTCTCCATGTGCGTATAACTTGTCTTGAAATTATTTAAAGTGCCAAGGAGAAAATCTTGATATAAATATCTACTCTTAGTTTATTCACAGTTGTTTTGCCACTGATAGTTCTTTCACTAATTCTCAGCGGTGTAGCCTTTGGTTACCACGTGGGGGGAAAAAACAGGGTTCCTTTCCATGCACTTTTTATGTTCTTTATTATACTAATGAAACAATATTCATAGTGTTAATTCAAGAATAGTAGATCCCATTCCTAATCTTTTAGAGCTTTAGATGCAGCCACGTGAAGAATGCTCGTTCACATCGCTCTTTTTTTAACACTGTCTCTTCCCCACCCTCCCTACAGGCCAGGTTTGTTAGGTCTGCAACAGAATTGACTACAAGCCACAAATCATGGTTTATAAAGAACATTGTGGCTTAGTGTGATGCATGGAAGCAGATTGTGCAGTCACACATGCCTTATGTAGTTCAGCTTTTCCATTGCCATGTCATTTGAGAGACAGGAGCCAAAATATCAGATTGTTTTAGAATTGATGGCTGGGCTGGAAACAAGCATTTGGATACAGTGGGAACTTAAACCACAAGCCCACATTTCATTGGAAGGCCGTTATGGGTTTAGCAAAGCCATTAATCTAGCTTTATGAGACAGCAAGTATAGCCTTAACGTAGTCGAGGTAAGATTTAATTGCAAGTTGCTCTTTTTTCCTTAACCTAAAATATTTTTTAAAATCTAGCTTTTCTAAAATAATCAGTTTTTCAATCCAGTAGGGTAGATAATTATGGGGTGGGCCTTTAAATGCCATGTAGGTGTGTTGTGAGATGCTTTAGAGATCCCAAGAATATTTTAAGACGGGGTCTTCAAACCTGGCCCTTTTATGACTTGTGGACTTCAACTCCCAGAATTCCTCAACCACATGTCTGGCTGAGGAATTCTGGGAGTTGAAGTCCACAAGTCATAAAAGGGCCAGGTTTGAAAACTCCCTGTTTTAAGACAAGTCTCAGCCAGGGGTCTCCAAACTTGACAACTTTTAAGACTTGCGGACTTCAACTCCCAGAATTCCCTAGCCAGCTGTGGGAGTTGAAGTCGACTCCCACTTGAATTCTGGGAGTATTGCTGGCGTATTGCAACAGCCATCCTGACTGAGCTAGATGGGAGTTGTAGTTGAACGCGTCAGGCCAGGAAAGATCATTTTTAGGACAAGAGAAAAACTTAACTTTGTGGAAAAGAATAGTAAGATACCCAGGCAGTTTTCATTTCTGATGTATGTTTTATCACCCAAGCTGTTTGTGAGTGATGCGTTTCAAAGAGGTGAGCAAGGGATGTGGTTTGACCAACTCCCTTGCTCAAAAGGTAAAGGTTGCCCCGCACATGCGTGTTAGTCGTTTCCGACTCTAGGGGCCGGTGCTCATCTCCGTTTCAAAGCCGAAGAGCCAGCGCTTGTCCGAGGACGTCTCCGTGGTCATGTGGCCGGCATGACTAGATGCCAAAAGCGCACGGAACGCTGTGACCTTCCCACCGGAGTGGTCCCGGTTTTTCTACTTGCATTTTTACGTGCTTTCGAACTGCTAGGTTGGCAGAAGCTAGGACGCGTAACAGGCGCTCACTCTGTTACGCGGCACTCGGGATTTGATCTGCCAAACTGCCGACCTTCTGATCGACAAGCTCAGCGTCCTAACCCACTGAGCCACCGTGTCCCTTGCTCAAGGAAGGCTTTATTTTGCATAAAAGCCTGATTTGACTAAGTGGAGCAAATTTGATTGGGAGAGAGGAGAAGGGTAAAATTGGGGGTTCCTGTGTCTTTACGCAATTGAATGTAGGTCCTTAACTAATGGCACTCACCCACCATGTGCCTTTTTATTTATTAAATGTTTGCCGTCTATTGCCAGAAGGCAACTCTTTTTCAACCTGATCTGTATTATTTGTGATATTAGCCCTATTCTGCAGATAAGGAAGACTGAGGCTGAGAAAAGCTATGTTTATAGTCACTCACCAAAATCGTGGAAGAACTTGGTTTTTTTTTTAAAAAAAATGTTATTTTTAACATAGTCACCTTAACATTTGGTAAGCAGCGTGTTGTCTGGGTTTATATTTAAAAAACAATAATAATTAATTTCTCTAATTCTGTAGTCCACATAATGGCTTTGCTTGATTTTCTTTTCCTCCAATAATATTCCCTTTTTTTGCCAACCTTAAATTAATACAGTTCTTGTTATTTGAATAAATGACAAGTAAATATAGACATTTTTCTTATGTTTCTGCAAATAACAACCACATCAGTATAAAGCTTGATCATCTTGATTGCCTCCTCATGGATCCTGTTTACAAAATACTTATTTAAATTTGTTTTCCCCACAATATTCCAAACATTCTTACTGGCTAAGTTTTTCTCAGAATTAGTTACACTTAAGCATTTAAGTCTTTTTTTTTTTTTTTCTCACACAAGGGAAGAAGAAATTGGATTTTTATCAGTAGCCTTTTCCATTTGCAAGTGAGCCTTTTTTTTTTTTTTAGCTTTTGACTAAACAACGTTCCTGGGTCGTCCGTCTCTCTTTTTTTTTTGTTGTTGCTACTTATGTACGTTTGGGTATGCCTGTATTGGAAATAAAAGTACAATATAAAAGCCATTTCGCCCTAAAATATTTTTTTAACTATTTTTCTTTCTCTCTTTCTGTCTTCCTCCCTGGGTCTGTGAAGTATGTGGTCCACAACTCACCAATTCCCCCACGGTCATTGTGATGGTGGGTCTGCCAGCTCGCGGGAAAACCTACATTTCAAAAAAACTCACCCGCTACCTCAACTGGATTGGTGTGCCGACAAAAGGTGAGCTCTGAGGCGAATCAATTTTCAACGGGTGTGAAATCAAAGCCTTAGGGGAGGGTCAAGCTTGAGGCCTTCAACTTGAGGGGTACCGGCAGTCCCCAACTTATGACCACTATTGAGCCGTCGTTGCTAAGCGAGACAGTGGTTAAGTGGGGTTGGCCCCATTTTACCGTCTTTCTCGCCACAGATGCGAAGCAAGTCATTGGGGTTATTAACTGCCACGTTTGTAAAATGAGTCTGGTTTCCCCCCCTTGACTTTGCTTGCTGGAAGGTCACAAATGCGAATCCCACGATCCCGGGGACACCACATCTGTCGTAAATACGGGGTCAGGTGCCAAGCCTCTGAATTTTGGTCACACGACCGTGTGGGGATGCTGCAACGGTCGTAAGTGTGGAAAATGGTCACAAGTCACTTTTTTCAGTGCCGTTGTAACTTTGAACTGTTATAAGTTGAGGACTACCTGTATGGAATTGGTGCGGCAACAGTATTGAAGTGGGGTGTTCTTCACGTCCAAGAGTGGATCCTGTGGCTGTATAAACCACAAACACAGCGTGGGCTGCGACATCTAGCCGAGCTTGGCTGAACTTTGGAGGACCAAGCAGGAGATCAAGCTTGGAAGGGAGGGAAACTACTAGGAAATCTCAAGAGGGCACAAAAAGGTTTTTTTAAAAAAACAAAAACAAAAAACGCATTGTACAGGAAGCTTGATTGACGTCTTCATCTTCTTTGCAGTGTTCAATGTTGGCGAGTATCGCCGTGAGGCTGTGAAACGTTACAGTTCTTACAACTTCTTCCGTCCCGACAACGAGGAGGCTATGAAAGTCCGCAAGTAAGCCTGATGGGTTTCCAAATTTCATTGAGTTGGCTTTCTTTCTTTTTCTTTCTTTCTTTCTTTCTTTCTTTCTTTCTTTCTTTCTTTCTTTCTTTCTTTCTTTCTTTCTTTCTTTCTTTCTTCCTTCCTTCCTTCCTTCCTTCCTTCCTTCCTTCCTTCCTTTTTTCTTTCTTTCCATCTTTTCCTTCCTTCCATTTTTCTTTCCATCTTTCCCTCCCTTTTCTCTTTCCCTTTTTCCTTCCTTTCTTCTTTTCTTCCTTCCTTTTTCCTTTTTCTTTTTCCCTCTTTTCCTGCCTTTTCTTCCTTCCCTCTTCCCCTTTCTTTCCTTTCTTCCCCCCTTTTCCTTCTTTCTTTACATCTTTCCTTCTTTCCCTCCCTTCTTTTCTTTCTTTTCCTCTCTCTTTCCCTCTCTTTGTCGTAAGTTGGAACGGACGCTAAGCGAGGACTACCTGTATCAAAGTAGTCCTTTTCCAGCAATCTGAATAGATTGTTACAGGAAAGTCTTTAACCTTCCCGCTTTCGGCACTTCAGAGACGCAGCTGTATTCTTCAATGTGTAAAGGGAGACATTGTCCTTTGTTGACCGTTCCAGCTGACTGTTTGAACAAGACACAGTTGCCTCCTTCTGCTAAGGAGCTGGGGTGGCGTCCAAACGCCAGTTTTGTGGAATACAAGCCCACAACAGATTCCATTCACCCCGTGGCCGAAGGTCTTTGCCCTAGCTGGGGAAAGAGAAACCAACTGCTTCGCAGGAGTCAGACACTCTGCAAGCAACCTCAGCTGCACGATAAAGGAATTTCACTGCTAGCAGACATTTCTAAAATCCAGACTGCAATTGCTTTGTGTGTGTGACCTTCCACCTATGTGTCAGTTAAGGTGCTAGTCCTCAGGGTTATGGATGAGGATACACAAAACTTCTACAGCGGGTCCTTAACTTAAAACAGTTCCTTTAGTGACCGTTCAAAGTTACAACAGCCCTGAAAAAAAGTGACTTATGACCAGTCGTAACAACCGTTGTAGCGTCTCTGTTCAAAATTCAGATGCTTGGCAACTGGCTCGCATTTATGACGGCTGCCGTGTCCTGGGGTCATGTGATTCCCTTTTACGACCTTCTGATGAACAAAGTCAATGGGGAAGCCAGATTCATTTAACAACCGTGTGACAATTAACAACTGCAGTGACAGTCACTTAACAACTTAGCAACAGAAGTTTTGGGCTCAATTGTGGTTGTAAGTTAAGGATCCGCTTTATTTAAGCAGCAGTTCTAGAAAATACATGAATATGTATCTATTGGAGATTCTTAGTCATCCAGGTCAGGGTTGTCCCAAAGGTGCTTTTTCAAAAAGCAGCCAGATGCTTTGAAACTTCCTGGATTAGAATAGAATAGAAATAGAATAGAAATAGAAATAGAACAGAACAGAATAAGAAAATATAGAATGGAGTGGAATGAATAGAACAGAAAATAGAATAGAATAGAATAGAAAGGAATGGAAAGAATAGAATTGAATTCAATTAAAATAACCAACTTGGAAGGGACCTTGTAGGTCATCTAGTCCAACCCTTCCCAAGCAGGGGTCTTCTTCAAGGAAAAACAAAGAAAGTTCAGTTGCCTTTTGAAAAAGCACCCTTGGGATATGTGAATATATCTAATTTTTACTCCCATGGTGGAGATTTTTAAAATGTTACTATATTTTTGTCCTTCCTGGAGCTGGTTGCAGAGTATCTCATTTTTCTGCGCTAAGCACATTTCTGACAGAAAGGGATAACGTTTATCTTGAGGGGACCCGGCGGACGAGCAATATATCTTTGGCGAGGTGGAGTGGTCTACATCCAAAATTACCTCATCAGATCTTACTTAAATTCTTATTTAAATTTATTTTCCCTCCAACGTTCAGAAATATTCTTACTGGTTAACATTTTCCCAGAGTTATGATGAGGCAACCAAGATGACCAGACAGAAAAGAAGCAACGATACTGAGGGGATTGTTATTGGTAGAAATTTTTACAAAATTACCTCATCAGGGCTTACGCCTAGATGACAGGCCAAAGAACTCAAGGACCTGGTCTCCATGCTGCTATCTTGCAAACCGGACAGCCTTACTGAAATAGCCCGAGGGTTGCTTTTAAACTGTTGTGTGATGATCCAAACAGGCCTTAATCGGCGTTTTGTGCTTTCCTTGCAGACAGTGTGCCTTAAGTGCCTTGAGAGATGTCAAACTCTACCTGTCTGACGAAGGTGGTCAGATTGCAGTAAGTGATGTTCCTGGAAGACCTCTTGTGAAGGTGTCCTTGTTTGAGACACCTGGTCTGATTTCAATTGTTTTAATGGAACTCCTCCAGACCTACCTAGTGGTTTTAAATTTGCAGGAATCCCTAGAGATCTCCGAGCCCACAGTAGGTTAAAACTTGTGATTCCAATAAAGGGGAATATTTGTAACTCAGCACTGAAATGAGGGGTTCTCGGCACTCTATCTGAGCTTGGTTGTTTTCTTGCGGACGTTTCTTTACCAACCTAGGTAAACGTCATCAGTACTCATGATGATGTTAGCTTGTTTGGATAATGAAAAGTCTGCTAGGAGACTAGCAAGTTCAGAGAGTATCAAGGATCCCTCAAATTTGGGATTCTTTGAATTTTTGCTGGTCTTGGTGGCCAAAAATATGGGGGATGGTAGTCTGGCTTTTTTTTTTTTTTTTTTTTTGAAGAGGGGAGAAGGTAAACCTTGCACTGGGACCCTAAAGATGTATCCCAGGTTTTTCTTTTTTTAAAAAAACAAACCAACCCCTAATTATTCATCCCATATCCGTGATGGAGGAATTGTTTTCAGTTATGGAAAGCGACTGCCAAAGGATTGGGTCCATCCTGTTGGGACAGTTGTGGGTTGGTTCTGCTCCTCTTAATTTGAAGATGGTTGTGATCCTGGAAAAGTGGATCTCCTTTTGCTGAAAGCCAACCTACAAAAACAAGCCGTCTAACGTCTCTTTTTTATTATTATTATTTTTCTTCCCTCCCCAGGTTTTTGACGCCACCAACACAACTCGCGAGCGTAGATCCATGATCCTACATTTTGCCAAAGAAAATGGATACAAAGTGAGTGACATTCTTGAACCACAAGGTGAAGGGATTTAAGAGTTGGTCTACTGCTATTTGCACAACTTCCCTCCTTCAGGACTCTTTTTAGAGCAGGGGGTCTTCAAACTTGGCCCTTTTATGACTTGTGGACTTCAATTCCCAGAATTCCTCAGCCAGGCACACGTGCCTGGCTGAGGAATTCTGGGAGTCGAAGTCCACAACTCATAAAAGGGCCAAGTTTGATGCCCCCGTTATAGAGTCTAAACATCTTTTTTACGTCGTGGTGACCAAAAACTGGATGCAGTATTCCAAGTGTGGCTTTACCAGGGCCTTGTAAAGTGGTACTGACACTTCACATGATCTCGACTCGATCCCTCTGTTAATGTGGCCTAGCACTATGTTGGCTTTTTTGGCAGCTGCAGCACGCTGTTGGCTTCTATTTAAGTGATTGTCCACCAGGACTCCTGAGATCCCTTAATTCTAATATCTTCTGCTTCCTTCAGGTGTTCTTCATTGAATCTGTCTGCAATGACCCCACTGTGGTTGCTAGCAACATCATGGTAAATATGAAGATGGTTTTCTATCTCTCGAGTCCTCTTTCAGAAAATTCTTTTAAATATGGGCTGGAGAATTACAACTCCTAGGAAGGAGTCATAGTTGAGGGAGAGAACGTCCATCTTGTATGTTCTGAAACGTCTCCATTCTCACCAACTACGCACGTAGTCCTAAACTTACTGCAGTTCATTTAGTAACAGCAGTGAAAAACAGTGACATAATCATTTTACACGTGACTGTCCTCTTGGTCACATGATCAAAATTGAGACTATTAGCAACCGACTCATCTTTATGATGGTTACATTGTCCTAGGATCACGTGATCCTCTTTTGTGATTTTCTGACAAACCGAGTCAATGGGGAAGCTAAGTTTACTTAAAGCCATGTGACCCACTTAACAGCTGAAGTGATTCACTTAAGAACTGGGTTAAGCAAGGTCGTAAAACGGGGGGAAACTCACTTAACTGTCTCGGTTAGCCACAGATATTTTGGGCTCAATTGTGCTCATAAGTTGAGGACTACCTGTAGGACTGAAGCCATAAGGCAGATTTTGAACACTGTGGACATTCTGTCAACAGCATTTGTCAACCTTGTCAACTCAAGATGTGTGGACCAAGTCCCAGAATCTGGCTGGGGAATTCTGGGAGTTGAAGTCCACACATCTTAAGCGTTGCCAAGGTTGAGAAACACCGCTTGTTAACATTGCTAGAATAGGTTTGAGGATGGGCTTATTATTATTATCTTTACCCTTCTAACATTTCCTACTTTAGGAAGTCAAGCTGTCCAGCCCAGATTATAAGGACTGCAACTCAACAGACGCCATGGAAGATTTCATGAAGAGAATCAGCTGCTATCAATCCAGTTACCAGCCTCTTGATCCAGATGGATATGACAGGTGGAAAAAAAAAACAACCCACTGAGATAACTACTCCTAGTTCAGCTGGGTCTAGATTTGCCTTCAGGCAACTAAAACTAGCTGGACGCTAGCATGAATGCGTTCCTCACTGCAAGATGTGTGAGGAATGTAGAATAGAATAGAATAGAATAGAATAGAATAGAATAGAATAGAATAGAATAGAATAGAATAGAATAGGAAAATATGGAATGGAATAGAATATATGGAATGCAGAAAGAATAAATTAGAATTAGAATAGAATAGAATACGGAATGGAATACAATAGAATATATGGAATGGAGTGCAGAAAGAATGGAATAATAGAATAGAATAAGAATATGGAATGGAATAGAATAGAATATATGGAATGGAATAGGAAATAGAATAGACTAATGAATGGAATAGGGAATGGAATAGGAAATAGAATCGAATCGAATAATGAATAGAATACAATTCGAATCAAATTGAATAGAACAGAGAATAGAACAGAACAGAAAATAGAATAGAATAGAATATATGGACTGGATTAGAATGGAATAGAATAGAATAGAATAGAATAGAATAAACAGAGCTGGAAGGGACCTTGGAGGTCATCTAGTCCAACCCCCTGCTCAGGCAGGAAACCCTATACCATTTCAACAAATGGTTGTCCAACCTCTTCTTAAAAAGTTCCAGTGTCGAAGCATTCCACTGTTGGTCATCCTGTGCTATTATTGTCCCTAGAGAGTTGTCGCTCATCAAAGTGATTGACGTTGGTCGAAGATACCTGGTGAACAGAGTCCAGGACCACATCCAAAGTCGGATTGTCTACTACTTGATGAACATCCACGTCCAGCCCCGGACCATCTACTTGTGCCGGCACGGCGAGAGCGAATTCAACCTCAAAGGGAAGATCGGGGGTGACTCGGGGCTCTCCACCAGAGGCAAGAAGGTACGGGTGGGATTTACTTCTGAGTAAATGGGGATGGGAGTGGGCCAGTAGGAACATAAGCCAGAATTGCCTTCACAAAGAAGAAGGGGTGACCCTCACAAAAGCCAATGAATGTCCTCTGAAAACATCCTCGCGGTGCTTGTGGTGGTCACCGAGGCTAACCAATTTCTAAAGCATTTCTTGAGAAATTCCCCCGAATGCAAACAACACAAAACTTCACTTTAGTTTGTTCCTTCATAAAAACCTTTTGGAAGACAGAGGAAGTCTTCAGAACCTGTGGTGGAGTTCGGAAGCTTCTGGAGAACTTTGTGGTTGTCTAGATTCTAGAAGACGTTCTTAAAGGAGCTCCATCTTTCTCAATCTGGTGAAGGAAGATCAAAAAGCTCAGCTTTTCTGTTGACTTTCAGGATTCATCTTGGCAGTTTTCTTATTTTTTTTTCCAAACTTTCCTGTCTGGGGCCAGACCAAATACATTTTTCTATGGTCCTGACAAACCGTTAACCCAAACCACAGGAGCTGAATCATAACTTTCCATGTTTCCTTTCTTTTCCAGTTTGCCAGCGAGCTGAATAATTTTATCAAGGAGCAAAACCTAAAAGATCTCAAAGTTTGGACCAGTCATCTAAAGAGGACAATCCAGACAGCAGAAGCTCTTGATCTGCCCTACGAGCAGTGGAAAGCTTTGAATGAAATTGATGCTGTAAGAACCCCCTTTTTTATTTTCTTCAATTGCAGAATAAACCAGAGGGTTTTGGTGGGTAAAGCTGTCATCTTCTCTCTCTCTCTCTCTCTCTCTCTCTCTCTCTCTCACACACACACACACACACACACACACACACACACACACACTCAATCTCTCTGATTCTGCAAAGAGATCCTCCTGGCTCTGCTAGGAAGGATTGAGAAGAATTGGATGATCACCCTTATTTTGGAAGAAAGGGCCCTTTGTTTTCCTGTCAGTTGTGAATGTGAGAATTAGTTCCCACACAGTCTGTAAGCACAAGATGGGCAGGTGCAGAAACATAAGGGCATGAGGCCAGCCTGTTGGCGAGAGAGGACAAGAAGTTCTTACCTAAAGTTGGAAGGGGAAAAAAAAAAAAAAAGCAAGAGAGTTAGGAACTTCTTTCTATATAGCAGAGGTCTCCAAGCCTGGCAACTTTAAGACTTGTGGACTTCAACTCCCAGAATTCCTCAGCCAGCCAGCCAGGTAATCTGAATAATAAGGCTGTTTATGTAGAATTCTAGGAATTGAAGGCCACAGATCTGGAAGTTGTCCAGATAGGGAAACAGGTTTTGTACAAACTCACAGAGACACTCTAGGGCAGGGGTAGGCAACCTTGGCTCGTGGACTTCAACTCCCAGAATTCCTGAGCCAGCCATGCTGAGGGGAAAGGGAGAGGTTTCCATGCTGGCTCAGGAATTCTGGGAGTTGAAATCCACGAGTCATAAAAGAGCCAAGGTTGCCTACCCCTGCTCTAGGGTAGGGGTGTTCAACCTTGGCAACTATAAGACTACAAGTCCCAGGATTCTCTGGTCAGCCATGTTGAAGTCTACAAGTCTTAAAAATTACCAAGTTTGGGGAAACCTATATAGAAAACAGTAGATGTTGAAAGTATTTGAGTTATGGCGGGCTGAGTGCAGTTGGTGCACAGATTGACAGAAGTTGGAGAATGGGCTATAAAGTGAATTTCTCCTCATTCTTGTAGGGTGTGTGCGAAGACATGACTTATGATGAAATCAAGGAAAAGTATCCCGAAGAATTTGCTCTACGCGATCAAGACAAATATTATTACCGCTATCCATCTGGAGAGGTTTGTGTTTTGGTACACCAAGTGTGTTTTTAACCATCGGGTGCGATGCCCAAGCAATGTGCTAGTGCTAACCTCCTAGAGCCTGAAATTGGGGGTCTTATGTTCCCCCCCCATTCCATGTGGGTGGCTCTGGCCAATATTGGAATTATTAAAATATTTGCGCATAGCTATGTACAAGTAATCCTTCACTTACAACCGTTCATTAAGCAGCAGTTCTAAGTTACACCTGCACTAAAAACAAGTGACTTAGAACTGATCCTCTTGTACAGATAGTCCTTGACTTATGACCACAAGGGACCCCAAAATTTCTGTTGTTAAGTGAGGCATTTGCCCCATTTTACCACCTTTCTTGCCCCAGTTGTTAAGCAAATCACTGCAGATGTTAAATTAGTAACACCGTTGTTAAGCGAATCTGTCTTCCCCCATTGACTTTGCTTCTCAGAAAGTCTTAAAAGGGGATTGCATCACCCCAGGACACCGCAACCGTCATAAGTACATGCCAGTTGCCAAGCATCTAAATTTCGATCATGTGACGGTCGTAAGGGTGAAAAACAATCGAGGACAACCTGTACTAAAGGAAGCCAAGAAATTCCTTGTACAGGATCCAAGATTGTCGTATTTTGGGCACTGAAGGTACTTTCCTGAAATCTGCATAGTTTTTGTTTTTAATAAGGCATCTCCAAACGCGGCGACTTTAAGACTTTGGACTTCAGCTCCCAGAATTCCTCAGCCATCCATCCAATTAATCTGAATAACCAGGGCATCTGTTTAGAATTCTGGGTGTTGATGCTGGTGGAGGAATTCTGGGAGTTGGGAGTCCACAAGTCTTAAAAAGTTGCCACGTTTGGTGATCCCCCGCTCACGTCTGGCTCTGCGGCTCCTCTTATTTCTGCTGAAAGACAAAACCTGTTTCTCATCTCCTTCTCTTTGTCCTTCCCCCCCCCCCCGCCCCCCTCAGTCCTATCAAGATCTGGTGCAAAGGCTGGAACCGGTGATCATGGAGCTTGAAAGGCAGGAAAATGTCCTTGTGATTTGTCATCAAGCCGTCATGAGATGTCTGTTGGCTTACTTCCTCGACAAAAGCGCCGGTGAGTCTCTGCAACGTCTCTTGACGCAGGAATGGAAGAAAAGAGTTTAGGATTAGCATGAGAATAACAGAGTTGGAAGGGACCTTGTAGGTCATCTAGTCCAGCCCACTCACCCGCCCAAGCAGGAGACCCTATACCGTTTCTGACAGATGGCACTCCAGTCTCTTCTTGAAAGCTTCCAGTGATGAAGCTCCCACAACTTCTGAAAGCTATCTGTTCCAATGGCGGGATTCAGCCGGTTCTCACCAGTTCGGTAGGATCAGTAGCTAAATTTTATTGAGTGTGGAGAACCGGCTGAACCCCTGCTGCTTCTGGAAGAACATTCTAGGCCTCGGAGGCCTGGAGGAGGTCTCCCAGGCCTAGAACGGCCCACCGTAAGTGCGTGAATGTCATCTATAAGTCAGTTCTAGACCTCGGAAGCCCAGGCCAGCATCCACATAGAAAACCGGTTGTTTGGGAATTTGAATCCCACCACTGAACTGTTCCAGTGGTTGATTGTTCTCACTGTCGGAGAATTTCTCCTTATTTATAGGTTGAATCTCTCCTTGATCAGTTTCCATTCGTTATTCCTTGTCTGGCCTTCAGGTGCTTTGGAAAATAGATTGATCCCCTCCTCTCTCAAATATTGGAAGACTGCTATCATGTCTCCCCTGGTCCTTCTCTTTCACTAGACTAGCCATGCCCAGTTCCTGCAACCGTTCTTCGTAGGTTTTAACCTCCAGTCCCTTAATCATCTTAGTTGCTCTTCTCTGCACTTTTTCTAGAGTCTCAAGATCTTTTTTTTTATAGCATGGTGGGCAAAAATGGGTGCTTGCGAAGTGGGTGGCAACTGACACCACCATCCCCAAGCAGGGGAGAACTTTTCAAGCAGTGTCTGGAACTGAAGAAGCTTGTTGCATGAGAAGTGAAATGTTTTCCAAGGAAAAACAAACCCAAGAAAGTCCTATTTGACTTTTGGAAAAAGCACCTTTGGGATTTCAAGCAGGGTTTTGTTTTGTTTTTTCAATACAGGGCAATTTCAACTCCCAGAATTCCCCAGCCACCATTCTGAATTCTGGGAGTTGAAATTTGAAAAGTACCAGATCAGGGGTCTTCAAACTTGGCCCTTTTGTGACTTGTGGACTTCAACTCCCAGAATTCCTCAGCCAGCGGGCCTGGCTGAGGAATTCTGGGAGTTGAAGTCCATAAGCAGGGGTCTTCAAACTTGGCCCTTTTATGACTTGTGGACTTCAGCTCCCAGAATTCCTCAGCCAGGCAAGCTGGCTGAGGAATTCTGGGAGTTGAAGTCCAACTGGATTAAAGGGGAAAGACAGGCTGGGTACCATTTGTGGCGCTGAATAACATGAATCCAGTCAATCATTTTTAATCTTTTTTTTTCTTCCCTTTCAGAAGAAATGCCTTATCTGAAATGTCCTCTCCACACAGTCCTGAAACTGAGTCCTGTAGCTTACGGTGAGTAAATATATTTCATAAGAGACCAGGTATGTTCACACAACACGCTCGGCTTGGGTAAAATCAGGCAAGCGAGACGGTGTGGTGACAGGTAATCCTTGAATTACAGGATTAATAATTAGTGTCCATTTCAAGTTATAAAGGCACTGAAGAAAGTGACTTATGACCAAGGTGGACTCAGCCTTCCATCCATTCTTCCGAGGTCGGTAAAAATGAGGACCCAAATTTTGAGGGGGGTCAATAGGCTGACTCTGTAAACTGCTTAGAGAGGGCTGTAAAATCCTGTGAAGCTGTATATAAATCTTAAGTGCTATTGCTGTTTTTCATGCTTACAGCATCCCCATGGTCATGTGATCAAAATTCAGACGATTGGCAACTGATGCATATTGATGACGGTTGCAGGATGCTGGGGTCGTGTAATCCCCTTTTGCAACCTTCTAACAAGCAAAGGACCCAGATTGTTGGGGGCAATAAGCTGACTTTGTAATAAAGCCGCTTGGTGTGTGTGTGAAAGCCCTAATAAGCAGGCATATACATAGAATGAAGGCTACTGCTAAGCTTGTAAGCCGCCCTGAGTCTTCGGAGAAGGGCGGGATATAAATGGAATTTAAAAAAAAAAAAAAAAAGTCCTACCACCGTGTTACTAACTTAACACGATTCATTGAGTAACTGTGTGGCAAGATAGCTCGTAAAATGGAACAAAATTCACTTAACAACTGTCTCGCTTAGCAACAGAAAGGTTGGACTCCCTTGTGGTCGTAAATTGAAGACCAGCGGGTTTGTGTGACTTGACGGGGGAAACCTCCCAAGCTACAAAGGAAGAATCGTAACAACATATCTTTTTTTAGCAAGAAAATGAAGACTTGTTACTGCCTTTCCTTCCCCATCTTTGACTCTTATCTGGGAGTTAAGATAAGATGGAAGTCAGTTCAGCTCAGTTGTTAAGATAGTCCACAGAATGCAGAGGGATCAATTTAGTTAGCACTGATTGTATAAACCCCCAATCAGTACCCCATCGCCCTATCTTAACTTTATTTGCCATCAGAAGAGATGGTTTAGCCCAGGAAAATTGCCCTTTGTCTCACTCCCTGTTTGTTATCCATTTTGTTTTGGGCAAAATCACCACCCGTGTTATCCCAGAGCAGTGCATAAATGAAATTCTCGGGGCTGTTCCCTAAGTGAAAGAAATTGACGTGTGCTCTTATTATACTTTTGACTTGATTTGAATAGCCTTGCTTTTCTCTCCGGCGTTCCCGAAGGACAAAAAGGCTTTTCCTAGGCACTGTTTGACCCCCTTGCTGGTTCACCGCTGCTTTTAAAAATTAATCTCCCAGCTGATTTGATTTGAGTTACATTTAACATCTCCGAGTACTGAAGTCTGTTTTGATCTCATAATCTGATTAAACAGTGCAGCTGAAGGGCTAACGCATTCCTCATCCTGCCATATCCTTCTTTCCTCTCTCTCAAGGTTGTCGAGTGGAGTCCATCTGTCTGAACGTTGAAGCTGTGAACACTCACCGGGACAGACCAGAGGTGAGCTGGCTTGTAAGGGGTCATTCTCTTCACACACACACACACACACACACACACGCACCCTTTATGCGCTCATAGCACAAGCGCCTATTCAACCAAAACATTCAGCATCATGTCCATTTTCTTGCCCAATTCTAACCCCTGGCTTGGGACAGTGGGATAGCAATTACTCCGATACTAAAAAAAACATAAGGGGTAAACATCAAATTTCCCTGCATTGCTGACTGTTCAAAGTAATTCCCATCTATAAGGCCCTAGTGCTCAGTAAGGAGGTCAGTCTTCTAGACTGGCGAGTCCAATGGCCTATGTGGGGCCCGCATGACTGAATGCTCCCCCTTTGGCAGGGAAGAACCCACCCCATAGAAAAGTAGCTTGACAGGTGTCAGGCTCCTAAAATCAAAAGAAAGACATTGTGATTTCCCCCCCCCCAGGCAATTTCTTTATTGTTCCTCACCCATAGACGGAGTCCAACTAAAGCATGCTAAACCATCAAATAGCATATCTTCTGGCAACTATTGAGGAGGAGCTGTCTTTGCCCTCTTTCTCACACACGGGCTATCTTGACCAAGTTGTCTGCTGCTCCTTTGGCATGCAGCCCCTCACTTCTGGGAATCCAGACTGCATTCCATCGCGACAGTTTAGCTTTCATTGTGTAACCACCAACCCAGATTTTCTACCTCCTTGACACCTATTGTGATTTCAGATTCTCCTGCCATCAATATTTCTCTCCCCCCCCCCCCATTAACTAGAAAAGCCCTGGGGATTGTCATAAATTAGGCATTGTGTACTTTAAAAAAGGTGACAATTTTAAGAGCTGTGGACTTCAACTTCCAAAATTCTTCAGCAAACCGTAGTCCAGATCCAATTTGTTTCTTGCTTGTGGGTTTTATGCGTATGTTGTTGGCCTTTCCAACTGCGGGGCTGGAAATCTTATTCTACAACTCTGTTGCTCGTCACTGTAGCCAGTAAATAAGGAATAAGAATTGATTTTTAATCAAAGGCTTCTTTCTGTGCTTAAAAGGCGGGCTGTGCACCTTTAAAAGGATCTGTAGTCAACGACTTCCCATGTAGGAATTTTGAGCTGAAAGGCAAGCTTTAAACTGGGTTTTGCCGAAAAGGAGCTGGATATATTATGGAATACTTGAAAAGTGTTGGTCAAGATAAGACAAGGGTCCGATTTGATCTTCTGTGGCTTCACTTGCTGTCTAGGTACCTTGTCTTCAGTGAACGCAGACGATTCACAACGGTCAACGTCATCAGCTATTTATTTTGTATTTTATAATTTATTTTTTAAATTTGTATACAGCTTCTCTCACTGTTGAAGCTAAGCACTAAGTGTTTCACAACTGCTGGCTTCCATCCCACATTTTATAGGGAAAAGATGGGTCAAGTTTAATTGAAGGTTGATTTCAGTCTGGCTCCGCCTATCTCTTTGGTCTGACTCCACCTCCTTTTTGGGGGGGAGGGGACCCCTCTCTGGATCTAACAATGACCTCAGGCCTCATTGCTGAGTTTCCAGTTCCCCAAATCTTTCCATTCTCTTTCTCTGCCTGCAAAAACTAGAAAAGCCGGTTCTTCTTTGCCTTCTAAAATCCTGTTTCCTAGAACTGTAGAATGTCAGGCTTGGAAAGCACCTCAAAGGTCATCCAGCCCAACCTTCGGAGGGCGGGGTGGGGGAAATCTGCTCTCCTTGCTTTCACTTTTGTGTTACGGTGAACTGATGACCCCATATTTTTTTTAAAAAAAAAATGCTCTTTTTTTGTTTTCTTCATAGCTTTCGCCTTTCTTTACTTTATTGTTATTTTTCTTATCTTTCTCTCGCTCCAATCTAGGATGCAAAGAAGGGACCTAATGCGCTCATGAGACGCAATAGCTTCGTCCCTTTGGCCAGTCCAGAGCCCGTCAAAAAACCACGCATGAACAGGTTTGAGGATCATGCCGCTGCTTCGGCCGCCTTGCCAATCCATACCTGTCTATCTCCCGACGGCCCGGTCCAGCTTCCCGGACAAGTTGGTTCTCTTTCTTTTTGTTGGTGTGTTTTTGTGGTGATGGTGTGTCGTATCTTCCAGCATGCTTAACCGTCCTGTGGTTTGACCTCTTAGGACAGCGGTCCCCAACCTTTTGGGCACCAGGGACCGGTTCCGTGGAGAGAGGTTTTCCCGCGGACTGGAGGGGGACGTGGTTTCATGTGCTGTCTGCATCCTGCAGATGGGGCTTTGCTTGTTTGCACAGACCGCTTTCTAGGATGCTGTGGCCCGGTGCTGGTCCGCGGGTTGGGGACCCCTGTCTTAGGAGGCTGTGCTTGATCTTGCTTAATTTTGTTTGAATGGACTCCACTGCCCGGGACTCTTCTTCTCTCTGACCCTCGCTGACCTTCTCTTGATATCTTATCATTGGAAGAGTAAGTGTTTTTGGCTGGCTAACCTAACTAACGTGCACAACAAGCCTGTGAGAGTGTGAGTAGCTTAATCTTGGTTGGACAAGCCCTTGAGTTGCCACGCAAATCAGGACTGCCAAATATAGATAACCCTCAATTTGTAACAGTCCCAATGGTGACCCAAATTTCTATTGCCAAGCAAGATGGTTGGCCACGTGAATTGGGCCCAGCTTTGCAACTCTTTGCCCTAGTCGTTAAGCGGACCGTTAAGCAATTGTTAAACGAATCGTGTTTATCATTACGCAAATCTGGCTTTGCTTTCAGAAAGCAGCCAGGAAAGTCTTAAATAAGGATCACATGATCCTGGGATGCTGCCTTTGTCATAATTACGTGCTAGTTCTTAAGCACCTAAATTTTGATCACATGACGCTGGGGAATGCTACTACAAGTTGTTGCAGTAAGCGCAAGGGCCGGCCGTAAGTTTGTTTTCGTTTTGTTTTTTTAGCACTGTGGTAATTTCGAACGGTCTTTGAAGGCTTTGTTGAACATAGATGGAAGAATGTTGGTTTGGTTTGTAATCTTGCCTTTTTATCAGCCCACACTTTTAAATTGATTACGATCTCCACTAGCTATTCTTAAAAGGCTCTTAATAGGGCTCTGATGAGGAGCTAAGGATTTCATTGGCATCAGATCAGTTGCCGGCTGAGGTAAATATTTGTAGCTCAGGGTTGAAATGAGGAATCCTTAGCACTCTCTGAGCTTGGTGATTTTCTTGCAGACGTGTTAGAAGGGAATGAAGAGGAGGACAGGGAAGGAGGGAATGAGGAAAAGAAGGAAGAGGAGGAGAGGGGATAGTGCTCTCTGAGCTTGGTGCTTTTCTTGCAGACGTTTCATGACCCAGCTAGGTAACATCATCAGTGTTAGAAGGGAGTGAGGTTTGATTTATGTTTACATAGAAGTATACAGGGAAAGCCACTCCCAATAAAAAGAGAATATTTGTAGCTCAGGGTTGAAATGAGGGGTCTTTTGCGCTCTCTGAGCTTGGTGCTTTTCTTGCAGGCGTTTCATGACCCAGCTAGGTAACATCATCAGTGTTAGTAGGGAGGGAGGCTTACTTCTAGCGCCAGTGAGGTTATCTAGTTGGGTAATGAAATGTCTGCATAAAATAACCAAGCTCTGGGAGCACCAAGGACCCCTCCTGAGATCAGTTGCTTGTCCTGTTTATTTGGGGGGGGGGGCGGGTTTGACTCTTCGGAGACCTAGATCAGCGATGGCTCCTCCATCGAAAACATGACATTCTGTGTTTCGTACCATGACAAAATCCAAAAACCCCGAGCACTTTTGCATTTACCTTACTTGCGGGCTCCGTGACCCTCAACCTGGAGAAAGTCTAGAAATGTTTTGTCTGCTGGCTTGTAATCTCAAGGCCGGTTTGGGAGGGCCAAAGGAACGAGATTGCCCTGACTTGACCTATTTTTTTTTCTTTCTTTCTTTCTTTCTTTCTTTCTTTCTTTCTTTCTTTCTTTCTTTTTCTTTCTTTCTTTCTTTCTTTCTTTCCCTTCCTTCCTTCCTTCCTTCCTTCCTTCCTTCCTTCCTTCTTATCTCCTTCCTTCCTTCCCTCCTCTCTCTCTGTCTCTCTCTCTCTTTCTTTCTTTCTTTCTTCCCTTCCTTCCTTCCCTCCTATCTCTCTCTCTCTCTTCCTTCCTTCCTTCCTTCCTTCCTTCCTTCCTTCCTTCCTTCCTTCCCTCCTATCTCCTTCCTTCCTTCCCTCCTATCTATCTCTCCCTTCCTTCCTTCCTTCCTTCCTTCCTTCCTTCCTTTCTTCCTTCCTTCCTTCCTTCCTTCCCTCCTATCTCTCTCTCTTTTCTTTCTTTCTTTCTTTCTTTCTTTCTTTCTTTCTTTCTTTCTTT
>JAKJMR010000773.1:58527-86132 GCA_024449315.1 Daboia siamensis | reverse complement strand
CCTTCCCTCTCCCCTCCCTCCTGTCCTTCCCTCTTCTCCTCCTCTCCTTTCCTCCTCCCCTCCTCCTTCCCTGACCTTCTGTCCTTTCTTCTTCTCTTTTCCCCTCCTTTCTCTCCTCTCTCTGACCTCCTGTCCTTCCCTCCTCTCTCCTCTCCCCTCCTCCTCTCCTCTTATGGGGAAAGAGAGGTAGCAATAAATTTTCCTTTGGGTTTAAGTTGCTTTTATAAAAGCGACATGCCTTCTGAAAGGACTTGGCTCCTTTTTCCTGAAATTTCTTTCTTCGTGCTGTTTTGGAGCTATTCAAAGTATTCGGATATTTTAGAAATATATTGGTATTTTTTTTGTTTTTTAATCAGGTACTCTATGCAGAAGGCTTATGGGTTTCAGCATTTTTATTTTTATTTATTTATATCCTGCCTTTATTATTTTTTTTATAGATAACGCGAGGCAGTGAGCATGCCTAATATCCTTCCTTCCTCTTATTTTCCCCATAACAACAACCCTGTGAGATGCATTGGGCTGGGACGCATTGGCCCAAAGTCATCCAGCCGACTTTCATGCCTAAAGTGGGACTAGAAGTAAAAAATAAAATAAAATAAAATAATAGCAATAGCACTTAGACTTATATACCGCTTCACAGTACTTCACAGCCCTCTCTCTGAGCAGTTTACAAAGTCAGCCTGATGTCCTCCCAACCATCTGGGTCCTCATTTTACAGACCTCGGGAGGATGGAAGGCTGAGTCAACAACCTTGAGCCCGTCAAGATCAAACTCCTGGCTGTGGGCAGATTTTGCCTGCAATACTGCATTCTAACCACTGCACTACTAAGGGCCTCCTTCCTTCCTTCCTTCCTTCCTTCTTTCCTTCCTTCCTTCCTTCCTTCCTTCCTTCCTTCCTTCCTTCCTTCCTTTCTTCCTTCCTTCCTTCCCACTTAGACTTATATATTGCTCCACAGTGCTTCACAGCCCTCTCTCTGAGCACTTTACAAAGTCAGCCTGTTGTCCCCCCAACCGTCTGGGTCCTCATTTTACAGAGGTGGATGGAAGGCTGAGTCAACAACCTTGAGCCAGTCAGGATTGAACTCCAGGCTGTGGGCAGAATTTGCCTGCAGTACTGCATTCTAACCACTGCACCACCACGGCTCCTAAGATAGTAGAGCAGATAGTTGCTTTGAATTTCAGTTCCGTTCTGGAAAACGGTGTGTGTGTGTGTGTGTGTGTGTGTGTGTGTGTGTGTGTGTGTGTGATCATGTCATGTTACCACTGCCGGGATCAAAGCTTTTTGTGCAGATGGGTTTGCCGAAATGAGCAGTCAAAATCATTACAATTGCATTTGCAATGTGAAATGTTACAGCAGAAGTCCCCAACCTTTCGGCCACCAGGGACCAGTTCCGTGGAGAAAAGGTTTTCCACGGACCGGAGAGCGCGTGGTTTTGTGTGCTGCCTGCATCCCACGGATGGGGCTTTGCTTGTTTGTGCAGACCAGTTGCCAGCATGCCACAGACCGGTACCAGCCCACTGACTGGGGGGGGTGGGGTGGTTGGACCCTGTGCTACAGGACTTCCTTTAAGAGAATAAACTTTATCTGTATTGCTTCATTCACTTTTTTTTTTTTAGACATTTGAGATGTCCTACAAAACAAAAAAACTCAGGGCAGGGATAGGCAACCTTGGCTCTTTTAGACTCGTGGACTTCAACTCCCAGAATTCCTGAGCCAGCATGGCACAGCTTAGAAACCTCTCCCTTTCCCCTCAGCACAGCTGGCTCAGGAATTCTGGGAGTTGAAGTCCACGAGTCATAAAGCGGCCTAGGCCTAGGCCAGGGGTAGGCAACCTTGGCTCTTTTATGACTCGTGGACTTCAACTCCCAGAATTCCTGAGCCAGCATGGCTCAACTTGCTAACCTCTCCCTTTCCCCTCAGGATGGCTGGCTCAGGAATTCTGGGAGTTGAAGTCCACGAGTCATAAAAGAGCCAAGGTTGCCTAGCCCTGCCTTAGGGATATATCTTTGACATACAATGTAAAACGCAAGGCGGGGCCCATCAACACAGCCCACAGATCCCATCTTTAAGAGTAACATGTAGTTCTCCCAGCGAGCAGCAGAGCCTCTCCGAAGCTCCGTTAAGCTAGCAGATTTTTGTGTTACTACCTATAGAAGAGAATATTTTGTAACTCAGGGTTGACTGTGGGATCCTTGGTGCCCTCTAACCGCTGGGTGGTTTTCTTGCAGACGTTTCATTACCAAGCTAGGTAACATCATCAGTTTTACGTTAATAGCCAGGAAACGTCAGAATACAACCAATTGTCTGAAGATGCCTTGACAGTTTTTTAGAAATCGGTCCAGGAGATAACCAAAGACCTAACCCTTGTCAAGAGAACAGGCACCTTGCATGCACATCTAACCATTTTTTTCTCCTCACTTTTGTTTCACCTCTCTAGAATTCTTCCCGCGACTGTCCTTGTGTCTTCTGCATGTAGTTCTAGTTGTGCTGCTTCTCCCCTTTCTCCAGACACAAAGCTCACCGGCTCATGTTGATCGTCTCTCTCTCTCTTTTTTTTTTCCTTCCTTTGTCGCCAGAACGTGAACTCTCCACACACACAACCTTGACTCTCTTTCGGCGCTACATCGGGAACCGCGGGTGGACGCCATGCGCCCTATCATCATTCATCTCCGAAACCTGCAGTCTGCTCCACGTCTCTGTTCAGCTCCAGTTGATTTGTCGGTGATCTCCGTCGCTGGTTTATTATATCTTGCCTTCTTGGACTTAAGAAAATGGAGTTGTGGAAGGAGGAACCTCCCAGAGAGAGAGAGAAAGAAAGAGAGAGAGACGGATGGATGGATGGATGGATGGATGGAGGAAGAAAAAAAAATAAAGGAAAAGAAAGAGACTTTATTTCATCAGCATATATAAACTGTGAATCTGAACCTGATTTTAAAGCTGGTTTATTTTATTTTTTTCATCTCCACTTGGGTAGACTCCAGCAGGCACCAGGGTGCATCTGTACGCACCATACATCCTCGGTCTCTTGTTATTCTGTTTTTTTTTTTTTCTTAAGCAACGAGCTTGCCTTGCCGACGATCACTGTGCGGATCCCATCATCTCGTAAAACAAAGGGTTAGTTAGGGTCAGCCTAGGTGGGCTTGCAGCTAAGAGAGGCGAAGGGGAGATGAAAGGTATTCTGGGTTACATCCGTGAGTCTGTTCCATCTATTCGTTTCTACCTTAGATGTTCATTGAGGGGAAGGATTCTCCCGTGAATTTTGCCTGTCCTCGTGAACTGGTCCAAGAGAGAGGCGGTCAGTTGCTCCCAGACCTTGGAGAGGAGAGGGGTAGAGGCCAAAAGCTTGGGAAAAACAATTGTGAAATGTTGTTTTGTTTCCCCAGAGCGTACTACACAAACCACACTTTGTAAGCGAGAGCCTCTCGTCTCTTCTAGGGGGCGCATAAACATCTGCCGTCTCCGCCGGGACCGTGCCCTGGCCCTGCTTTGGGATAGTTTTTGGGTAATGGGACACAACCTTTTGTGGACCCTGACTTCTCAAGTGGGTGGGTGGGGGGGACGGGACTCCCCACTCGGGCAGGACTCCAGCCCGTTTTTAAGTCCAGTGTTCCAAGAGATGCGCTGGTCTAAATTTTCAGACCTGGAGGTGTGGTTTCGCCGCCTTGTCCTCTCCCCTTTTGTGTTTGTGTGTGGCTTGTGGGAAGGTCTGTTCGGAGACCGCCGAGGGCTTAAGATGCCTCTTTTATGTTAGAAGCATCTCATGGTGCAAACAGGGTATGTTCCTATCGACCGACGAATGAGCTTCCGGCAACTGGGACGTTCGCAGAGATCTGCAAATCTGGAGTTGGCAAGGCTGTTTTTTTTTTTTTCCCAAGCTTTCCACTCTCGAGTCAACCACCGGAAACGGTTTCTGATCCTCACGTTTGAGACGCCGCTGTTTGATCCAGCGTATTAAATCTGTCTTGGCAAGTCTTCCTATTGAGGAGAGGATTCCAGGGCTACAGTTTTGTCCTCAGCGTGGCCAATAAATTTTTTTTTTTAAAAAAAAAGTGAAGAATGGCTGGTGTACCCCAACGCATTAGAATAGCATGTTAGGAGCAAAGTTAAGATTAGTTTCATTCAGGTGAGTTGATTCTTATGGGCCTCCAGGGACCCCCTTCCCTTTTTTACATGTTGAAATAATTATCCTTCTTAGAAGCAGTAGAGGGCTGTTTTAAATTGATCGTTTTTTGCTAGTTTTGAAGGACATCTGAGTAAGCGAAAGCTTTCCTTTGCACCAGAATTTCCCCCTGGTGACTTCTCAGCCGTTCTCCTATTTCCAAGGTGCCACTCAAGTTCGTAGGCCTCATGTCTGGGTGTGATGAAAGCAACAATAGGCTGGTTTCGAACGCAGGCCCTCTTTAAGACTGAACTCTCCTGCCCAAAGGGTTACTGGAAAAGATGTCCAGGCTGAGCAACTGGTGGGCAGAGTTGAGGTCCCAAGGCAGGTAGTTGCCTTGTGTGCGAATCTCGCAGGTGATGTTAATTTTCCAAATAAAGGATTGTTTGACCCAGACTCAAAAGTGTTGACTTGGTAATCCGAGATGGTTTATATGTGTGTAATAACGCTTCCGTGTAGATCAGAGGTGGGGAACGATGGCCCTTTTATGAATTGTGGACTCCAACTCCCAGAATTCCTGAGGCAGCCAGTGTGGAATTCTGGGAGCTAAAGTCCACAAGTCATGAAAGGGTCATCATTCCCCTACCCGTGGTGTAAATGAAAAGCTTTTTCTGCTTGTTAAAATTAGCTTGTTTTATCCTTGTTTTGCTTTTTAAAGACAGTTTTTATATATTGGATGTTTTTCGGAGCTTGTAGTTGCCTGAGCACGCAAGATTGATCTTTCTCTTTTTTTTAAAAGAAAAAAAAACCAAATCCATACCTAAGTGTGAATGGCCTCATCTCCAATCCGGCAAATATTTCCTTTTGAAATTCTGCGGCAAAATAGAGCAAATGGGTGCAGATAAAAATTAACCTTTTCCCATTAATCTCCCCGAAAAGGTCCGGGCTGATAAATTGCATTTTGTGATCAACGTTTTAGGGCAACTGTTTTCTTACAAATACTGTCCCTTTGAAAGAGATGGAAGTAAGGAAATAAGAGAATGATAAGGGGCTCTCCCACCTGTCTGGAAAACAGAAATCTCAGAACAAAATGGATTCTTCCTTGTTTGAAAAGAAGGGGAAAAAAAGCTCAAAAGGCTGTAAATTACCGTATTGTGGGATTGTGTGGGGTGTTTTTGCTTGCAGGATGTGGGGAACAAGAATAAGACATGCCATTTAAAAATCGCACCAATTGGCTCAGTGTTTTTTTTTTCCCCTTTGATACTTGAAGTTAGATTTTTTTTAAAAAAAAAAACATTTTTAACAGCAAGAGGCTATTTATTTATTTAATTGATCTCGCTGAACCACAGAATCCCCCTCCTCATAAATTTTGTATGAAATTTTAAGTTGTGTGTGTATGTACCGGGTGATTTCTCTTCCCCCCCCTCATCCCTGGAGGTGAAAAGCAGCGGAGCTTATAAAACAGGTCTGCCTTTTTTGGAAATTTGTATATTTTGCAGTTGCCGGAACAATTAAAATACCATCTTTTAACTAGAACGGATCGGAATTGTGGTTTTTTTTTGTTGTTGTTGTTGATCAGACGTCTCCTGTGTGGGAGGATATTAGGTGATGGATGTGAGTTTGCTGGGATCCATCGGTCTTTCAAAGCTGGGTTACGTATTTACATATAATTTAATTTTGGCCATGTCAAATTTTGGCTGGAATGAGGCATGTCTAGTTCAATGGGGGGAAAAAAGGGACAAGGGGTGACATGGTAGCATTCCAAAATTTGAGGGGCTGCCACAAAGAAGAGGGGTCAACTTATTTTCCAAAGCTCCTGAAGACGGCACAAGAAGCAATGGATGGAAATTAAGGAGAGAAGCAACCTAGAACTAAGGAGAAACTTCCTGACAGAACAATTAACCGGTGGAAGAACTTGCCTCCGGAAGTTGTGGGTGCTCCAACACTGGAGGTTTCTAAGAAGAGATTGGACAACCATTTGTCTGAAATGATAGAGGGTTTTCTTCCTGAGCTGGGGGTTGGACTAGAAGACCACCAAGATCCCTTCTAAGTGTTATTCTGTTATTCATGCAGGGGAATTCACTAGAGCAGGGGTAGGCAACCTTGGCTCTTTTATGACTCGTGGACTTCAGCTCCCAGAATTCCTGAGCCAGCGTGGCTCAGCATGGAAACCTCTCCCTTTCCCCTCAGCATGGCTGGCTGAGGAATTCTGGGAGTTGAAGTCTAGGAGTCATGAAGGGGCCATAGTTCCCCCATGCTGGCTCAGGAATTCTGGGAGTTGAAGTCCACAAGTCATAAAAGAGCCAAGGTTGCCTACCCCTGCACTAGAGAAAACAACTACGCTTGGAAGAGTTAGTAGTAAAAGGAAACCGGGTTGCCAAAGAACACAGCTGGGATTAAAGCAGACAACATAGAAAAACTCGACATGAGGAACCCTGGCCCATAGAATCACAAAGACTCAGACTTGACTGAATGGATAAAACATCCTCATCAATTTTGTTGTCTTGTTGTTAGCTGCGAAGTCATGTCCGACCCATCACAACCCCATGGACAATGTTCCTCCAGGCCTTCCTGTCCTCTTATCAGTATAAAATACAGAAGGTGGTGAAAATAGTGGAAGAGAGGGGGAACGAAAAAGGGAAAAGAAGGAAGTGTAGGGTAAAGATGGAAAAGAAAAGCCTTGACTTCCATCTCTCTTTGTTGTTGTTGTTAGCTGCGAAGTCGTGTCCGACCCATCCTGACCCTATGGACAACGTTCCTACAGGCCTTCCTGTCCTCTACCATCTTCTGGAGTCCATTTAAGCTCACGCCTACTGCTTCATCCATCTCTCTTTAGTGCATCCCATGAGCCTTGGTGGAGCAGTGGGCTAATGCCTCCTTAAGTAACACCAGCTGCCTGCAATTAGTGCAGGTTCGAGTCCCACCAGGCTCAAGGTTGACTCAGCCTTCCATCCTTACCGAGGTAGGTAAAATGAGGACCCAGATTGTTGGGGGCAATAAGCTGACTTTGTAATAATGCCGCTTGGTGTGTGTGTGAAAGCCCTGGTAAGCAGGCATATACATAGAATGAAGGCTACTGCTAAGCTTGTAAGCCGCCCTGAGTCTTCGGAGAAGGGCGGGATATAAATGGAATTAAAATAAAATAAAAATAAAATAAATAGGTGCTTTTTCAAGAGGCAACAGGACTTTTTTTTCTTTCCTCTTTGAAGACGTTTTGTTTCTCATCCAAGAAGCTTCTTCAGCTCTGAGCTGGAGAAGCTGAAGAAGCTTCTTTGATGAGAAGCGAAACGTCTTCAGAGAAAAACAAGGAAGTCCAGTTGCCTCGTGAAAAAGCACCTTTTGGGACAACCATGACCTGGGTGAGTGAGAATCTCCATAGACGTCTCTTTAGCGCAGTAGAATGAGACCGTGGTAACATTACAGCCTCAACTTTGTACTTTTACATATTTAATATGCACTGATAATCTCTATAACAATAAGCTTATCTAATCGACAAAAGGTAAAGGTAAAGTTTCCCCCGCACATGCGTGCTAATTGTTTCTGACTCTAGGGACACGGTGGCTCAGTGGGTTAGGACGCTGAGCTTGTCAATCAGAAGGTCGGCAGTTTGGCGGGTCGAATCCCAGAGTGAGCGCCTGTCACTCGTCCCAGCTTCTGCCAATCTAGCAGTTCGAAAGCACGTAAAAATGCAAGTAGAAAAATAGGGACCACTACGGTGGGAGGGTAACAGCGTTCCGTGCGCCCAAAAGGGGGATCACATGACACTGGGACATTGCAACTATCATAAGTATGAACCAATTTCCAAGCGTCTGAATTTTGATCACTAGACAATGGGGATGCTGCAGTGGTCGTAAGTGTGAAAAATGGCCATAATTTATTTATCTCGGGCTGCCACAAAGAAGGAGTCAAGCTATTCTCCAAAGGACCTGAATGCAGAACAAGAAGCAACAGATGGAAACTAATCAAGGAGAGAAGCAACCTGGAACTAAGGAGGAATTTCCTGACAGCTAGAACAATTAACCAGTGGAACAACCTGCCTCCAGAAGCGGTGAATGCTCCAACACTGGAAGTTTTTAAGAACAGACTGGACAGCCATTTGTCTGAAATGGTATAGGGTTTCCTGCCTGAGCAGGGGGTTGGACTAGATGACCTCCAAGGTCCCTTCCTCCTCCTCCTCCTCCCTCCTCCTCCTCCTCCTCCTCCTCATTATTATTATTATTATTATTATTATTATTGATCATTGCACAGTCAGCCAGATGTTCAGACTGGATTTGGCATTTTTGTCTACCTATCCAGTCCTTACCAAGGACCTGGGATAGACAGATATATTTATGTTTATATTTATGTATATTGGACTTATATACTGCCCTTCTCCCGTAGGACTCAGGGCGGTTCACAAGGTATTTAAAATAACAATACAAATTACAAAAGTTAAGAACAATTAAAATAATTAAATTTAGTCCTTGAAAAAATAAAACCCCTGTTAAACTCCAATTAAAACCCCATTAAAGTAAAATTAAAATTAAAATTCTCAGTCCTGGCCAGAAAGCTCAAAGAGCCAGGTCTTCAGGTCCCGGCGGAATGAACGAAGGTCAGGAGCAGTCCTGAGCTCTACGGGCAGCTGGTTCCAGAGGGCAGGCGCACCCACAGAGAAGGCCCTCCCCCTGGGTGTTACCCGCTGGCAATCTTTTACTGCTGGCACGCTGAGAAGGCCCTCCCTGTGGGAGCGCACAAGATGAAGGGAGCTTGATGCCGGCAGCAGGTGTTCCCTCAGATATCCCGGATCCAAGCCATTTAGGATATGGATGGTATTACAAGGACCTGGGATAGGCAGATGTGGATGTTTGATGGTATTACAGATATTATTACTATTACTATGATGATGATGATGATGATGATGATGATGATGATGATGATGATGATGATGATGGCATTTTTGTCTACCTATCGAGTCCTTACCAAGGACTTGGGATAGGCAGATGTGGATGTTTGATGGTATTACAGATCTCGTTGCAGGATGGAAGCAGTTCCTAGTAAGGCTGCCTTTTGCAATTGACTGATGGTGAATTTGTCAATGCCGATGATGGTGTTCAAGTGGTGCTCCAGTTGTTTTGGGATTGCACCCAAGGCGCCTATTACTATTGGTACTCCCCTTGCTTGCCTTTGCCGCAGTCTTTCTATTTCTATTTGTAGGTCTTTGTATTTTGTTATCTTCTCCAGTTCTTTCTCGTCTATTCTGCTGTCTCCAGGCACTGCCACGTCCACTATACAGACTTTTTTGTCTTTCTTATCAACAATTGTTAAATCCGGGGTGTTATGTGGCAGGGGCTTGTTTGTTTGAATTCTGAAATCCCAGAGCAGTTTTTATTATTATTATTATTATTATTATTATTATTATTATTATTATTATTATCTTTATCCAATGACATTGTAACTTTGAACAGTCACTAAATGAAGTGTTGTAAACGTCGTGGCCCACTTGTACTTGAGGCAACATAAACGTGACCTAAGCAAGTCTCAAATATTTGAAAATGTCTCTGGCCAAGATCCGGTAATACAAAGGATTGTCCAGCCGAAAAGAGATGGAAAATCCCAGCCATAAAGCATACTTGCTTTTAAAACCAAGCTTTGATCAGCAAAGGTTTATAGAGAACAAAGATGCTCCTATTTTGGAAGATTATCAAAAAATACCTTTGAAGGACTCTTTGTTCTGCCAAAAAACCCGGCCCTCGAGATGAAAGATGGTAACCAAGCTGTAAGCAAACAGCTTGTATCTTGGGCCGCGCTTTCCTATTAAAAAAAGGGGCAGAGTGACTTGTTATTTTTTTCAGCCCTGAAACTGATCCTGCAATCCATTTATTATTATTATTATTGGATAACTGAGAGTGAGAGAGATCAACCCTGACTGCTCTTTAGAAGGCCAGATCCTGAAGTGGAAACTCAAATACTTTGGCCACCTAATGAGAAGGAAGGACTCACTGGAGAAGAGCTTAATGCTGGGAAAGGTTGAGGGCAAGAGAAGAAGGGGACGACAGAGAATGAGGTGGCTGGATGGAGTCACTGAAGCAGGAGGCATGAGCTTAAATGGAGGACAGGAAGGCCTGGAGGAACGTTGTCCATGGGGTCGCGAGGGGTCGGACACGACTTCACAACTAACAACAATTGAGAGCGAGCTGGAAAGAAAAATGAAGGCCTGTCTCTGCTCTTTAGGATCCAGAAGTAAAATTGGAACACACGGGTGTCAAGACGGCAGCCATTACCATCCCATCTCCTTTACAATACAGGTAGTTTTTGATGTAAACTAGGGCTCTTCAAACTTGGCCCTTTTATGACTTGTGGACTTCAACTCCCAGAATTCCTCAGCCAGCGTGCTTGGCTACATAAATCAGTGGAACAACCTGCCTCCAGAAGTTGTGAATACTCCAACACTGGACGTTTTTAAGAAGAGACTGGACAACCATTTGTCTGAAATGGTTTATAGTTTCCTGCCTGAGCAGGGGTTTGGACTAGAAGATCTCCAAGGTCCCTTCCAACTCTATTGTTGTTGTTGTTATGTGATGATTTTTAGAAGCCACATAGACAGACCTTCTCTCCTCAATGATCTACCTCAACATAGTCCTTCACGTTCTTGCTATAACCAAGTCCATCCATCTTGGTGCTGATCATCCCCTTTTCCTCTTTCCTTCCATCTTTCTCAGTATTACAGCTTTCTTGTCTAGAGAGTTCGGTCTGTCCTTAATAGGATAATCTGAGCCCAGTCATTAAATACTGCTGTCATCAGACAACCCACAAACCCATTAATCGTGATAAACAATAGCTGGATTCACACAACCATGTTATAAGAGGCTAGATTTTACTTCACTGAGTTATGTAGTGTTTTCTGTCAACTTTTATTTATTTATTTATTTATTTATTTAATTTTATTTCTATACCGCCCTTCTCCCGAAGGACTCAGGGCGGTGTACAGGGCAAATACATACAAAAATACAAAAATTAAAAAGAGATTAAACTAGCCCAAACTAAAACCAATACAAATATTAAAACTACCCATCCCTCATCCCTCATCAGGCCAGTCCAGCTTGTACAAATAAAAATGTTTTCAGACCCCGACGGAAGGAGCGAAGGTCGGGCGCCATCCGGAGCTCAACCGGGAGCTGATTCCATAGCCCCGGGGCGCCCACAGAGAAGGATCTCCCCCTGGGGGCCACCAATCGACATTCTCTGATCGGTGGCACCCTGAGGAGACCCTCTCTGTGGGAGCGTACAGGGCGGAGGGAAGTAGATGCCGGCAGCAGGTGATCCCCGAGGTACTCCGGACCCATGCCATGAAGGGCCTTAAACACCATAACCAGTACCTTGAATCTCACCCGGAAGACAACTGGCAACCAATGCAGCTCACGGAGCAAGGGTGTTATATGGGAGTATCGGGAGACTCCCAACACAACTCTCGCGGCTGCATTCTGTACCAGTTGGAGCCTCCGAGTGGTCTTCAAGGGCAGCCCCATGTAGAGAGCATTGCAGTAGTCAAGGCGAGAGGTCACGAGCACATGGGTGACCGTACACAAGGCATCCCGGTCTAGATAGGGTCGCAACTGGCGCACCAGGCGAACCTGGGCGAAGGCCCCCCTAGTCACAGCCCCTATATGATCTTCCAAAGTGAGCTGTGAATCTAGGAGGACTCCCAAGTTGCGAGCCCTATCTACGGGGGGTAATAGTTCACCCCCCATAGAAAGTGATGGGATATTCTGAATATCCAGGGATGCAGGTATGCACAGCCACTCAGTCTTGTCGGGGTTGAGTTGAACTCTGTTACTCCCCATCCAGACCCGGACCGCCTCCAGGCAACGGGACATCACGTCGAGGGCATCACTGGGGTGGTTTGGGGTAGAAAGAAAAAGCTGGGTATCATCAGCATATTGATGATACCCAACTCCAAAACCACGAATGATCTCACCCAGCGGTTTCATATAGATGTTGAACAGGAGGGGCGAGAGGACCGACCCCTGAGGAACTCCACAAATGAGAGACCTCGAGGTCGACCTCTGTCCCCCTGCCAACACCGACTGCGAGCGTCCCAGGAGATAGGAGGAGAACCACCGCAAAACTGTGCCTCCCACTCCCAATCCCCTGAGACGCCGCAGCAAGATACCATGGTCGATGGTATCGAAAGCCGCTGAGAGGTCTAATAGGACTAGGACAGAGGAATATCCCCTGTCCCGAGCCCTCCAGAGATCATTCACCAGAGCGACCAATGCCGTCTCCGTGCTGTACCCGGGCCTGAAACCCGATTGGTACGGGTCTAGATAATCCGCTTCATCCAGGGCCAGAGGGAGCTGATGTGCCACCACACTCTCAACAACCTTCGCAAGAAAGCGAAGGTTGGAGACCGGTCGAAAGTTATTCAACAAAGCTGGATCCAAGGCAGGCTTCTTGAGGAGGGGTCTCACCACCGCCTCTTTCAAGACGGCGGGGAAACTACCCTCACTCAAAGAAGCAGATATAACCGCCTGGAGCCAGCCTCGTGTCCCTTCCCGAGCCGCATAAACCAGCCAAGAAGGGCACGGATCCAATAAACATGTGGTGGCACTCAGCTTCCCCATAATCCTGTCCACTTCATCCGGAGTAACAGAGTCAAACTCCTCCCAAACGACAAGATTGCCCGTGTCCTGCTCGTCAGACTCCGCCCAGTCAGAGTCCAAACCGGTCCGAATCCGAGCGATTTTGTCCGACAGATACTGATTAAACTCCTCGGCACGACCCTGCAAGGGTTCTTCCCTCACCTCCTGATTAAGGAGGGAGCGAGTCACCTTAAACAAGGCGGCCGGGCGATTATCTGCGGACGCAATAAGGGTGGCGAAGTAATTAGACCTCGCCTCCCTTATCGCAGCGAGATAAGACCTAATATAGAATCTTAGTCGCAATCGGTCGGATTCGGATCGGCTGGATCTCCAACAGCTCTCTAGGCCCCGTCTCCGACGCTTCATCTCCCTGAGCTCCGCGGAGAACCATGGAGCTCGATGGGATCTGCACCGGGTCAGGGGCCGCAAGAGTGCAACTCGGTCCAGAGCCCCAGTGGCTGCCTTTTCCCAGGCTTCCACTAGGGAATCTGCCGAGTTGTAAGCAAAGGAGGCAGGTAGGGACCCCAGCGCAGCCTGGAACCTCACAGGGTCCATTAAGCGTCTGGGGCGGTACCATTTAATTGGTTCCACACTCCCACGGTGGGGGGTGGCAAAACGGAAGACCAACCGCAGGAGATGATGATCGGTCCATGACAGGGGTATAAAAATTGGAGAACCCCCACCAAGATCATCTAACCACCGTCTAGATAAGAAAATCAAGTCAAGGGTGTGGCCTCCCTCATGAGTCGGTCCAGCAATTACTTGCGTCAGGTCCATGGCCGTCATGGAAGCCATGAACTCCCGAGCTAACTCAGATGATCCTCCCAGGGATGGTAGGTTGAAGTCACCCAAAACTATAAGTTTGGGGAACTCAACCACCAACCCAGAGAGAGCATCGAGAAGCTCGGGCAGAGCTGCTGCTGTGTGTCTAGGTGAAATATACACCAGCAGCAAGCCCAACTGCGCACCAGGGCCACATCTCAAAAAGAGAGACTCACACCCGACTATCTGAGGACCGGTGGTCTTCCGCGGACACAAGGTCTCCCTCATAACAACCGCCACTCCGCCGCCCCTACCCTGAGCCCGAGGTAGGTGTAGCACCTGGAAACCTGGCGGGCAAATATCAACCAGAGGGATACCACCCTCTGGGCCCAACCAAGTTTCCGTAATGCAAGCCAGGTCCGCATGGACATAGAAATTTAGTTTGCCTGATAAGAACTCTTTAATTAGAGGCACTCTTACAAGGCTGCTGTGTTCTTGACATTTGTATATTGCTAGGAAACTCAATAGGTGAATTTTTTATTTTCTAGCCAGCAGTCAGCTAAAGAGAGGGGGGTAAAATTTCCACTCCTTAAATTCCTTATCAGTTCCAATGAAGACACAATATATTAGTCTTAATTGCATGAAGGTTAAACAATAGATGGCCAGTCAGAAGGTAAACAAATCTTATCATTTTCTCTCCATTTGCCAAGGATTTGGCCTGCAAGATAAGGCCCCACCATGCCTTTGTCTCTCCAGTGACCGCAGATCCATAGAAAGCTGGGAAAGAGGTAAAGATTTATTTATTTGTTCAGTTTTTAATCCCTCCTTTATTGCTTTATAAGGTGAAGAAAATACATAATTATCCTTCTTCTATTTTCTCTACAACACCAACCCTGTGAGGTCGGTTGGGCTGAGAAAAAACGACTGGCCCAAAATTGTCCAATTGGTTTTCATGGCTAAGGCGGGACTAGAAGTCACCGTCTCCTGGCGATTGGTCCAAAATCACCCAGCCAGCTTTCAGGCCTAAGGCGGGATTAGTACTCACAGTCTCCTGGTGATTGGTCCAAAGTCATCCAGCCAGCTTTCATGCCTAAGGTGGAACTAGAACTCACCATCTCCTGGTAATTGGTCCAAAGTCACCCAGTCAGCTTTCAGGCCTAAGGCAGGACTAGAACTCACAGTCTCCTGATGATTGGTCCAAAGTCATCCAATCAGCTTTCATGCCTAAGGTGGAACTAGAACTCACTGTCTCCTAATGATTGGCCCAAAGTCACCCTTTCCCAATGCTGAGGGGAAAGGGAGAAATTTCCAAGCCGAGCCATGCTGGCTTAGGGATTCTGGGAGTTGAAGTCCACGAGTCATAAAAGAGCCAAGGTTGCCTTCCCCTGGCCTAGCTTAATGAAGAGCATGATAGCAGTGTTCCAGTATCTCAGGATCTGCCACAAAGAAGAGGGAGTCAAGCTATTCTGCAAAGCATCCGAAGGCAGGACAAGAAGCAATGGATGGAAACTAACCAAGGAGAGAAGCAACCTAGAACTAAGGAGAAATTTCCTGACGGTGAGAACTATTAGCCAGTGGAACAGCCTGCCTTCAGAAGTTGTGGGTGCTCCAACACTGGAGGTTTCCAAGAACAGATTGCGCAGCCATTTGTCTGCAGTGGGACAGGGTTTCCTGCTTGAGCAGGGGGCTGGACTAGATGACCTCCAAGGTCCCTTCCAACTGTGTTTTTCTGTTATTGTTATTATTATTATTATTATTAGGCAAGGAAGAAAAGGGAAAAAAAATCATTGAATTAATCACATGCCAATAAAAGTCCATGAAAATCCTTGGAGTCTCTCTCTCTCTCTCTCTCTCTCTCGTGTGTGTGTGTGTTTGTGTGTGTGTTTGTATGTGTGCCCTTTTCCCCCTTCAGCTGAAGAATGTTTTTATGCACCCCTTTCATCGCCTTCTTTGGGGAGCTGAGTTGCTTGTCGGACTGAAATTTTTCTTCTTCAGAAAGCAAGTTTCCCACGGCTTTCAAAATAAGTCACGCCAAAGGAGAAAAAAAGCTGGATGGCTGGGAGACATTGTGCCCAATTTGGTAGCCCCTGGAGAGGCTGGCATACCGTTCCCATAGTCCCCAACCGCTCTGGGAGTCCTTCCAGTCAGACCTCTGCAGTGAGGAATAATCAGAAAAGAGGCAGTTAAAGAGACTTCATTGCTGGCGGCTGAGTTCTCGCAGCTTTTCCTGCAACTGCAGTCCAGGTGTTTACTCCCTCCTCATAGCTACAGGTGGTCCTCGACTTACAAACCAGTTGTTTAGTGACCATTCCAGGTTACAACACCGAAGAAAGTGACTTAAGACCGTTTTTTACACTTACGACTGTGGCAGCATCCCCGTGGTCACATGATCAAAATCCCGACGCTTGGCAACTGGCGTGAACTTATGACGGCTGTAGTGTCCTGAGGTCACGTGATCCCCTTTTGTCACCTTCTGCCAAGCAATGTCATTAGGGGAGCCAGATTCACTTAGCCACCCGGTTACTCACATGACATCTGCAGTGATTCACTTAACAACTGTGGCAAGAAAGCTCGTAAAATGGGGCAAAACTATGACTGGCTCAAGGCTGACTCAGCCTTTCATCCTTCCAAAGTAGGTAAAATGGGGACCCAGATTGTTCGGGGGAGCAACAGGCTGACTCTGTAAACCGCTTAGAGCGGGCTGTAAAGGCACTGTGAAACGGTATGTAAGTCTTAAGTGCTATTGTTAAGTTGGAAGGAAGGAAGGAAGGAAAGGAGGGAGGAAGGAAGGAAGGAAGGAAGGGAGGAAGGGAGGGAGGGAGGAAGGAAGGAAGGGCCATGGTGGCATAGTGGTTAGAATGCGGTATTGCAGGCTAACTCTGCTCACTGCCAGCAGTTCGATCCTGACTGGCTCAAGGTTGACTCAGACTTCCATCCTTCCAAGGTCGGTCAAATGAGGACCCAGATTGTTGGGGGTGGGGGTGGGGGCAACAGGCTGACTCTGTAAATCGCTTAGAGAGGCTGTAAATCACTGTGAAGTGGTATATAAGTGTAAGGGCTATTGCTAAGTCCTAAGGAAGGAAGGGAGAAGAAGAAAGGGAGGGAGGGAGGGAGGGAAGAATAGAAGGTAGGAAGCAATAGAAGAAAGGAATAGAAGGAGGGGGGGGAGGGAGGAAGGAGAAAATAATGGAAATGGAAGGAGGGAGGGAGGGAGGGAGGGCCGTGGTGGTGCAGTGGTTAGGATGTACTTAAGTAAATTCTGCCCACAGTCTGGAGTTCGATCCTGACTGGCTCAAGGATGACTCAGCCTTCCATCCTTCCAAGGTCGGTAAAATGAGGACCCAGATGGTTGGGGGTCAATAGGCTGACTCTGTAAATCGCTTAGCGAGGTCTGTAAAGCACTGTGAAGTGGTATGTCATTCTAAGGGATATTGCTCTTGCTATAGCGAAAAAAACCTAAGGCATTTACAAGCACATCACAGAAATTATTAATTTTCCAATGCATCATTCATTGATGGTAAATTGCTAAGTATATAATGGCCTTTTAAAAATGTTGAAGATCACTGTTACATTCTGAATCACGGGAATCACGATGAACACGATATGAATCATACCCTGAAATTATAAACAATGGCAATTTTTATGCTTGGTGCTAAAAGCCTGTTCTAATTTAAGAAGACTTATATAACCGAAATATTCAGATATATGTCTAAAGAGAAATCCTCATTTAGCTTACGGTAGAAATCCAGGGATTAAATTGTAACCTCGAAGTGTTTTTCAATTTCAGTTAAATTCCGTGTTAAACTTAGTTTAAGACAGGAAGTTATCTGGATATCAAAGCGGCCACAATTTGGTTAAGGCAAAGAAGGAGTCAAGCGTGCTTTGCAATAGGAGGTATAAATTTTAAGTAGTCCTTGACTTATAACCATTTGTTCAACAACCCCAGGCCTACACACACACACACACACACACACACACACACACACACACACGCGCGCGCATGGCCACAACAGGGAGAGTCAGGATTATGTGGACACCTTGCTTAATGGCTGCAACAACTTACAACCATAATTCTGGGTTCAATTATCAAGGATTGTCTGTATCCTCGCACCAAATAGCTTAGAGAAATCCAATTCAGCCTCTTTTTATGGGAATCTATGCATAATAACGAAGTAACGGACTTTAACCAAGTTCAGTGAAATTATTATGGCTTAAAAACAGAAATTCAATTTCTGTTCCATTAGGCAGACCTTTGAGATAGTAGACAGATTAGTCGATGCAGCTATAGAAAGCAGATTACCCACCCCGATCCTTTGGTTTTCCATTAGGAATAAAATACAATGGGTAGGATCAGCCAGGAGAAAATGCATGCTTTTTTTTTTCTCTGGATTTTATCCAGGGCATTTTGAATAATTCTAATTTTTTAAAAAATATGCCTGAGAAATAGGATGGAAAATCCTAATGCCGTTAGGGTTTTGCTATTCGTGTAAAAAGTAAGCCTTGGCAAAAAAGTGAAATAAAAATCAGAACAATGTCTACTGCTCTAAAGCCCTCAGTTTCATTTCTTTATTTTCTCTCAATATTAGACACAACAAATGGGTTTCAAGGCGAGGCGTTTTGGATCTGCAGCCGATGGAACATATTTCATCCTTTATCATAAAGTTGTGCCTGATATTTAATCTTCGAATGCCCCGGCCTTGGTCTCCTTTGCATTTACCCTCAGCCCAAGTTGCCTTTTGCTCCAGAACTTGGATAAGTTAAGAGGGGACAATACTTCTGAAAGAAAATCTAGAAAGTTTGGAGTTTTCCCTGGAAGGTGATGGAAACCAATATTACAAACAGCTGGGCATACAGGTAATCCTCAACTCACGGCCACAGTTGAGCCCCAAACCTCCGTTGCTAAGCAAGACAGCTACTAAGTGAGTTTCCTCCCATTTTGTAACCTTTCTTGCCACGGGGGTTAAGTGAATCCCTGCAGTTGTTCGATGAGTGACCTGGTTGTTAAATGAATCTGGCTTCCCCCGTTGACTTTGCTTGTCAGAAGGTCACCAAAAGGAGACCAGGTGACTCCGGGATGCTGCATCCATCCTAGGTACGTGCCACTTGCCAAGCCTCTGAATTTTGATCACGTGACTGTGGGGGAGGCTGCAACCGTCATAAGTATGAAAAGCACTTTGAGGTCCACCGATCTTCAAGAGGCCAAGTTTGGGAAAATACTAGTTAAAGGGTTACTTAATGCCAAGCAGGGCCAATGGATATTATTGTTGTTCTTGTTCCGCCCTTCCAATTCTGTTTTACAGACAGGTGAAGAACTCGAAAGCAAAAGGGCCTCGGTTTCTCCCTCTGCCTGCCAAAAACTTTTAAGGTGCGTCTAGTCACATCTGCTCGTCCTCGTGACTCATTTCTCCAACTGCAGGGGAACCGCAGAGCTTCGTGCAAAACCTGATTTGGGTCACATAGGCAACATTCTCATCAGACAACACAACTTCCCCATAAGGCAGACAGAAATCCAGTGAATATCAGGAAGTTGGGCACAGAAAAAGGAAAGTGGGCTTGTTAGCTCTTTCCAAGGCTTCTCTGTTGGATTAATTCAATTCCCCCCACCACCACACCCCCATACGCAATACTAACTTGGAATCTAATGAATCAGCCTGTCTGGTGGCTTGCTGGTTGATTCATTTATTTGAATAACAGAGTTAGAAGGGACCTTGGAGATCTTCTAGTCCATCTCCCAGCTCAGGCAGGAGACCCTATACCATTTGAGACAAATGGCTGTCCAGTCTCTTCTTGAAAACCTCCAGTGATGGAGCACCGACAACTTCTGGAGGCAGGTTGTTCCACTGGTTAATTGTTCTAACTGTCAGGAACTTTCTCCTTAGTTCCAGGTTGCTTCTCTCCTTGGTCAGTTTCCATCCGTTGCTTCTAGTCTTGCCTTCAGGGGTTTTGGAGAATAGCTTGACTCCCTCTTCTTTGGGGCAGCCCCTGAGATATTGGAACACTGCTATCATCTCTCCCCTCGTCCTTCTCTTCATTAAACTAGACATGCCCAATTCCAGCAAACGTTCCTTATTTGTTTTAGCCTCCAGTCCCCTGATCATCTTGGTTGCTCTTCTCTGCACTTTTTCTAGAGTCTCAACATCTTTTTTACATCACGGCGACCAAAACTGGATGCAGTATTCCAAGTGTGGCCTTGCGAAGGCATTGTAAAGTGGTATTAGTACTTTGCATGAACTTGATTCTATCCCTCGGTTAATGCAGCCTAGGACTGCGTTGAAAGTTTTCAACATATCGGACAGCCATTTGTCCAAAATGGCATAGGGTCTTCTGCTTGGGCAAGGGGTTGGACTAGAGGACCTCCAAGGCCCCTTCCAACCCTGTTATTCCATTTTTAACATTAAAACAAATGATACCAAACTACATTAAAATGAACATTACAGGAATAATCCCAAAGATGCTTTTTCAGGAGGCAACTGGACTTCCTCGTTTTTGACATTTTGCTTCTCATCCAAGAAGCTGCTTCAGCTCTGACTGGATGGTGGGGAAATGGAAGGATTCATACTCTTTGCAGACAGCTGGTCATTTGCATTCCTTTAGAGAGTCTTTGAGGCCACTTGGAGGTTTATCTGTGTCTTCAGGATCACTTAAGTGGTGCAAATGGGTGTGGAGCCTTCTTGGAACTGTGGAAAGGACTGTGTTGTAGACTGGAGATACGTGATGTTGTGTTCCTTGCCCTCTGTTGAGAGAGGGCTGTTCAGTTTTGACCTAGATGGCCTCTTTGACCCCTCTTTCAAACCAGCGGTCCTCTCTGTCCAAACTGTGGACTTTGCTGTCTTCGAAAGAGTGGCCTTCGTCTTTAGAATGCAGATTGACAGATGAATCTGGTCCTGATGGGTTTGTTCTCCTATGTTGTGCCACGCGTTTGTGAAGTGGTTGTTTTGTTTCCCCAATGTACAGATCTACACACGGCTCACTGCATTGTACTGTGGGAAGTCAGCCCCCCCCAGAGAAGGAAATATTAAAAGGGCAGGAAAATATATTTCCTCAAAGGATCTTGAAGAGGCAGGAAAGCGTGCCCAGTTTTTCTTAATAGCCCCAAGCTCTCCCTCCCCCAAGCAGAAACCAGCTCTGTAGAAATGCAGATGTGATCATCCATTCAGGAAGGTTGGAGGCCCCCAGCTAGAAGCTTAGGAAGACAAAGACACCTAAAATCTACATACCCCACTCAAACTCTAAGACAGGACATAATAGGATTAACCCACAGATGCCAAAGGGCAAACGCAGACTCAGCTCAGAATTCATAACACAGGAAATAGCCTCAAACAGGAACAGGAAGCAGCTCCAAACAAAAGGCTCCAGAGGGTATAAAAACCCACTCGCTATATGTGTTCACTCTCTTTTCCGCCAGCCATCTTCCTGTCTGGTTCTCCTCTTCAATAAACTACAACCTTCTTCCTAAAGCAGTCGCCATGTTTTTCCCCAGCTTGGACTGAACCACGATGAAGACTTTTCTTCCAACAGTACTGCATATACCATGTTGCCAGTGATGGGATTCAAATATGTGAGCAACCGGTTCTCTATGTGGATGCCGCTTCCGGAAGTCAATTCTGGGCCTGGCAACAAAACATTAGCTACCGGTTCTGCTGAAGTGGTGCAAACTGGCTGAATCCCCCCACTGCATGTTGCTCATGCAAATGACCGGCTGTCTGCAAGCGGTATAAGTCCTTCCACTCCCCACCACCCAGTCAGAGCTAAAGAAGCTTCTTGGATGAGAAGCGAAATGTCTTCAAAGAAAAACAGGAAGTCCAGTTGCCTCCTGAAAAAAAGCACCTTTGGGATAACTGTGACCTGGATGACTGAGAATCTCCATAGCCATTACAGTAATAATTTCTGTTTGTGAAATCCGATCTAATATGGCTTCATCATTTTTTAAAATTATTATTTTAACAACAACCCAAGTTTACCACGATTGAGATGGCTTATCTGGAGGGATAAACCTCCCTAAAGTTTTGCAAAGACAAAAGTCACTTTCAGATATTTGGGACAGAGAAAATTACTGAAGTTTGCATTCATTTAGGGAACGCTAAGCACATTAAGAATGCTGTGCAATGAAACCCCTGTATTCAGAGGGAAGAGAAGATATTAAATATAATGCTGAAACGGAAAACATGATTAAGGATGCCTTAATTAAGAGGCAGCAAGGGACGCGGTGGCTCAGTGGGTTAGGACGCTGAGCTTGTCGATCTGAAGGTCGGCAGTTTGGCGGGTCGAATCCCGAGTGCCGCGTAGCAGAGTGAGCGCCTGTTACTCGTCCCAGCTTCTGCCCACCTAGCAGTTCGAAAGCACGTAAAAATGCAAGTAGAAAGATAGGGACCACTACGGTGGGAAGGTAACAGCGTTCCGTGCGCCTTTGGCGTCTAGTCATGCCGGCCACATGACCACGGAGACGTCCTCGGACAAGCGCTGGCTCTTCGGCTATGAAACGGAGATGAGCACCGGCCCCTAGAGTCGGAAACGACTAGCACGCATGTGCGGGGGAACCTTTTCCTTTAATTAAGAGGCAGCAGGTTTTTCCAGGTGCACACTGTCTCATGCTGGAAAATCTGATCATTTCTGAAGTGGTGGATGCAATATATGAGATTGTTGTGTTGCAAGCATGTACTGTCCTATCCGGTTATGTAAGCTGGTAACACACCCCAAGGGTTCGTAACAGGATCTGAGCTTAGATCCAGCTAAATAATTATTGCATAAGCCATATGATTATTATTTATTGACCTATACCCCTGATTAAACGCCTGGTGACATAAATGACCAATGATGCCATTTGGGATCAGAACTTTTATTGCTAAGCAAGGCAGTTCTTAAAGTGAATCTCACCTGATTTTGTGATCTCTTTTGTCATGTTTTGTCAAGCAAATCACCGCAGTTCTTAAGCAGATCATGGGGTCATTAAGCAAATTCTGGCTTCCCCCCCACTGATTTGGCTTGTTGGAGGCTGGCAGGGAAGATCGAAAAAGATCATGTGACCTGTCCCCCCCTCCCCCCGGATGTTACAACTGTCATGAGTTCATGTCAGTTGCCAAGTGCTTGAATTTTGACCTTGGGGATGTTACCATGGTCGTAAGTTGGAGGAATAAGTCACTATTTTCAGTGCCATTGTAACTTCGAACTGTCACTAAACAGAAGGTTGTAAGTGAAGAACCACCTCTAAAGAAAATATTGCCTTTTGTGTAAAAAAGTCTCTTCGTCCATTATCACTAATGTCCCCAAACTCGCATCCTAGTGAGCACAAAGACATTCCAGCAGTATGTGGAATGACCTCAGGATGCGGCAGCTGTGATAAATACCTGCCAGTGACCAAGCCCTTGTACTTTGACCGTGTCACTGTGGAAACCTTGTAACGGTGGTAACTGCGAGGACCAGTCCTAAGTCACCTTTCAGTGCCGTTATAACTTTGAGGAGCCGCTAAACAAATGGTTGTAAGGCAAGGCCTATCTCTGTGGCTGAGAGTTTTGTGCCGTGGACACTCCGAAATTGCACGGGTTGAGCAAAAAACTTTGCTACGTGTGTGTCCCACAAATAACCAGAGGGTGACATACTTGCCCTTAATGTCCCACCTTATGCGCTTATGAGTGGTTGGTTTGAATGGGCAACTAATCAAGGAGAGAATAAGGCTAAAAATAAGGAGAAATTTCCTGACAGAATAATCAACCAGAGGAAGAGTTTCCCTCCAGAAGTTGTGGCTGCTACAATGGTGGAGGTTTTTAAGAAGACATTGGACAGCCCTTTGTCTGAAATGGTATAGGGTGCCAAGGTCCCCTTCCAACTCTGTTAATATGTTAAAAGTGAGGGATACACCCCAAGTAGGTTTTTATAGAGCAATAAACAATCAATACATTAATTTACAGAATTTGTAGTTCCACCTAAACTGTCCCTTAGGCCAGTGTTTCTAAACCTTTGAAGATGTGTGGACTTCAACTCCCAGAATTCCCTAGCCAGCTATGCGATGCCAGTCCCCATGCTCTGCTGGCTGAGGAATTCTGGGAGTTGAAGTCCACAAGTCGTAAAGTTGCTAAGGCTGGAGACCCCGCCTTAGACGGTTCGACTAAGAGGCTTGACAAATTTGTGGAGAGCTAAAACAGTGTTTTTCAACTCTGGCAACTTTTAAGACTTTGCTTTCTTATTCTGAATTACCAGTAGCAGAGCTGATTTCTCTCAGGGAGGCCTGCCTTTCTTACAAACAAGAAGTGTTAAACCAGCCGGGCAATGGCGGAAGACTTTGTTTTTATCGCTAATGATGAATAGGGATTACCTTATCTGCCCCCAGGCCTCAGCTTGGCAAACACAATTCAGAGACTCTTTGCATTCCACAATCTTTCAGTGGGACTGGGTGCTTTTGAGTGCATTCCCAGGACTAAGTAAATAAACCACAGACTATCTGTAGTAAATCTTGCCTCCAGGGCTGCTTTGATGCACTATTTCCACCCCAAATCCCCATCTCCTTATTTACAAATAATGCAGACGGTTGGAAGATCACTTTCCAACTCCTCCATCCTCAGCAAGTGGAATTCTGCGTTTTTCTCCTCTTGTTGCAAAGTTTGGGAAGTTTGTCGCTTCTGGGAGTTGAAATCCACAAGTCTTAAAGTTGTCAAGGGTGTTAAGTGCGTTTCCCCCCCACATTTTGCGACCTTTCTTGCCGCAGTCATTGAACAAAACACTGCACTTGTTAAGTTAGCAACATGGCTGTTAAGTGAATCCGGCTTCCCCCATTGACTTTGCTTGTCGGAAGGTCGCAAAAGGGGGATCACGTGACCCTTCTTTTCTCTAGACTAGCCATACCCAAACCTCGCAACCGTTCTTCACACGTTTTAGTCTCCAGGCCTTTAAATTATCTTAGTTGCTCTTCTTTGCACTTTTTCCAAAGTCTCAACCTCTTTTTTGTACTGTGGTGACCCAAACTGGATGCAGTATTCCAGGCATGGCCTTATTAAGGCTTTAGAAAGCGGTACACAGCCCTCCTGTTGCCTTGTCTTTCAGGGTGTGAGCTTGCTCTAAGTCAACATAATTTAGACAGAATTACTTGAGCGCCACTTTCAGCCACCCGGCCTTTTTTCTCCAGCATGCATTTATTTCTCTCCCCCCACCCCCCACCCCCGGAATCCGTTGCATTCTTTACCTGCCTGAGTCATCCCAGACAAACACCCAGCAGGTTTCAGCAGGATGACGGCAACATTTCCCACTTGACTCAAGCAGGAAATATTTCTCCTCTCATGTGATTTCTAACAGAGGCTGATTCATCCTTTCTCGTGACATTAACTTTGAAGCCAAAGGAACAAGGAGAACCAATGCGAACATTTTGTTGCAAAAAAAAAGAAAACAAAACAAAGGAAAAACCGGCAAGTAATTGGCAATCTAGGGGGCTGGCTGGCGTTTTTGGAAATCCTAGTTGCCCCTCAGCTGAAAACAACAGGTTGGAAATCTAGGGTTACTTTATAAGCCTTTCCTCCAAAGATGCTTCTTCTCCTGATGCTTCCATATCTGGGCTGTGAGAATTTCAAATGACCACAAGGTGGCAGCAAAGAGAGGCAGAAAAAAATTGGTATTTTGCTGCCACCTATTGGTTTTGACGCTTGCTCCTCGGGAGGAAAGCCATGGCAAATCTAGACAGCACACTAAAAAGCAGAGACATCACCCTGTCAACAAAAGAGCGTATAGTCAAGGCTATGGTCTTCCCAGTTGCAAAGTATGGCAGTGAAAGTTGGACCATAAGAAAGGCTGAGCACCAAAGAATGGAGGCCTTTGAACTCTGGTGCTGGAGAAGACTCCTGCGAGTCCCTTGGACTGCGAGGCGATCAAACCGGTCAGTCCCGGAGGAGATCCACCCTGACTGCTCTTTAGAAGGCCAGATCCTGAAGCTAAAACTCAAATCCTTTGGCCACCTAGTGAGAAGGAAGGACTCACTGGAGAAGAGCCTCATGCTGGGAAAGGTGGAGGGCAAGAGAAGAAGGGGACGACAGAGAATGAGGTGGCTGGATAGAGTCACTGAAGCAGTAGGCGTGAGCTTAAATGGACTCCAGAAGATGGTAGAGGACAGGAAGGCCTGGAGGAACGTTGTCCATAGGGTCGCGATGGGTTGGACACGACTACGCAACTAACAACAACATTGGTTTTGTGGAATGCTGCGATCCAAATTACCCCAAAACCTCAGTTTCTTAAAACTGTAGCTCTCAGGACCCTTTCCCATTTTTAAAAAGTATGAAACCCCCCCCCCCCCCCCCCCCAAAAAAAAAAACCCCACATGTTTTTAACATAAAAACAGAGTTGGAAGGGATCTTGGAGGTATTTTGTTCCAGCCCCCTGGTCATGCAGGAGACCCTATACCATTTCAGAAAAATGGCCGTCCAATCTCTTCTTAAAAACATCCAGTGATGGAGTAAACCTTTCCACTGGTCAATTGTTAATTTTCCTTCTAAGGATTATATTGATTGATATTTACCCTACTAGATATGTACATTTCTAGAACATTTCTCGAAGCGTGTAAAGACAACATTAAATCCTACTCCTTACTGGCACCGATGATATAACTAGTTTGGGTAAATGAAAGGTCTGCAAGAAAACAACCAAGCTCAGAGAGCACCCAGGACTTCTCAATATTAAACCCATTTGACATTATTATGACATTATGAGCCTTGGTGGAGCAGTGGGCTAATGCCTCCTTAAGTAACACCAGCTGCCTGCAATTAGTGCAGGTTCGAGTCCCACCAGGCTCAAGGTTGACTCAGCCTTCCATCCTTCCGAGGTAGGTAAAATGAGGACCCAGATTGTTGGGGGCAATAAGCTGACTTTGTAATAATGCCGCTTGGGGTGTGTGTGAAAGCCCTGGTAAGCAGGCATATACATAGAATGAAGGCTACTGCTAAGCTTGTAAGCCGCCCTGAGTCTTCGGAGAAGGGCGGGATATAAATGGGATTAAAATAAAAAAAAAAAAGTTTTTTTTTTAAAAAAAGGTTTTGTTTTTCCCTGAAGGATAGACTGTCTTGGACCATGGAGGTTTCACTGGTGTTAATAGTCTATATGAGGAACTTAGATAATTAATATCCTCTGAGCTATGAGCAGAGGATCAGCTGACTTCACAATACAGGTGAGAGCATCTGGTTTCTGTGTTTCCAGCTGAAATCCTTGCAGTCACATGCCATAAAATCAGGAAACGCTCCTGCAAGAGGCAAATGTGTATCCTGAACAGTGAGCAGAGTTCCCCCGCCTTGCACACACCCGGGAGAATATCTAGGCTGTAGATCTACCCAAAGCTGGTCTTCTGACATGATTGCTCTCCTTCCTGTTTTGCTCCAGTTATTACATTTGGATCTGATAATGCTTACCTAGAAGTCTGATTCCTGCAGGACAGGTGGAGGTGTGCTCAGGGACATTTGCAGGAGGGGACAGAAAAGTCAACAGAGTCGCCTTATAGCGGAGACGGGCTGCAAAATTTAATAAATAATAATAATCAGATGGCAGCCGTGATCACACAAAAGAAACTTTCTCTCTCTCTTTCTCTTTCCTTCCTGCTTTCTTTTTCTTCCTTCCTTCCTTCTACCCTTCCCTTCCTTTCTTCTTCCTTTCTTTTCCCTTCTGTTCTTTCTTTCTTCTTCCTTTTCCTTTCTTCTTCCTTTTTCTTTTTTCCTTCTTTCTTTCTTATTCCCTTTCCTTCTTCCTTCACCTTCCTTTCTTCTTCCCTTCCCTTCCCTTCCTTCTCTCTCTCTCTCTTTCTTTCTTCTTCCCTTCCTTCCTTCCTTTCTCTTTCTTTTTTCCTTCTTTCTTTCTTCTTCCTTTTTCTCATTCCTTCCTTCCTTTCTTCTTCCCTTCCCTTCTTTCTTTCTTTCTTTCTTTCTTCTTCCCTTTCTTTCTTCCTTCCTTCTTTCTCTCTTTTTTCCTTCCTTCTTTTCTTTCTTCTTTCCTTTCCTCCCTTCCTTCCTACTTCCTTCCTTCCTTCCCTCCTTCCTTCCCTCCTTCTTCCTTCATTCCTTCATTCTTCTTTACCTTCCTTCCTTTTTCCCTTCCTTCCTTCCTTCCTTCCTTTCTTTTTTCCTTTCCTTTCCTTTCCTTTCCTTTCCTTTCCTTTCCTTTCCTT
>JAKJMR010000773.1:25157-38924 GCA_024449315.1 Daboia siamensis | reverse complement strand
ATTGAAAATAGAGTTGGATTTTTGAATAGAATAGAATATGGAATAGAGTAGAATAGAATAGAATAGAATAGAATAGAATAGAATAGAAGATTATTTATTGAGAATAGAGTTGGATATTTAAATAGAATAGAATAGAATATGGAATAGACTAGAATAGACTAGAATAGAATAGTAGAATCTTTATTGAGAATAGAGTTGGATTTTTAAAGAACAGAATAGAACAGAACAGAACAGAATTATCCTCGGTCAATGCCTCCTCTTGCATTAGATAGCATTTCTAAGATCAGTGATGACACACGTGCCATCAGTATACCGTTGTCTGAATTCACCCTAATTAATTTTATTTTATATATTGCTTTTAAACAAATAAATAGGTAAAGAATGGTTTCTCTTTTTTTGCAGAGGAGTGACATGCCAGGATTGTCAAGTTAGGCATTTCCCAAATTTTTGACACACCGAGCCCAAAAGGTTCACCATCACTGCATTTGCACAATCAAATGGCATGCACGCGTAAGCCACTCTCACACACCCATACGCTGCCCGCATCTGCAGATACTTACCCTGCTTATTAAATTCTCATTTTGTGGGTTCGCATTAAAAAAAACAACACACGTGAGCTGGATTTGCAGTTAGAGAAAAATTGACCAAGGTTAAGGTTAACCAAAGTTAGCGTATTGTGTGAAGCCATCTGCCAGGACCTGATCTGGTATGGTTAAGCCAATTGTATGCATGCAGTCCCTGGAAGGGTTCACACCCCAAGCTTAATATTTTGGGGGGGGCGGGCAGGCTGGGAATCTTCCAAAAGTGCTTTTTCAGGAGGCAACTGGACTTTCTTCGTTTTTGCTTGAAGAGGTTTCACTTCTCACCCAAGAAGCTTCTTCAGTTCAGCTCAATTCAATTCAGTTCAGTTTAGAACTGAAGAAGCTTCTTGGAAGCGAAGGGAAACGTCTTCAAGGAAAAACAAAGAAAGCCCAGTTGCCTCTTGAAAAAGCAGCTTTGGGACAACTATGACCTGGATCAGGGGGTCTTCAAACGTGGCCCTTTTATGACTTGTGGACTTCAACTCCCAGATTTCCTCAGCCAGGCACACCTGGCTGAGGAATTCTGGGAGTTGAAGTCCACAAGTCATAAAAGGGCCACGTTTGAAGACCCCCGGAATGAACAAATGAATAAATTCAATGAAAGTAACTGTGGCTTCAAGGAGCTATTTCGGGAAACAAAGGCAGTCGAAGAAACAACTCTCACCACGATAGGCCTGAAAGGGGGCTCCATCTCTTTCCTTTCCAAAGCTTCCCAACGGATCTCTTGAAAGAAGTCGTGTTGGCGGATGTTCCCTCTCGCTCCCAACCGTCTCTCTGGCTCTCTAACGAAAAGCTAGAAATCAAAAGAACGAGCCTTAAGGAAATTGATAAATTTGATATTAAGGGTATGTGAAATGTGTGTCCCCTCCGAGCAAAATGGCTTTAAAGAGTGAGAAAACAATCACTTTAGATCAGGGTTCTTCAAACTTGGCCCTTTTGTGGACTTCAATTCCCAGAATTCCTCAGCCAGCTGAGGAATTCTGGGAGTTGACGTCCACAAGTCATAAAAGGGCCAAGTTTGAAGAACCCTGATCTACCGGAATTGCATTTCCAAGAAGATCCCTTATCTGAACCTATCAATCTTGGACATTCTTTTAATTTCATTCAGAATAACAGAAAAAGGGAATTGGAAGGGACCTTGGAGGTCTTCTAGTCCAACCCCCTGTTTAGGCAGGAGATCTTATACTATTCTGGACTAAGGGCTGTCCGATTTCTACTTAAAAACCTCCAGTGATGGAGCAATCACAGCTTCTGGAGGCAAGTCGTTCCACTTGTTGTTCTAACACTGTCAGGAAATTTCTCCTTATTCCACGTTGCCTCTCTCCTTGATTAGTTTCCATCCGTTGCTTCTTGCCCTGCCTTCAGGTCCTTTGGAGAATAGCTTGACTCCCTCTTCTTTGGGGCAGCCCCTGAGATACTGGAAAACTGCTATCATGTCACCTCTAGTTCTTTTCAGTACCCAATATACCCAATTCCATATCCAATTCTTTATATGTTTTAGCCTCCAGTCCCCTAACCATCTTTGTTGCTCTTCTCTGCACTCTTTCCAGAATCTCAACATCTTTTTTTTGGGTATTGTGTGACCCAAACTGGATGCAGAATTCCACGTGTGGCATGATAAGGCGGGATTAACAGGTCACGTGATTTTGCTTCTATCCCTAGGACTGCACTGAAAGTTTTCAACTGGAAACACCCCTGTTCTGGGGCAATGGAATCTCCCAACCTCACCTTTACTAAGAGGTCCCTCGCAATCTTGTCAAGCCAGCGGGGGTAGAATGGGCTGTCCATGCGGATGGACTGGAAGAGCTGTTCTTCATCCTGGCCGTGGAAGGGGGACTGGCCAATCAGCATCTCGTACAGAAGGACCCCGAAGGACCACCAGTCAGCGGCCAGGTTGTATTTCTGCCCGAGAAGAATCTGCCGTGGAAAGAGAAGGGAGGGTTTAAAAAAAAAAAGGCGGCTTAAAGAAGGACGTTGCACGCTTTAATATAGGGTAGTCCTTGACATACGACCATAACTGAGCTTAAAATATCTTTTGCTAAGCAAGACAGCTGTTAAGTGGATTTTGCCCCATTTTACGACCTTCCTTGACACAGATGTCAAGGGAACCAATGCAGTTCTTCAATTAGTAGCATGGCTGTTAAGTGAATTTGAAGTGAAGTGCTGTGATTCACTCAATAACTGTGGCAAGAAAGGTCGCAAAATGGGGCAAGATTCACTTAAAAACTGTCATGCTTAGGAACAGAAAGTTGGGGCTTAATCAATGGCGATGATAGAACATCTGCCCAACCCCCAAACCGCACTCCCCTCCCCAATTTGTCCAAATCTTGCAAGTTTTTCACATGAGAACAGTTAAACCTTGCAATTAAATCATGGGGGGAAAATCCAGAATCCAGCAAGATGTTAATTAAAAAAAATAAAAATCTCCTGAGATTTCACCAACATCGTACAAGACAAATGGCCCGAATCTTGTAGGATTCTCAAACTCTTTCTCTTTCTGATTCTTTCTGGATCTCATTTATGACCAGAATAAATTTAACAGAATAACAGAGTTGGAAGGGACCTTGAAGGTCTTCTAGTCCAACCCCCTGCTTGAGCAGGAAGCCTTATACCACTCTGCACAAATTGTTGTCCAATCTCTTCTTAAAAACCTCCAGTGATGGAGCACCTGTAACCTCTGGAATCAAGCCATCTGAAGGCAAGATATACCATTATTGTACAGTGTGTACTAAGCACACAGCCCTTAATAATTTTGCATTGTTCACAAGAATGATGGGACATGTTTTAGAACATAGAATAATTGAGTTGGAAGGGATGCTGGAGGTGTTCCCTGCTTGAGCAGGATACCCTATACTATTCTGGACAAATTGTTGTCCAATCTCTTCTTAAAAGCCTCCAGTGTTGGAGTATTCAGAACTTCTGGAGGTAAGTCCTTCCACTGGTTAATTGTTCCCACTGTCAGGAAGTTTCTCCTTAGTTCTAGGTTGCTTCTCTCCTTGATTATTTTCCATCCATTGCTTCTTGTCCTGCCTTCAGGGGCTTTAGAGAATAGCATGACTCCCTCTTCTTTGGGGCAGCCCCTGAGATATTGGAAGGCTGATATTGGTCCTTCTCTTCATTAAACTAAACTAGACCCGATTCCACCAACTGTCCTTTATAAGTTCTTTTATTTTGGATGAAAAAGGCCCACCTACCTCGGGGGCAATATAATCGGGGGTCCCGCAGAAGGTGCTGGTTTTAGCATCCCCTAACATGTTCTCTTTGCACATTCCAAAATCAGCAATCTTGATGTGGCCTTCTTTGTCAAGGAGAACATTATCAAGCTTGAGGTCTCTGAAAGAGGATGAAAAGTTAGATCTTTTCCTTCAAAAGTCGCTTTTGGGGGGTAACTTAAAATAATCGTCTCCATTTCCATTTAAGAGGCTTGGTGGCGTAGTGGTTAGAATGCAGTACTGCAGGCTAATTCTGCCAGCAGTTCGATCCTGACCGGCTTGTTTGACTCAGCCGTCCATCCTTCCGAGGTCGGTAAAAGGAAGGATGGGCCATGGTGGCACAAGGGTACTGCAGTACTACAAGCAGACTCTGCCCAGTGTCAGGAGTTCGATCCTGACCGGCTCAAGTTTGACTCAGCCGTCCATCCTTCTGAGGTCAGTAAAATGAGGACCCCAATGGTTGAGCGCAATATGCTGACTCTGTAAACTTCTTAGAGAGGGCTGTAAAGCAGTATGAAGTGGTATATAAGTCTAAGTGCTATTGGTAATTGGGAAGGAAGGAAGGAAGGAAGGGCTGTGGTTGCACAGTGGTTAGAATGCAGTACTGCAGGCTAATTCTGCCGACTACCACCAGTTTGATCCTGACCAGCTCAAGGTGACGCAGAGTTCCATCCTTCCGAGGTCGGTCAAATGAGGACCCAGATTGTTGGGGGCAATATGGTGACTTTGTAAAAAGCTTAGAGAGGGCTGTAAAGCACCGTGAAGCGGTATTCTAGGTGCTATTGCTATTTCCCAATCCACTGCAGCTGCCACTCCCTGTGCCTACAATCTATTTATTTATTTGATTTATATCCCACCTTCATTAATTCTTTTGTAAGCATAGTGGTAATTCGGTATGCATCGTTAACTGGCTCGGGTGGTGCAATGAGTACCATAAACATTGAGTACCAAACCAGTCTTTCCCGTAAGGAACAATGTAGTAAGTCACAAGGCAGCGGACAGCGACAAGTGCTAGATTGTCCGCTGAGTATCAGACAAAACGATGAGTAGCGGGGCAAATTTTTTCCAGCCAAAATGCGCTGAATATCAAATTCAATGATTTTCAAAGCAGTTGAGTACCATGGTACCACTGTAACGCCTGGCTGCGGACCTACATAATTAAGATAGCCCTCAACTTAACAACCACTCATTTAATGGCCATTCAAAGCTGCAACGTCACTGAAAATAAGTGACTTATGACCGTTTTTCACATTTACAACTGTTGAAGCATCCCCCTGGTCAGGTGATCAAAATTTGGGCAACAGGAACAACAAGAACAGCAATCAGAATCTGCATGGAACTCTAAACTTTTATTTGGAAGTGGCAAAATTTCAAGATTAATAAAATAAAATAAAATAAAATCCCTACCTGTATATGATGCCTTTGGAATGAAGGAATTGCAATCCACAAATGATTTCAGCAGCATAGAACCTATAAAATGTAGAGATATTTCTTTTATCATAACAAGCGCCAAAGTATAACCATGCTGGCTGGATCAGATGATATGAAGAATTATATTTAAAGGGGTCCTTGGTGCTCTTTGAGTTTGTTTTCTTGCAGACGCTTCGTTACCCAAATAAGGTAACATCATCAATGCTAGCATACTATGCTGAAGATTTTACCTAGCTCGGGTCATGAAATGTCTGCAAGAAAGCAACCAAGCTCAGAGAGCACCAAAGATCCCACACCACTCCTCCTCTTCCTCCTCCTCCTCCTCCCCAAACCACATTCCCTTCTAACATTGATGATGTTACCTAGTTAGGTCATGAAACGTCTGCAAGAAAACCACCAAGCTCAGAGAGCACCAAGGATCCCACAGTTCTCCTCCTCCTCCTCCTCCTCCTCCTCCTCCTCCTCCTCCTCCTCCTCCTCCTCCCCAAACCACACTCCCTTCTAACATTTTAGATGTTACCCAGTTGGGTCATGAAACGTCTGCAAGAAAGCAACCAAGCTCAGACAGCACCAAGGATCCCACACTCCTCCTCCTCCTCCTCCTCCTCCTCCTCTTCCTCCTCCTTCTCCTCCTCCTCCTCTTCTTCCTCCTCCTCTTCCTCCTCCTTCCCAAACCACACTCCTTTCCAACACTGATAATGTTACCTAGTTTGGGTCATGAAACGTCTGCAAGAAAACAAGCTATCTCAGAAAGTACCAAGGACCCATGTCAACCCTGAGCTACAGATATCCTCCTTATTAATGATATTTAATTACAATTATTATTAATAATATCTGTTATCATTTCTATTCGTCTACTCACTAAAACCACAGAATAGAAATGAGACTCTAGCAAAGGGTTGTCTCTCTGGTGGATACATCAAAAAGTCAAGATGGAGGTTATAGTTACAGACACCCAGCTTGGTGCGCGGTCTGTCTGTTCAGAATTTATTGTGCAAGGGATGCTGACTGATTGATGATGTTCCATCAAGTCATCGTGGACTCATAGCAGCCACTGTCAACGCTGCTAACATCCAATGTTCTTGCTTTGACAACAACCTTTTTCTTTAACTTGTGTGTTACTCTTAGAGTTAGAAGTAGATGATACTGGGGTGGTGGGAGGAGGAAGAATGTGTATGGGAATTAGTTAGACATGACAATATCATAGTACTGTATGATTCAATATCATAGTATTGTATGTTTGAAATTAAGAGATGGATAAAACCCGCCATTTTTTATCATCCCTTATTTCAAACAGCCTTGAATCATGCAGTACTACGATATTGTCATGTCTAACTAATTCCCATACACATTCTTCCTCCTCCCCCCGACTATCATCTACTTCTAACTCTAAGAGTAACACACAAGTTAAAGAAAAAGGTTGTATCTCCATTCAATATTAGCAGCGTTGACACACACAAGTAGACTTTCTCCAAACAGACAGAAGACTGGCAGAACGTATCCATGAACACCGACTAGCCGTCAGAAGACCTGATGAAAATTCTTTCATTTCACAATCTGTGGCAGACTTAACCATAGTTTCAACTGGGAAACTGTGACTGTCCTAAACTAAGGATCCGCAACTTGTGGACGGCAGCCCGATAGCAGGCTGTCGCCTGCTAGCCACTGGGCTGCAGGACATGCTGGCCACTGCACACATATATGAGCGCACACCCCCTCAATTCTGCTAGCACCGCAGCTGCGGGGCACAAAAATGGGTCACCATCGCACTGCAAGATGAAAAAACAGATGCCACCGCATTGCAAGGCATGGAAATGGGCCACCGCCAAACCACAGGGTGCAAAAACGAGCAACGCCGCACTGTGCCATGCAAGAACGGGTCAGGGCTAGTATCACGCAGGTGCTAGCCCCAGCTCGTTTGCGGTGCGCATGTGCTCATGGCCCCGTGTGCACATGCACGCGTGTAAAATGCTTCCCCTTCCCTTTTCCTCTGGTCCGCCAACCGACAAAGGTTGGTGACCTCTGTCCTGGACCAAGCCAAGTCCAAAAATGCTAGAGAATCATTGGAAGCCTGGGACTCTGACCAACTGGCCATCGACAGACACATAAACATTGTCGATAGATTATGTAAAAGGGGCAGTCGACAAGCCAAGAAGGGAACAGAAAGACCTAAACACCTCCCCATCATCAATCAGCACCCAGATAAGCAGAGATTAACTCCAACAGTCAAGAAATAAACCATACCCCAATCAAGGAACTGCCAAACAAATCAGCAGTAAACAGCCCGACGTAAAACCTCTAAGATGATCCCCCACCAACACTGCCGCAGCAAGCCGCTAGATACAGGCGTAGGCAACCTTGGCTCTTTTATGACCCGTGGACTTCAACCCCCCAGAATTCCTGAGCCAGCATGGGGGAACTATGGCCGCCTCATGACTCGTGGACTTCAACTCCCAGAATTCCTGAGCCAGCATGGCTCAGCTTGGAAACCTCTCCCTTTCCCCTCAGCATGGCTGGCTCAGGAATTCTGGGAGTTGAAGTCCATAAGTCATAAAAGAGCCAAGGTTGCCTACCCCTGCGCTAGAATAGAAAGTGAGAGCATTCCTTACTAGCACCGATGATGTTATCTAGTTGGGCAAGGAAACATCTGCAAGAAAACCACCCAGCTCAGAGAGCTCCAAGGACCCCACCATTTAAACCTGAGCTACAAATATTGTCCTCTGTTGATGGAAGCATTTGATAAAGGCAGGCCCACCTCACCTTGCTCGGTCCATTTCAAATTTGTGGCAGTTCTGAATATGGAACATCAGGTCTCCTCCATTGAGGTACTCCATCACAAAAAAGAGGTTCTCCTAGCAAGGGAGAGAAGGATGATCTTTAGAACTTGGTCAAAAGCCCTAGAGATAGACTTGAAGCTACTAGCTTACCTGCCATCCCAACATATCTGGAACAGATGACGTCAGAGAAGGCAATTGTGAGACCATGTTCATTTGGTAAATCTTTCAGTACACAACTCTAATGCGTAGAAAAACAATTCTAAGCAGATTAGACTGAGAACAAGTCGCTGCCTCATCTCCTCTTCTATGGCGAAGGGCAAATTTGAAACTGGGCCTTCTTGACTTGTTGGGTTGAGAAGGTCGAATGTGCTCCAGGGAGCTCCTGTGGCTGAAGATTGGCAAGAAACTAGGTCTCACCCTCTGAGACCAGCATATTCTCTACTGCTCCAAGTGACCTTTGGGGTGAGAGGGAAGGACTGGCCCAAAGTCACCCAAGAAACTTCCATGGGTGACGAGGACTCAAATTTGGCTCTTCCTGCTCAGCACCTTCACCAGGAAAATGATGCAGCTGCTTTCAAGGGTGGCAGCCACGGACTATCCTTGTGGACACTCTTTGTGCCAAAACCCCCATCTGAAATTAAAGCCAAAATCTGTCTAGCCTACGGCTGCATTTGGAAACATGCTATGCTTAATTGGTGCTAAGCCTGGTTAGTTTTTCTTGGCATTCAGCTTATTGCATGAGCTCAGCCTGTTTAGTGAACTGTGAATTGTGCAAACACAGACAATGGGTGAATCCAGCAGTTTAACTTAAGTTAAGCATGTTTACGAGAGGCCAGTTTGGTGCAGTGGATAAGATATCAGGTGTCATGGTTCTGACAGATGAAACTCTTCAAAAGAACTTTGAGGCATTGTTTATCTTAAAGAATCTTTATTCGAGGAGCATAGCATCGGCATGTACATAGTCAACGCCAAAATTTGAATTCCCCTCCCCTGAGTACATAAGTATCAAAGCACCATTCCTTCCTCTAATTAACAGTCATAAATCACACTCTCCAATTAGTTTGAAATGCAGGCTTTCCCTCCAGTTCTCCAACCCGCCAGTTCTTATCATCTCTTATTTCAATAACCTTGGTTCTCACACTAGGTTCAGTATTGTTTTGTCTAGCTAAACTCCCATGCACATTTCTCCTCCCCCCCACCCAGCATCATCTAATTCTAACTCTAATTCTAAGAGTAAAACATAAAAAGGAAAATGGCTGCATCTCCATAGGTTGTCAAAGCAAGAACATCCGATGTTAGCAGCGTTGACAAAAGGTTAGAAACTGGATGATTGTGAATTCTAGTCTTTCACAAAGCCAGCTGGGGGACCTTGGGCCAGCCATTGTTTCCGAGCCCTAGGAAGGAAGCAACGGCAAACCACTTTTTAAAAAAACTTTAGCAAGAAAACTGCAGGGACTTATCCCAGGCAGTCTTGGAAAATTGGACGCGACCGAACAGAAGACAAAAAACAAACAAACAACGCCATCTTAACGCAAACACAGAATGCCCAAACTGCAAAGCAAGCGTTATTTCTCTAAACCAGCCACGTGATTTGGCACCGACTGGTTGACCGATCGATGCATATTTTTTACCTTCGTTTGGAAAGTACAGAAGACGTGGGTGAGAAATGGGTGTTCCCAAGCCAGCGAGAGGACTCGCTTCTCCACCATGGTACATTCCACGTCGTCGTCCATCAGGACCACCTCCTTCTTCAGGGCTTTCATGGCGAAAAATTGGTTTGTGTTTTTCAGTTCCACAAGGAAAACCTGGTGCAAAAAAATATCACCGACCAGCAGGTTAGATGAGCAAAGTCATAAGAGTGGAAATGTCTGTGGAGATGCTCAGTCATCCGGATCTTTCTTGTTCCAAAGGTGCTTTTTCAGGAGGCAACGGGACTTTCTTGTTTTTCTTTGAAGACGTTTCTCTTCTCATCCAAGAAGCTTCTTCAGCTCTGACTGGATGGTGGGGATCTGTGTTCCTCAAGGTCACCTGAGTAGTGCAAATGGGTGTGGAGCCTTCTTAGAATGGCTGAAAAGACCTTGAGGAAACCTCCAGGTGGCCTCAACGACTCTCTAAAAAGAATACAAATTGACCAGCCGTCTGCAAGGAGTATAAATCTTTCCATTCCCCCAGATCCTGAAGAAGCTTCTTGGATGGGAAGCGAAACGTCTTCAAAGAAAAACAAGAAAGTCCAGTTGCCTCCAGAAAAAAACACCTTTGGGATAAAAGGGGAAAGATAATTCACGCATTTGAACCTGAGGGTTTTGCATCAATTTGCAACCAGTTGTGGATCTGTATGGAGCACCAGGTTGGGAGTATATGTAGTTCTCAATTTACAACGGTTCATTTAGTGACCATTCAAACTTTAAAAAGTTGACTTATGACCGTTTTTTCCACACTTACAACCCTTGCAGCATTCCCCATGCTCACGTGATCAAAAGTCAGGCCCTTGGCCGCGGAGTCGTATTTATGACGGTTGCCTTGTCCCAGGGTCACCTGATCCCCTTTTGCGACCTTCTGTCAAGCAAAGTCAGCGGGGAAGCCCAATTCACTTACCAACTTAACAACTGCAGGGATCCAATTAACAACTGTGGCAAGAAAGGTTGTAAAGTGGGGCAAAACTCTCATTAATAACATCTTGCTTTGCAATAGAAAATTTGGGCCCAATTGTCGACTAACTAAATTTAGCAGTTGAGCCAAATTATTTCTGGGCCAGAGAGCGGTGCATTTGAAATCGTGACAAAACGGGACTTTTTCAGTGGTGGGATTCAAATACCTGAACATCCGGTTCTCTGTGTGGATGCAGGCCTGGGCCTTTGAATCCTAGAATGAACTTCTGGAAGTGGCATCCACGCACTTCCGGTGGGCTGTTCTAGGCCTGGGAGGCCTTCACCAGCCCTAGAACGGACTTCCAGAAGTGACATCCACACACTTCCGGTGGGCTGTTCTAGGTCTGGGAGACCTCCTCCAGGCCTCCAAGGCCTAGAACGGACTTCCAGAAGCAGTATGAGTTCAGCCGGTTCTCCGAACTCAACAAAATTTCACTACCAGTTCTACCGGACCGGCGTGAACCAGCTGAATCCCACCACTGACTTTTTTGTATACTTCACCTTCAACTCTGAGTTTGTCTGAGAGCTGGTTTCCCATTGTCAGGAAGTTTCACCTTTTTTCCTGGCTCTAATTTCAGAAGGTCTTTTCAATATGACAGAGGAATGGTGGCTTAGCAGTTCCTCAGCTCTCCCTTCATACTAGCCTTTCAAGAGAGAAGGATTTGAGCATTGGAGAGAGGAGAGGGCAGAAGTGCAAAAAGGGCAACACATTTCCCGCAGACTTTAAAAATCAAGTCTGCACTCTCCTCCCCTCCCAACCCCACCACCTTACCTTGCCAAAACTTCCCTTCCCCAGTGTTCTGTGCAGGTAAAAGTCATCTATGGTTAACTTTGGCAATTCTGCTTGGATGTCTTTCCTTGATTCCAGTTCCACTAGAGAATCTGAAACTGGGATGTCATCTGCTGGGGATTCCCAGGAAATTCCCTGTGGCTCTATAAAAAAGATTCCAGAGAATTCATGCTGAAATATTTATTAATTTATTAAAAAAAAAATCTTCATTCCATCCCTTAAGCTTAAGGCAGAATCCTACAACCTGACGCTATAGCAGGGGTCTTCAAACTTGCTAACTTTAAGACTTCTGGACTTCAGTTCTCAGAATTCTTCAGTCCGTCATGCTGGTTGGCTGGGCGTGTGTGTGTGTGTCTGTGTGTGTGTGTGTGTGTGTGTGATTTAATTAAAACACCAGTTATACAGGTAGTCCTTCAACTTACAATCGTTCATTTAGTGACCGTTCAAAATTACAGCGTCCCTGAAAAAGTGACTTATGACCATTTTTCACACTGACGACCGTTGCAGCATCTCCATAGTCATGTGATCAAGATTCTTGGCCACTGACTCGTATTTGTGACGGTTGCAGTGTCTCAGGGTCACGTGATCCGCTTTTACGACCTTCTGACAAGCAAAGTCAATTGCAGCGATTCACTTAACAAATGTAGCCAGAAAGGTCGTAAAATGGGGCAAAACTCACTTAACAAATTTCTCGCTTAGCCAGAGCAACGTTGGGCTCATCTTTGGCATACACTGAGAATTACCTGTATAGGTAAGGAAAAATCTACTGGGGGAAAGGTATTAATAAAAGGCAAGACCTTTTCTGCCTGTTGAGGGTTCTGGCTGCTCCTCTTTCATGCAGGAGATGTCAACTGGTCCTTCTCGTAAAATCTGCTCTGAATCACGTAGACTTCGAGCCTGAGTCAACAGAGAACAAGCAGGGTGGAAAAAATAATAATAACACATCGGTGCAACATGTTGGCTGACCTCACACGGAGGTGGATCAGGCGCCGATCCAAAGGCCCTACTGATCGGCAAGCAAAGGATAGAAGAGAACGTCTATGGAGATTCCCAGCCATCCAGGGTCATGGTTATGCCAAAGGTGCTTTTTCAGGAGGCAACTGGACTTTCATGTTTTTCTTTGAGGACGTTTTGCTTCTCATCCCAGAAGCTTCTTCAGCTCTGACGGGATGGTGGGGAATGGAAGGATTTAGACTCCTTTGCAGTCATCTGGTCATTTGCCTTCTTTTAGAGAATCGTTGAGGCCACTTGGAGGTTTGTCTGTCTCCTCAGGGTCACCTGAGTAGTGCAAATGGGTATGGAGCCTTCATGGAACAGAAAAAAAACCCCAAGTGGCCTCAACAATTCTCTAAAAGAAGGCAAATGACCAGCTCTCTGCAAGGAGTATAAATCCTTCCATTCCCCCACCATCCCGTCAGAGCTAAAGAAGCTTCTGGGATGAGAAGCGAAACGTCTTCAAAGAAAAACAAGGAAGTCCAGTTGCCTCGTGAAAAAAGCATCCTTGGGATAGAAGAGTACGCATCTGCCTTTTGATGCAGCTCTTGACCCCGTGTCCAAGAGATGTAAGATCGAAAAAAGACACCGATTTGCCAAATTGCATCCAGTTATTCTTTGGCAAAACATCCTGCTTACTCACCTGTTGCCTGCTCTCAATCAGTGCCAACGCTTCCGCCATGAGCTTCTGGTTCACACCGCAAAGATTTGCCACCTTGGTTTGGCATTTGTGGTGGACGTTCATCGCACAGGCTGCAAGGCAGAAACCAAAAATCACCGATCAGATTTCTGGCTTCAAAACGGCTTGTGAGAGGTTTGTTTTTAAAATGGGGAGAGGTTGTTCTTCTCCTGCCCCACGCCGAGCCTTGCTTTTTTCGCTTTTAATTTTATAACTTTTTACTGCTAAATCGTTCGCTGCCTTGACAGGACATACGCTACAGTGGCCCTTAAGTGGGATGTTGAGTTTAGAAGGTTGCAGCAGAGGATGACTAAAACATCCAGCTGCCCCCGTAAAATCAATAACAGGCATATTTTGGGGGAACAGTATGCTTGAAAAAGTGGGCTCAGATTTGTCTGAAGAGCACAAAATCTCACAGGAGAGAGCATCTGTAGCTCATGGTTAATCTGTAGAGTCTTTGACACTCTCTGTCCTTGGCGGTTTTATTACAGAAGTTTTATTACCCAGCTTGGTAACATCATCAGTGCTAGAAGGGAGTGGGGTTTGCAGAGTGGAGGAGGAGGAGAAGAACAAGAAGAAGAAGAGGAGGAGGAGGAGGAGGAGGAGGAAGAGGAGGAGAACAAGAAGAAGAGGAGGAGGAGGAGGAGGAGGAGGAG
>JAKJMR010000773.1:11029-22524 GCA_024449315.1 Daboia siamensis | reverse complement strand
TCTATTCTATTCTATTCTATTCTATTCTATTCTATTCTATTCTATTCCCTGGGCCACAAGGACACACTCAGAGAAGAAACCATAAGAATAGTTCCTTTCCCCTTCTTCTGGGAGATATTCATTCAAATCCCCCTTGAAAGCTGTTTGTGTGAAATGGCATAGGGTTTCCTGCTTGAGCAGGGGGTTGGGCTAGAAGACCTCCAAGGTCCCTTCCGACTTTGGTTTTCTGGGTTTTTTTTTTCTTCAAGTTCAGCCTTGCATTAAATTTGTCTCTAGAATTCCTAAAGTTTAGAGACCAAAGCTAGGCAGCTAAAAAAAATAGATAAGGAATTTGAGGTGTGTTTGTGTGTCTGTGGTGTGTGTGTGTGTGTGTGTGTAGGATTCCCAGCTTCTCCAGTCTCAGGAGCAATCAGTGGGGCTCTGTTCAGTTCCACCCACAGTTGTCATTTTGATACGATGGAAGGAGAGCACAATTACATCTTGACAGCTAAGATGTAGTCCAGATATTAAATTAATTAATAGTGTCGGTTAAATCTAATTTTAGGCAAGGTTTCCTTTTCATTCTCTCTGAGAGTGCAGCTCCCAGCATGTTCTCAAATTATGACTGTCAATCTGAAAAAAGGGTTGAGTTATTCTAGTTTCAGATGATTGCAGTTTAGAGGGCAGAAAATGATATCGAGTAACTCTGTGTTTTGACTGAGATGGAAAGTTGAAGGTTTCAATTAAATCAGGAAACAATTTGTCCCTTGATTCTAGCTTGTTATTCTTTGAACTAATTTTTCTTCCTGAAGACCCTAACAAATACAGATCCCATAATGTCTGTTTTCCTTCTCAGGGATTGACAATGATCTGGAAACATCCCGGGTTGTGAAAACAGTGAAAATATGAACAGGATTGGAACATTAAAAAAATAATTGCTTTGTTTCCATGCAGGGATTTCTATAATTACTTAATTATGCTTAATTCATTCTCAAGCTTTTCAGTAGAGTATTAAGAACCATTGCACTGTTATGATAACCATCAACATATAAATATAAATATACTGAAAGATCTTACGTCTGCACTGATAGCCTTGCTTGTTAAGCCCCCTGGAATAAAAAGGGGAAAAAAACAGTATTAATATAAAAAAGATTTCAAATCATGTCTGCATCTGAGAAAAATGACTTTTTAAAAAATCAGTAAGTGCAGTGATTCATGTTCAAGCTTGTTGAGTTTAACCTGTCAAATTAAAAATAATAATAATTTGATTCAGAGGAACAAAAGTCCTGAAAGAGGCAGATTTACCCAGTCAGAAAAATGAAGTGAAGCAAACCCAATTTTAATGATTCAGTTCAACTTTCTAAATCCAGGTGACCCCTCAGATTGGTTCAGATTAGGAAACCAAATTGGAATGGATCAGATCTGGATCGAGAAGGATTCCCAACTGACATGGTTTTGACCCTCGAGGGGAATGATTTTTTGAACTCAAAATTGATGCCAATGGAATGTAAACAGCTTGCAATAGGAAGCTGCAGAACTCAAACGCTGATCAACCAAGTGATGCTCTTGAGGCCTCATCTAAAGCTTCATTCCCGGTGGGGATGAAGATGCTTCAACTCAACCCAGATAGGACCAAATATCTATGGATACATGGTTCTTTCAGGGCTAGAGATTCTCCACCTGCTCCTGATGGTTTTTCCTCCTACAACAGTAGACGCGTTTGACCAATGGATCTCTAACAGCTCTCAGCAGGAAGCTGCCCATGGATCCATAACCCATTAATCAGGTCTAAAGTGGTGCTGCTGAGGTCTCATCTAAAGCTCTTTGGGGCTGGGTTAGGATGCTTCGACTCAACCCAAATAAGACTAAGTAGCTATGGATGTATGGGTTAGTGTTAATGAATCTTAGCAACTAGATCGATGGATCATAGCAGCTCTTTTGACCAATGGAGCATAGTAGCTCTTTTGACCAATGGATCATAGCAGCTCTTTTGACCAATGGATTGTAACAGCTCTTTTGATCAATGGATCATAACAGCTCTTTTGACCAATGATCGTAACAGTTCTTTTGATCAATGGATCCTAACAGTTCTTTTGATCAATGGATCGTAACAGTTCCTTTGACCAATGGATCGTAACAGCTCTTTTGACCAATGGATCGTAACAGCTCTTTTGATCAATGGATCGTAGCAGTTCTTTTGACCAATGGATCGTAACAGTTCTTTTGACCAATGGATCATAGCAGCTCTTTTAACCAATGGATCCTAACAATTCTTTTGACCAATGGATTGTAGCAGCTCTCTTGACCAATGGATCATAACAGTTCTTTTGACCGATGGATCATAACAGCTCTCCACAGGAAGCTGCATCCTATCCTTCACAGACCCCCACCCCAAAGAAACCCCTTGGTCGTACCAGACAAATTCGTGGCAAACAGAACAGAACGTGGGTTGGGGAAAGAAAGTGGCTGTAAACTCGTGGCACTTGACGTTATGAATCTTCGCTTGCTTAATGGCTCCCCTCCGTTGATGTAGCGAGAAGAAACCCTCCTTTTCACAGTCAATAAACTCTGGATCATCTGAGTAAGAGGCAGGAGAAGAAAGGGACAGCACTGAAGGAAGAAATTTGGTGGTAAGGCCATGAATTTAAATAGCACATATTTAAAACAGTTTGAAAAACTGCGAAGAAACGCCCCAACTGATAAAAATAACCAGGCACACTTCCTAAAATCTTTAGAGCCACTGTTACCATCAGAAGAATTTAGCGGTGCTTATGTTATTTCTGGACTTTACCAGCAATGTGTATGATGGGAACTTTCTTGCTTGTGAAAAAACTAGCATCTTGAGAAGAAGGGTTGTTTAGATTGGGGCTTCATGAACTGGATATTTTCACGATGGGTGCACTAAACAAAATCTCCATTGTCTAAAATGCTGGCTTCTTGAACCCCCCCCCCCCCAAAAAAAAAAAACACCACAAAACCCTTTCTAGATGTTGCCAGATCACAATTCCCCTAACTGATTTTCCTGAGGCTGATGGGGATTGGATTAGAAGACCTCCAAGGTCCCTTCCAACTCTGTTATTCTATTATGGCTGAAGTCAGCAATTCCCAAACTGAGTTGTAAACTAGGACAGTGTTTCTCAAATCCTGGCAGCTTTAAGATGGGTGGACTTCCACTCCCAGAATTCTCCAGCCAACTTGGGGAATTCTGGGAGTTGAAGTCCACCCATCTTAAAGCTGCCAAGATTTGGGAAACACTAAACCAGGGGTGTCAAATTGCCGGCCCGCGGGCCAGACGCATCACGAACAAACCGTGCCCACCCCATTGTCAGCAATGGGGGGAAAGCCCCGATACATCACGTGATGTCACGTGACGTCGCGAGTTTGACATGTCTGCACTAAACTATGGTTTGTTTCTGTTTTCTCATTGGGTCTTTAGTACCAAAAGGTGAGCTGGGTTAGACCAGGGGTAGGCAACCTTGGCTCTTTTATGACTCGTGGACTTCAACTCCCAGAATTCCTGAGCCAGCATGGGGGAACTATGGCCCCCTCATGACTCATGGACTTCAACTCCCAGAATTCCTGAGCCAGCCGTGCTGAAGGGAAAGGGAGAGGTTTCCAAGCTGAGCCATGCTGGCTCAGGAATTCTGGGAGTTGAAGTCCATGAGTCACGAAAGAGCCAAGATTGCCTACTCCTGGGCTAGGCCTAGGCCGCTTTATGACTCGTGGACTTCAACTCCCAGAATTCTTGAGCCAGCCGTGCTGAGGGGAAAGGGAGAGGTTTCCAAGCTGAGCCATGCTGGCTCAGGAATTCTGGGAGTTGAAGTCCATGAGTCATAAAAGAACCAAGGTTGCCTACCTCTGAGCTAGGATGACACTGTATGTAGACAACATTTTATTTTATTTTATTTCATTTCATTTTATTATTTTGTTTTATTGATTTCTGTGGTCACTCATTCACTTTGACTGACTCTAGACAACTTAGAAAATTAATCCTAAACTCTGATTAAGAAAACCACGTCTGTATGATTCACTGTGTTCCCTCCCACCCCAAATGTTGCCATCTTGATATTTTGACCACATCCTGCAAAGACCCCTCCCTAAATAGCTTAATTTGATGGTCCAGCTCAAGCAAACTATTCTGGCTGTGTTCCCACAAATTCCCACACCCCATTTTAGTCTAAGCCAGGGGCAGCAATATTGATACTTGCCTGTACTTTCCAAAAAGTATCTTGCGTTCATTAACATCCTTCCTTGGGGTTTTAGTTCAAGCTGAAAAAGAAGACAGTAAAATAGAATTTTAAGTGGAAATTGGAATGCAACCAGTTTTTTTTTCTTTCTTTTAAATCAGAGGTTTCTTTTTAATATGTACACCCAGTTCCAGGCTTACTATGGAAGCGGGTTTTTTTACAAATTGACAAAGGAAAGGAGGGAGGAAAGGAAAAGAAAGAAGACAGAAAGAAAGAAAGAGGAAGGGAGGAAGGGAGGGATAGAAGGAGGAAGGGAAGGATGAAGAAAGAGAAAGAAGAGAGAAAGGGAGTAAGGAAGTGAGAGGGGAGGAGTGGAGAAAGAAAGAAAGAAAGAAAGAAAGAAAGAAAGAAAGAAAGAAAGAAAGGAAGGAAGGAAGGAAGAAGGAAGGAAGGAAAGAAGGAAGGAAGGAAGAATAAATAAATAAATAAAGGGAGGGAGGGAGGGAAGAGTCAGGGAGGGAGGATAGAAGGAAAGAAATCAAATGAAAGAAGAAAAGGATGGATGGAGGGAGGGAGGGAGGGAGGAAGGAAGGAAGGAAGGAAAGAAGGAAGGAAGGAAGGAAGGAAGGAAGGAAGGAAAAGCAAGGAAGGAAGAATGAATAAATGAATGAATGAATGAATGAATAAATAAATAAATAAATAAATAAATAAATAAATAAATAAATGGAGGGAGGGAGGGAGGGAGGGAAGAGTCAGGGAGGGAGGATAGAAGGAAAGAAATCAAATGAAAGAAGAAAAGGATGGATGGATGGAGGGAGGGAGGGAGGGAGGAAGGAAGGAAGGAAGGAAGGAAAGAAGGAAGGAAGGAAAAAGAGGGAGAGAGGATGATGGAAGCCCAATATATGAAAGTTTTTAAGAGTTAATGCTGGTCCACGGGGTTGAAACCTACCCAAATTTCAACTTTCCCATTATTTTTCTTGCACTTTTCAGCAACCAGGTTGAGTTCCACGGTGGTCTCCGAGACCATCTCCGCACTCTTGTCCTTCACCACAACGTACATGACCCGACCCTTGCGGATGTGGGCATCGAAAGTGCTGTTCCAAGGTGGATACATTGTCGGCTTCTTCTGGACAAACACTTGACCTTTCTCTAGAATCGAATCAGTAATTCCATTTTTTTATACGCACGACGCCATCGAAACATACAGAACATCGCAAAACAGCAGCCAAATGCGTAACTCTGGGTCTCCACATGCCTACCACCACCACCCCTCTCTCTTTCTTTGTCTCAGGGGTGGGCAATATTCTCCACCCTCAATTTTTCCCAGTTGTTTCCAAACTTTTCCAGTTCCTCATCAACTGGAGAAAACTTCCAATACAGATAGTCCTCGATTTACGACTAGAATTGACCCCCCCCCAAATTCCATTGCTAAGCAAAACAGCTGTTAAGTGAAGTTTTTCCCCTATTTTCTTGCCTCGGTTGCTAAGCAACTCATTGCAGCTGTTCAATGAGTAACACGGTTGTACAACCAACCCAGCTTCCCCATTGACTTTGCTTGTCAGAAGGTCACAAAACGTGATCACGTGACCCCAGGACACTGCAAGCGTCATAAATATGAGTCAGTTGCCAAGTATCACAATTTGGACCACAGGAGATGCTGCAACGGTGAGTGTGAAAAACGGTCAGTTTTTTTTCAGTTCACTTTGAACTTACAACAAGCTGGACTAGCGATAACTCAGTGCAAATTCGTAGCCTTTTCTGAAACCAGACACAGAAAAAGTTTATGTTTGGGGGGAAAAAATGTAACCAAAATGTGTAAATCATCTCAAATCTGATGAATTAAACATGTCAAGTTCACAAAAAAAAATAATAAAAAAAAAAACCAACCAGGAACTTGATAGAAGCCAGATGTAATTATTCACCTGCCCCTAGTTCTGTGGTTACTCCTTTTAGTAAACAGCCACAGGATTTTCAAATTTTCTTAGTGAGTTCTTTCATCGGCTGGAGGATGTTGTGGAGAATATGTACCGTATATGCACCCGCGTGTGCAAATTGCATTAATTCCCCTGACCTTTCGCTGTGCGACCGAGTGTTTTTCTGCATTAACTAGAGTTATTTTTAGCCTGTTGGCCCTCTTGAATTACAATTTAACTGACTAAGCTTGGCAAGTCCATTATTTGAGAGCTGCAGCAAAATGCAGTGACTTTATTATCAGCAAGATTGACAGGTGGTCCTCGACTTACGATCAGCATTCAGCCCAAAATTTCTGTTGAGTGGTTCACTTAACATTTTACGACTTTTTACGACTTTTCTTGCCACGGTCGTTAATTAAATTCCGGCAGTTCTTAAGTGAGTTACATGGTTCTTAAGTGAGTCTGGCTGCTCCGTTGACTTTGCTTGTCAGAAGGTCGCAAAAGGGGATGACGTGAGCCCCCCAGGATACTGTCATAAATATGAGTCAGTGGCCAAGCGTCTGAATTTTGATCACATGCTGCAGTGGTTGTAACTCTGAAAAGTATCCTGTCATATATTTTTTTGGGTGCCATTGTAACTTTGAATGGTCACTAAAATACACAGTTGTAAGTTGAGGATTACTTGTAAACATTTCTAACACAGAAGAGGGCCTGTTTATTGTTATTCTCTACTCTGAGCAGGTTTAGTGCAAAAGGAGAAGCTGGTGGCCAGGGGAGAGTGATCACAACTGTGTCTAACCTGCAACCCACTTTTTAAAAAGTAGGTGGAGCCTTGAATTCACCACTGCAGACACCATTTTGAGCATACCTGGGGGCGACGGTCCTGACTTGAAGTGTTAGATGTATATGGTTGTTTTTGCAGAGCTCCAATTAAAGATATTGGTCGGAGATGTGCAGAACGAGTAAAGCAGGGGGTCTTCAGACTTGGCCCTTTTATGACTGGTGGACTTCAACTCCCAGAATTCCTCAGTCGGCCATTTTGATGAAACTGCAGGCTTGAATCCAGACCAGGAGTCTTCAGACTTGGCCCTTTTATGACTTGTGGACTTCAACTCCCAGAATTCCTCAGCCAGGCACGAGTGATTAAAAACGGTCCCAACACAAGCTCCACCCCATTTGTGCAGCTGTGCTGATATCGCACCCACTACAGATATTCTCCTTTATTGGTAAATGGAGACCTGATGAGTTTTTTTTAAAAAAAAAAAAGTTTGAGAAGTGGATAACTTTGAGCCGGAAAGAGACCAGCGTGATAAAAGATTAAATAGCCATTCTTTGTCTCTTCTTTCTTCATTGGGATTCAGAGCCTCCCTTGGGGTTAAGGTCAAAATCCAAGAGAAAATAATACCTTAAGCTATCACGCTCTCCAATTTCTGACTGAAATCCAAGGGACCACAAGACCTTCGCTCACACCCAACTGCAAAGGATGGCCAGGTGGAAAGAGGTGTTTGCTTACCGGCCTCCACTGCCTCCTTCACCATTACGGCGCAATAGGGATCGATCACGTCTCCTTGCGATGGGAGGTAGGGGCCGCTGTCATAATTGGACAGCCCAATCCTCAGGAACGGTGACATGGCAACTCTGGAGGATGTGAGAAAGTTCTAGTTAGCGGATCGGCCGAAAAACAAAACAACCCCATCACAAAGGCTTGGCACAACAGAGGAGGACACACCCATCAGAATAGGATTCAGCAGCCCATCTGCATCTGAAAGACAAAGGCCACTCTATTGAAGACAGCAAAGTCCACGTTCTGGTCAGAGTAGCAGAGTTGGAAGGGACCTTGGAGGTCTTCTAGTCCAACCCCCTGCTTAGGCAGGAGACCCTATCCCAAGGGTAGGCAACCTTGGCTCTTTTATGACTCGTGGACTTCAACTCCCAGAATTCCTGAGCCAGCCATGCTGAGGAGAAATGGAGAGGTCTCCATGTTGAGCCATGCCAGCTCAGGAATTCTGGGAGTTGAAGTCCACGAGTCATAAAAGAGCCAAGGTTGCCTACCCCTGCCCTATACCATTTTAGACAAATGGTTGTCCAGTCTCTTCTTAAAAACTTCCAGAGTTGGAGCATCTGCAACATCTGGAGGCAGGCTCTTCCACTGGTTAATTGTTCTAACTGTCAGAAAATTTCTCCTTAATTCTAGCTTGCTTCTGTCCTTGATTAGTCTTCATCCGTTGCTTCATGTCTTGCCTTCAGGCGCTTTGGAGAATAGCTTGACTCCCTCTTCTTTGTGGCAACCTGAGATATCGGAAGACTGCTATCATGTCACCCCTAGTCCTTCTTTTCATTAAGCTCAACATACTAATTAATGAAAAGACATACTAGACATACAGAGAGGGCCACTGATTTGAAAGAGGGGTCAAAGAGGCTGTCCACATCAAAACTGAATAGCCCTCTCTCAACGAGGGAGGGGGGAGAGAATGTGACATCACCTATCTCCAATCTCCAATGGAGTCCTTTCAAAAGTCCCAAATAGGTCCCTCGCCTATTTGCCCTCTGATTCAGGTGACACGGAAAGTAGAGGTAAACCTCGAAGTGACTTCCACAACTCTCAGAGAGCTAAGAGCCAACCTTCAGAGTACTAACGACCAGATGACTTCAAGGAATATAAATCCTTCCGTTCCCCACCAGTCAGTTAGAACTGAAGAAGCTTCTTGGGTGAGAAGCGAAACGTCTTCCAAGGCCTTTTGAAAAAAAACACCTTTGGGACAACCGTGACCCAGGTGACTGAGAATCTCCATAGACATTGGTCTAAAAAAACCACTGGAGTTTTATCGGCCACCAGCAGCACAAACACACAACACAGTTGCCGCTTATCCATGCCCACAGCATTTCCCCTTTTTTAGCTTCCCAACAAGCTGACTTAGCAAAAGTTGACCAGCCAGCTGCTTCTAAAATGCCCTGACAAGTCTGAGTTTCTGGCTTGGATTGCACCAGTTGAAAAAGGCCCTCCAGAGCCAGGAGAAAATATCTGACAGCTGGCACAACCTTGTCTTAAAGGGCGTGAAATGAACAGTTGGGTGTTGCAGCTAGGGACAAAAAAGCATATCCTTAGGAAACCCTGCAGAATTTTAACATTTAAGGACAAGGAGAAAGGACCTGTGTTACATATACTGAATTTAAGGGACGTTCCAGAAGTCACTTTTGTTCTTAAACATGAATTTGTCAGTGGTTCAGTAAGAAGTTTACGGACCGTGTGATATTAGCTCATTTGTGTGTTGCAAGAAAAATCTGGTTCTGTTCCAAGCCAGGAGAAAGACGCTGTAGAAATGAACGGAAGGAAGGCTGCGTTTCGGAATGGAGATCTCTTATTTATTGGGTAGCCAGAAACTAAAGTGACAGCAGCATGTATCTGGGGTGGCTGACAAAATGGAGCTGAGAGTAGGTGGGCTTTTAGGCGTCTTTTGGGGCTTTGAGATTGGGATGCCTGCTTGTTGTGAAATGTATAACAACAACAACAACAACAACAAACAACAAAATAATAATAATAAAGTTGGAAGGGACCTTGGAGGTCATGTAGTCCAACCCCCTGCTCAGGCAGGAAACCCTGTAGCATTTCAGACAAATAGCTGTCCAGTCTCTTCTTAAAGACTTCCAGTGTTAGAGCATTCACAACTTCTGGAGGCAGGCTGTTCCACTGGTTAATTGTTCTGACTGTCAGGAAATTTCTCCTTAGTTCCAGGTTGCTTCTCTCCTTGACTAGTTTCCATCCGTTGCTTCTTGTCCTGCCTTCAGGTGCTTTGGAGAATAGCTTGACTGCCTCTTCTTTGTGGCAGCCCCTGAGATATTGGAAGACTGCTATCATGTCCCCCTTCGTCCTCTCTTAGTTAAACTAGACCTACCCAATTCCAGCAACCGTTCTTTATATGTTTTAACCTCCAGTCCCCTGATCATCTTTGTTGCTCTTCTCTGAACTCTTTTTAGAGTCTCGACATCTTTTTTACATCGTGGTGACCAAAACTGGATGCTGCATTTCAAGTGTGGCCTTACCAAAGCCTTGTAAAGTGGTATTAACACTTCACGCCTTGTCCTTGGAGCTGGGTAGGGGAAATGTACATTTTAGGAGTCTTTGTTAATCCCATCAACCCCAGCCTTCTGTGGGAGCTGAGGCTGAAGGTGTTTTGCTTATGAATAAGGTGGCCCCAGTCTTTCTGAATGGGATTATCAAATCTGCATTCCTAAAGACCTGAGGCTGATTTTCCTATAGCAGGAATAATTGGGCTGCTTTCTGCCTTTTAAGAACCTGTGTCTCCTCTTCTTCTTTAGGAGAAGCACAATATTCTATCTGGCTTAAAAAAAGATAGACCTTGGAGTCCTAGTGGACGATCACTTAAACATGAGCTAGCAGTGTGCAGCAGCCGCCAAAAAGGCTAATACAATCCTGGGTCGTATAAACAGGGGCATAGAATCAAGATCATGTGAAGTATTAGTACCGCTTAATAAAACCCTAGTAAGACCACATCTGGAAAACCTCAGCCAATTTTGGTCACCACATCACAAAAAAGATGTTGAGAGTTTGGAAAAAATCTATCTTTAGATATCTGTCTAAAATGTCTGTCTGTCTGTCTGTCTGTCTGTCTGTCTGTCTGTCTGTCTATCTATCTATCTATCTATCTATCTATCTATCTATCTATCTATCTATCTATGTATCTATCTTTCTATCATCTTCAATCAATTTAATCAGAATAGGGCTGGAAGGGACCTTGGAGGTCATCTAGTCCAACCCCCTGCTCAAGCAGGAAACCCTATACCATTTCAGACAAGTGGCTGTCCAGTCTCTTTTTAAAAATCTACAATTTCTGAAGGCAAGCCATTCCACCGGTTTATTGTTCTCGGCTGTTGGAAAACATCTTCTTAATTCTAGGATTTTTTTCCCCCCTGCTTGTTATTAAATAAGTGGGGCTTAGCCATATTTAGTGACCCAAGGCTGTTTTTTTAGAGGAAAAAAATCGACTGAGCATCTGTCTCCCAGTCATCGTCAGGTGATTGATTGCAAAAGGGGATCGCCTGACCCCAGGAAGCCACAACCGTCAAAAATAGGAACCAATTGCCAAGCTTTGGATCACGTCCCCATGGGGAATACTGCAACGGTCGCAAGTGTGAAAAATAATCATGAATCACAACTTCTGGAGGCAGGTTGTTCCACTGATTAACAGTTAGAACAATTAACCAGTGGAACCACCTGCCTCCAGAAGTTGTGGAAGTTCCAACACTGGAAGTTTTTAACAAGACACTGGACAACCATTTGTCCGAAATGGTATATGGTTTCCTGCCTGAGCAGGGGGTTGGACTAGAAGACCTCCAGGGTCCCTTTCAGCTTCTATTCTATTCTATTCTATTCTATTCTATTCTATTCTATTCTATT
>JAKJMR010000772.1:194238-204557 GCA_024449315.1 Daboia siamensis | reverse complement strand
TGAATGCTCCAACACTGGAAGTTTTTAAGAAGAGATTGGACAACCATTTGTCTGAAATGGTTTTCTGCTTGAGCATGGGGTGGGACTAGAAGACCTCCAAGGTCCCTTCCAACTGTATTGTTGTTGTTGTTGTTAGCTCCATCAAAGTGTGCCATGTACTAAATCTGACTAAAACACCTGAAGTAGGAAAAAATGTTGGAAGGGACCTTAGAGGTCATCTAGTCCAACCCCCTGCTCAGGCAGGAAACCCTATGCCATTTCAGACAAATGGCTGTCCAGTCTCTTCTTTAAAAGTGTTGGAGCATTCACAGCTTCTGGAGGCTGGCTGTTCCATTGATTAATTGTTCTGTCAGGAAGTTTCTCCTTAGTTCTAGGTTGCTTCTCTCCTTGACTAGTTTCCATCCGTTGCTTCTTGTCCTGCCTTCGGGCGCTTTGGAGAATGGAGAACCCTCTCTTCTTTCCATCAGCCCCTGAGATATTGGAACACTGCTATCATGTCATCCCTCGCCCTTCTCTTCATTAAACTACACATACCCAATTCCAACAACTGTTCCTTATACGTTTTAGCCTCCAGTCCCCTAATCATCTTTGTTGCTCAGATGAGGCCTGAATGTAAGACATCTTTGTTGCTCTTCTCTGTACTCTTTCTAGAATCAGTTGCCGAAATGATGAAAGTGATATCACATCTAAGCTTCATTTGTAGAAAAGAGGCAAAGCTTCAATCACGTTCATTGTTTTCCCACTCACCCACCCTCATGGGGTTAGTTTATGGGGATCACATGAATGGAAATCCGTCATGTAAGTAGCCTGGAGTTAGTTGGCTAATTAGTTAGTTCACAGGTTCTATATTTATTTATTTATTTTAATTCCATTTATATCCCGCCCTTCTCCGAAGACTCAGGGCGGCTTACAAGCTTAGCAGTAGCCTTCATTCTATGTATATGCCTGCTTATTAGGGGCCCCCCAAGCGGCATTATTACAAAGTCAGCTTATTGCCCCCAACAATCTGGGTCCTCATTTTACCTACCTCGGAAGGATGGAAGGCTGAGTCAACCTTGAGCCTGGTGGGACTCGAACCTGCACTAATTGCAGGCAGCTGGTGTTACTTAAGGAGGCATTAGCCCACTGCTCCACCAAGGCTCCATATATGGCTACCTATGCCGATAATGCTCAACTTACAACCTCAACTAAGTCTGGAATTCCAGTCATAAGTTTTGCCACCATGTGACTGCACCCGATTTTATGACCTTATTTGTAGCGGTCATTACACAAACACCGTGGTCACGAAGTGAACACCATAGTCATTAAGCAAACCCGCTGTACCCGAATGGCAGGCTATAAATCTAACAAATCAAAGGAGATGCCGACAGGGGGAAATTAAAAAAAGAAAAAGTTAAGATGGCATTCTTGATTTTGTTGATCCTCATCCTTGCCGACACCCTGCAAAATACAACGGAAAACTAAGAAAACCAATCATGCTATTTGGAAATAATAATATTGAAAGGAATCCATCTTTTCCACAGATTCTGATAGTGGCTTATGCTTAAAAAGAGTCATAAGGAGCAGGGAGAGCTGTGTGTGTGTGTGTGTGTGTGTGTGTGTGTGTCTGAGAGAGAGAGAGAAGGAGAGAGAGGGAAGGAAAGAGGGAGGGAAAGAAGAAATATGTCTGCAGAGAAATACCTTCAGTGCAGCGTGTTGTCTGTCTCTGTCTCTGAAATTGATGTTCCAGTCTGATAATTAAGAGGGAAATAATGGAATGAGACGAGACAAAAATCTGCCCTAGGCTTTGGTGTGTGTGTGTGTGTGTGTGGTGGGTTTAATTTTTGTCTTCCTCCGTGCTACAAATGGATGGATAGCTTGAGTGTGTTTTTTCAATTGCTGGCTTTTTATTACGTTTTATCATTTGCTCAGAGGTAGAATTTATCTTCGTTTTTACTGAATTGTTTGTCTGCTATTACGCTACTAATGATCACGAGGCTCCTTCACGAAAACTGTAATAAATCATCCTTTTCCAAGACCAAACTTCCAAGAGTCTCTGATAGTGTGTGGATAAACTGATATTTGTTCGTCCAGACTAGGTTTCAAAAAAAATTGCCTGGTTACGATTTCAGAGTATTAAGAAAGGTACTTTCACTGTCAGGAGAGAAATTTTAAAAATACAATGATAAAAAAGTAAAAGCCAATAAGTCAATAAGTCTAATGAGATACGGATACTCCTCACAACAGTTCATTTAGTGACCGTTTGAAGTTACAACCGCACTGAAAAAACTGACTTATGACCATTTTTCAAGCTGACAACCATTGTAGCATCCCCACAGTCATGTCCTCAAAACTGAGACAAAATTCAGAAGGTTCATATTTATGACGGTTGCAACGTCACGGAGTCATATGATCCCCTTTTGCGACCTTCTGTCAAGCAAAGTCAATGGGGAAGCCCGATTCACTTAACAACCGTGTTACTAACTTAACAACTAAAGTGATTCACTTAACGAATGTGGCAGGAAAAGTTGTAAAATGAGGCAAAACTCACTAAACAACTGTCTCGCGTAGCAACGGACCTTTTGAGCTCAATTGTCATCGTAAGTCGAGGACTACCTGTATTGCAGGTGAAAATGCTGTTTTGCTGCCTTTTCTGGTTTCCCCACACCCTGCCAAAATTGGTTGCCTAAGATAACCATTCATTCTACACCCCAGTTTGGAGAAAAACAAGGAAACAAGTGGCAACAGGTAACTTCTGAAGCTACTTTTATATTTAGAAGAAGAAGCTGGGAAAAACCGGTTTGCCTATTTCCTATTATCATGTCTAATGTGGTCTTTTTAGTGTGGGGAAAGGATTTGAAACTAAGCAACCCGGATAATTGTGGGTTTAGAATACATGATTATCAGGAAGAAAAGCTGAAAGGACAGGGCAGGTGAAGTCTGGTGTAAAGAAGATGAGAGGGAACCTACGCAGTGATTTTCTGAAATTCAAAAAAAAAAAAGCGATTGTAAATAACAAGATGGGAACATGCAAACACAATCAGGATGCAACACCAGAGTTCACAATACAGTCCAGAAGGATCAATTTGCCTTTTATGGAACTTTTTGAATGAAGCTGGGGAAAAAATGAGCTTAGGCTATATGGTTTTGATAATCAGATAGATTGCATAGTTGTTGAAAAGACAGTGTTGCAATCATAGACTAAGAGGTTAATGTTTTATACTGATAACCAGGGCTTTTTTTATCATTATAAGCTCAGAACGGAGTTCCGGCACCTTTTTTGGATGGAGCCTTGTAGGGTAGGCAAGGCGGGTTGAATGACATGTGTGAGTTCTGGTACCTTTTTCTTTTACAAAAAAAGCACTGCTGATAACTGCTGTAAAAGAAAATCAGAAGTCAATTCTTTATATTTGTTGGGGCTTTTTCCCACTTTTTCCCTATTCTTATTTCTTTTCTTTTTTATTCTAAACATTAGTTCTTGTTAGCTTTTATCTTAAAATATTAATCAATTTATGAAAAAAGAGAAGAATCAGTATACCAGGCAAGGGAATCAAATGAAGTGTGCAGGAATTAATTGCAAAGACTGAAATTTTGTGTTGGCTTTTGGCATAAATGACAAACAAATACTTTTTTTAGCTGCCGTAGAAAGTTACAGTGGAGTGTGTGTGTGTGTGTGTGTGTGTGTGTGTATCTCAAAAGCCAAATTAAATATGTTTGCATCCAACAGATTATAAAAGATCCTTTTCTCTCATCTATTACCTGTCTGTCTGTCTGTCAACATTATTTACTCTGGGTAGTGTACAATAAAAGCAGAACAATTTTAAAATATTTTTAAAAACAGTCAACAATTACCAATAAAGGAGAGTATTTGTAGCTCAGGATTGACATGAGAGGTCCTTGGTACTCTCTGAGCTTGGTTGCTTTCTTGCAGATGTTTCATTACCCAAACTAGGTAACATCATCAGTGCTAGTTAACAATTAAAGCATAAATATGTTGTCCCTCTAATGGCATTGACCTTGAAATGGTGGGTCATATTTTATTGTACTGAGAATTTTACAAGAGTTTTTGGCAGGATATTATCTAACCTATTACAAAATCAAGGCCAGGAACAGGATTCTTGGCACTGATAACCCCAAGAAAGTGCCCAGGACCAAGTTTGGGAAAGCTAGTTTATGGTATCAATTACATTTCTAGCAATTAAGTTTTGTTTTGACATATTACACAAAGCTTATTTGGAGAAGGGCAGAAAGTGACAAGTATGGTGAACGCTATTATACGATGAAAAAAATAGAATATTTGGATTTTTTAAAAGGGTTTTATATAGAGGGAGTTAAGAGTGGCAGAATGGAAATGCTTCATTATATTGTTATTTCCTGGATTTATATCTTCCCATAAAATAGCGCAAGGGACGCAGTGGCTCAGTGGGTTAAGATGCTGAGCTTATCGATCAGAAGGTTGGCAGTTTGGCGGGTCGAATCCCGAGTGCCGCGTAGCAGAGTGAGCGCCTGTTACTCGTCCCAGCTTCTGCCAACCTAGCAGTTCGAAAGCACATAAAAATGCAAGTAGAAAAATAGGGACCACTACGGTGGGAAGGTAACAGTGTTCTGTGCACCTTTGGTGTCTAGTCATGCCGGCCACATGACCACGGAGACGTCCACGGACAAGCGCTGGCTCTTCGGCTTTGAAACGGAGATGAGCACCGGCCCCTAGAGTTGGAAACGACTAGCACGCATGTGCGGGGGAACCTTTACCTTTACCTTTTATAAAATAGCGTAAACAATAAGAATGAATGTAATCTACTGAATCCCCTGCATGGATTGCCCCTGTAACAATGTAGGACAGACCGGGAAGAAGCTAACCAGCAGATTACAAGAACACAAATGAGCAGTCAGACAAGGAGACCAAAACTTATTGGCAGCCTCTCACTGCAATGAACAAGGACATACATTCAATTTTGCAGCTACTAAGATTGTTGGACGAGCAGGCACAAAAACAGACAGGGAAGTGATTGAAGCCTAGGAAACAGGCCCCTCCTCAGTGAACAGGAATGCTGATTTACCACCAGCTTATCAAGTACTCAGAAGGAGAGGGCTGGGCGGCACAAGCAGAGGACAGCCAACGACTTAAAAGTCAGCCATCACCACACCCCAATCAATATCTAAAAAGCCACACACAACAGACACCATATAAATATCACACTCAGAACAGCACGCATTCTGCTGGAGAGAAGTTCCCCAAGGATGGGCTCCAGCATGAGTCCAACAGCCCAGAAGACAAAATCTCTGGTCCTGGTGACCAACCCAGATTGAATCCCACAGAATGGCTAAAATTAATTAAAATACATTACAGTATTAACAACATAGAACAATCACAACGTCGTGTAAACAAAAACAGCATAATTTAAAAAATCACTTCTAAAAATTCAAATGGCTAGGTTGAATGAGATTGAGCATCTTTGGCCAAGCTAGCTGGGAATAGTCATCATATCTGGAAAGTGCTAAGGTGGGAAAGACTGTTTTTTATCCCCTTGGTCATCACAAAATCACCGTGATTGGATCGGTTCATCAATGACTTCAGAATAAAAGTCTCAAAATTAAACCACACATCTACCAAGAGCTGTAAGCTACCAGACCAGTAATGGAAATATTGATATTTAAATTGCAGCGTGTCATAAAAAAAAGCGTCCAGAGAAGAACATGGGATGTCTATTGCCGCCTAGGGACAGCCAATAGCAGCACTGGAGACCTGGAGTCTGGGTTGCTGGAGAGCCGTTAGCTGCTCCAGCTAACCACGTGGTATTACAATTGAGCCCAATACATAACATATCTAATTAGAAGAAAGGTCAGAAATGAAAACAAGTTAAAGCTATGGAATCGCCCTGACCAAAGGTTTTAATAAAGGAGCTTTTATTACCAAACATGTATTTCTTCTCTCCAAAAAAAACCAGTAAAATAATCTGCACCAGGCTGAGAGAGACTCTCCAAGGAACAAGCTATTCAGCCACCTAGGCTGCTTTGGGGATGGGCTGTACAGGTAGTCCTCAACTTACAACCATTCATTTAATGACCGTTCAAAGTTACAAAGGCACTGAAAAAATGACTCGTGACCATTTTTCACACTTACGACTGCTGCAGAATCCCCAGAGTCACGTGATCAAAATCTGGACACTAGGCAACTGGCTTTTATTAATGATGGTTGCAGCGTCCCAGGTTCATGTGATCAGGTCACATGACCACCGTTTTTGCAAACTTCCGACAGGCAAAACCTCTGGGGAAGTCAGAGTCACTTAACAACCATATTACTAACTTAATAACTGCGGTGGTTCACATAACAACTGTGGCAAGAAAGGTCGTAAAACGGGGCAAAGCTCACTGAACAACTGTCTCGCTTAGCAATGGAAGTTTGGGGCTCAAACGCGGCCATAAATCGAGGACTATCTATACTTCAGTGGCAGAATATATGGAACAACCATTATTCCAAGGCCAAACAATTGAACGGAGTTCCAGGCAGTCAGTTCAGAGCACAACCAAAGAAGTAACTGGAGCCAGGGCTAGACTTGATAGCATTCCTTTTGAAGAAGCACATAGGTCTTCTGATACTCATCACTTGATGCAAGTTATAGAACAGAGTAGAGCTGGAAGGGACCTTGGAGGTCTTCTAGTCCAGCCCCCTGCTCAAGCAGGAGAACTTCTACCATCTCAGACAAGTGACTGTCTAGCAAATCTCCAGTGATGGAGCGCCCACGATTTCTGGGGGTAAGCTGTTCCACTGGTTGATTGTCCTCACTGTCAGGAAGTTTCTCCTTAAATCCAGGTTGCTTCTCTCTTTGTTCAGTTTCCAACCATTGTTTCTTGTCCTTCCCTCTAGTACTCTGGAGAACAACGTGATCTCCTCTTCTTTGCGACAGCCCCTCAAGTACTGGAACACTGGTATCGTGTCATCCCCTAATTCTTCTTTTCTTTAGACTAGCCAAACCGTTCTTCGTATGTTTTTGTCTCCAGGCCTTTGATCATCTTAGTTGCTCTTCTCTGAATTTTTTCCAAACTCTCAACATCTTTTTTGTGATGTGGTAACCAAAATTGGCTGCAGTACTTCAATATTATAAAGATGAATGAAACCTACTGTAATCTTTCCTGGAATCCATTCCTGCTGTTTCTCAAGAAATGCTCTGCTCGTTGGATCTTTGAGCAGCGTTGGCATGGAAATGCACGTCTCCGGGCTTCATTACACAATTCTTAAGCACCTATCTAACTCTTTGAGTGTTGAGAGCCCTAAAGCTCTGAACTGAACATCGAGACACAGCTGTACACTGCAAGAAGAACAGATAAATTACCTTCTTAAGGAATTGGCTTCTACGGGGAACATGATAGCAGTCTCCCAATCCATGTAGGGCTGTCACAGGGAAGAGGGTGTCGATTTACACTCCCTTAGCACCTGAGAGCAGGACAAGAAGCAATGGGTGGAAGCTCCTCAGAGAGAGATTCAACCTGGAAATAAGGAGGAATTGCCTGACAACAAGTTGAGGAATACTTTTGCAGGTAATCCTCAACCATGGGTTGGTAATAGTGCAGGGGTCCCCAACTCCTGGTCCGCGGACCAGTACCAGTCCACGGCATGCCAGTAATTGGTCCACCCAAGCAAGCAAAGCCCCATCTACGAGATGCAGGTAGCACACAAAACCACGCACCCTCCAGTCGGCAGAAAAACCTCTCTCCACGTAACCAGTCCCTGGTGCCCAAAAGGTTGGGGACCTCTGGTTTAGTGGACAGGTCCCCAACCTTTTGGGCACCAGGGACTGGTTCTGCGGAGAAAAGTTTTTTCACGGACCAGAGGGAGTATGGTTTTGTATGCTGCCTGCATCCCACGGATGGGCCTTTGCTTGTTTGTGTGGACCGGTTGCTGGCATGCCACGGCCCAGTACCACAGGAGTTGGGAACCCCTGGTTTAGTGATCATTCAAATTTGCAACAGCACTGAAAAAAGGTGACTTGTGACCACTTTTTACACTTACAACCATTGAAAAATCTGGACACTTGGCAACTGGCATCCCTTTGTGACAGTTGCAGTGTCCCAGAGACATGTGATCACCTTTTGTGGTCTTTTGACAAGTAAAGGCAATGGAGAAACCAGATCCGCTTAACAACTGTGTTACTAACTGAACAACCTGTGCATATCGGCATCTCGGGTTAACCAGACTATTAACCAGACTATTCCATCTCTAACGATGGGGGGTGAGGTGTTACCCCCCGTTGATAGGGCTCGCAACTTGGGCGTCCTCCTGGATTCACGACTCAATTTTGAAGATCATATAGGAGTCGTGACCAGGGGGGCTTTTGCCCAGGTTCGCCTGGTGCGCCAGTTGCGACCCTATCTGGACCGAGATGCCCTACGCACAGTCACTCATGCGCTCATGACTTCCCGTTTAGACTACTGCAACGCTCTCTACATGGGGCTGCCCTTGAGGACCACTTGGAGGCTTCAGCTGGTGCAGAATGCGGCCGCGCAAGTTGTGATGGGGGTTTCCCGATACTCCCATGTAACACCTCTACTCCGCGAGCTGCATTGGCTTCCGGTTGCCCTCCGGGTGAGATTCAAGGTGCTGGTGATGACCTATAAAGCCCTAAATGGCTTGGGTCCGGGATATCTGAGGGAACACCTGCTGCCGGCATCAAGCTCCCTTCGTCCAGTGCGCTCCCACAGGGAGGGTCTTCTCAGGGTGCCGCCGGTGAGAGATTGCCGGCGGATGACACCCAGGGATAGGGCCTTCTCTGTGGGTGCGCCTGCCCTTTGGAACCAGCTGCCGGTGGAGTTGAGGACTGCCCCCGACCTCCGTTCATTTCGTTGGGACCTGAAGACCTGGCTCTTCGAGCTCTCTGGCCCAGGCTGAGAATTTTTAATTTTAACTTAGCTTTAATCTTAATTTTAACTGGGGTTTTTTTTATTAATGCAGGGATTAATATAATTTTTTTTAATCTGTTTTTAACTTTTATATGTGTATTTTTTAATTACCCTGTAAACTGCCCTGAGTCCTTCGGGAAAGGGCGGTATATAAATGTAATAAAATAAATAAATAAATAAATAAACCATAGTGATTCACTGAACAACTGTGGCAAGAAAAGTCATAAAATGAAACGAGACTCACTTAACAACTGTCTTGTTTAGCAATGAAAATTTTGGACTCAATTGTGGTCATAAGTCGCGGACTACGTGTATTTAGCTGAGGTGGCTCTTTGATATGAAATAACTGGCATTGGCTATAAAATTGGCAACCCAACAGCCCCACAATTTGGGCTCATTTGTGGCTGTACGTCGAGGACTACCTGTAGTAATTAATTCTGATCTTGCCGAACTTCAACATGGCAGCACCATTCTGGGGAACTGCAGAGGTCACAAAAGGAAAAGGATCAAAGGAGATCCATAGATCTTTCCCAATCTGCTCAAAATAGGCCTGGGACTGCAATGGCTCAATCTGTTTTTCTTTGCACCATTTCCATAACTGAAATACTTCCCAGTGCTATTATTATAAAATCACCCTTCCCTAAACTGCTTCAAGAGGATTTAATTGCAGTTGAGACATGTTGTAGGGCAGGGGTGTCAAACTGCCGGCCCACAGGCCGGATGCATTATAGCAAAAACGTGCCTACCCTATTGGAAAAAAAGTCGTGATACGTTGCAACGTGTCACGTGACGTTGCGAGTTTGACACCCCTGTTCTAGGGCAAGAAGTTGCTTTTCTTTCCCCTCCAAAAACAGGGCCCTAATCCAAAATGCAGGGACGTGGTGGCTCAGTGGGTTAGGACGCTGAGCTTGTCAATCAGAAGGTCGGCAGTTTGGTGGGTTGAATCCTGAGTGCCGCGTAACAGTGAGCGCCTGTTACTCGTCCCAGCTTCTGCCAACCTAGCAGTTCGAAAGCACGTAAAAATGCAAGTAGAAAAACAGGGACCACTAGGGTGGGAAGGTAGCAGCGTTCCGTGCGCCTTTGGCGTCTAGTCATGCCGGCCACATGACCACGGAGAAGTCCTCGGACAAGCGCTGGCTCTTCAGCTTTGAAACGGAGATGAGCACCAGCCCTTAGAGTTGGAAACGACTAGCACGCATGTGCGGGGGAACCTTTACCTTTACCTTTAATCCAAAATGCACACCTGTCTGTTTGTAAACAAACAAGCAGCAAACAACACAAGTCACACTGAAGGCACACTCTTGCCTGCAACTTTGAGCAAAGCATCCCAGTCCTCAAAATGAGTAGGCGGGTGCTTTGTTCAGAGTTGGCACTCAGAAAAGTTTCGGGGCTCCCCCCCCCCCCAGTTTTCCTGCCATCCAGGTGTTGCTAGCAGCAGCAGG
>JAKJMR010000772.1:175454-189238 GCA_024449315.1 Daboia siamensis | reverse complement strand
GGAGAGGACAGATATATAAAAAGGTGTTGGTGTTGATGGAAAGGGCAAACACTGCTAAAGAAAAGGCTGAGGTAGACATGACTGCTAACCAAAGGGAAGTGGGGCATGTCCTTATGTCTGGTCATTCTGACAACTAGTGGCCAGATCTGACTTTGGTAAATTGATTATAAATCATCAAGTTGGTGTCAACTCTTGGCAACCATACAATGATCCTTCAAGCTTTCCAATGGTACACCTGTCACTACTACTCCATCCATCTCGCTGCTGGTCGCCTTCTCTTTCCTTCTACCTTTCCCAGTATGATAGCCTTCTCCAGAAAGTTAAGTCTTCCCATAATGTGGGAAGACTTATCCCATAATTAGGATAATTTGTGCCTGGAGTAAAAAACTTGGGGTTGATTTGTGCAACAATCTATTTGTTTGTTTGTTTTTAGCTCTTCATGGTATTCTCCAACATCAAAGTTCAAAGAAATCAATACTCTTCATATTCATCATCTTCAAAGTCCAACTTTTGTTTACCTAAAGACTTTAAAAACCTGATTTTGCCTCCAAGGTATGATGAACAGGACTTAATTCTCTCCAAATGTCCAAGAAAATCAAGAAGAATCAACTATATATGCTGATCTCAAAAAGTTAAGCAGAATTGGATCAGATTAGTAGTGGGATGGGAGACTGTAGAGTGAAAAACACATCTCAGAAGAAGTTGAGGGCAAACCACTTCTATTTTGTCCATGAGAATCAACTCAATCAATTCAGAATAGAGCTGGAAGGGACCTTGGAGGTCTTCTAGTCCAAATCCCCTGCTCAAGCAGGAGACCCTATACCATTTCATACAAGTGCCTGTCCTCTTTTTAAAATCTCCAGTGATGGAGCACCCACAACTTCTGAAAGCAAGCTGCCCCACTGGTGAATTGTTCTCACTGCTAGGAAATTTCTCCTTAATTCCAGATTGCTTCTCCCCTTGATTAGTTTCCATCCATTGTTTCTTGTCCTGCCCTTTGGTGCTTTGGAGAATAATTTGACCCCCTCCTCTTTGTAGTAGAGGGGGACGCAGTGGCTCAGTGGGTTAGGATGCTGAGCTTGTTGATCAGAAGGTCGGCAGTTTGGCGGGTCGAATCCCGAGTGCCGCGTAACAGAGTAATCGCCTGTTACTCGTCCCATCTTCTGCCAACCTAGCAGTTCGAAAGCACGTAAAAATGCAAGTAGAAAAATAGGGACCACTACGGTGGGAAGGTAACAGCGTTCCGTGCGCCTTTGGCGTCTAGTCATGCCAGCCACATGACCACGGAGACATCCTCGGACAAGCGCTGGCTCTTCGGCTTTGAAACGGAGATGAGCACCGGCCCCTAGAGTTGGAAACGACTAGCACGCATGTGCGGGGGAACCTTTACCTTTACCTTTTTCTTTGTGGTAGACCCTCAAATACTGGCATACTGCTATCATGTCCCCTCTAGTTCTTCTTTTCTTTAGACTAGCCATACTCAGATCCTGCAACCGTTCTTCATATATTTTAGTCTCTAGGTCTTGAAACAAGAAATGAGATGTCTATTTAATTACCAGGAGAAAAGCTCAACTCAACAGTGTTAACCCAATCAAGTTCTGCTTAATTTTTTTCAAGTTAATCAAGGATTGCTCACAATATTTGAACTCTGTAGGAGACATGAAGATGAATAATTTTCAGGACTGTCAGGATTAGCAATTCTGAAAGCTCATTTCTTGAAATAATAACAAATTGATGATGGTATTATGATGAAGATTGAAGCGCTGAGTTCCATCTCTGGTGCAATTAGAGAGATTTTGTGTTTGCCTGCAAAACAAGATGTTTCTATTCATACAGTCAGGTTTTTTTCAGAAAAACCATACAGCAAGAAATAAGTTACGCTGACAATCCACTGAATCAGAGACTTTTCAACCCAAATTAAACTCTGGGATGGAATATTGCCTGCCACTCTGGGTCTCTCCCTGTTCAATAACCCCACTGTTCATATCAGTCTGATATTTCAAAGTCATGGAGAAGGCTTGGCTAGGAGAGAGTGGAAAACAAATGGAACAATGTCGATATTTAAACAGGCTTTCTTTAGAATGGACCCATAAAGCATGAAGATTTCAAAAAAAAAAAAAAAAAAGTCCTCCCTAACCAAATTTAAAAAGTGACATTTGGAAGAATCATCCAGTCTTTGTTTTCCCCAGTGTAATAAAATTATGAATGTTGAAAATGTTAAAAGGTCAAAAAGTCACATTCTTATTTTTAAAGACTATTTGCATAATTTCATTTTGGCCAGCACCAAGCGCCCTCTGTTTGATGTGCGTGCCGTGCCTAAATAAATTAAAACAATGTAGACCAGTTAGAAATAGAGAAAATAAAAGATGCAAGGAACTAACAAATATGAATCATGCATCTGAGAATGAAAAAGACCTTCCTTTTTTTATTTGTCTTCTTCTTCTTCTTCTTCTTCTTCTTCTTCTTCTTCTTCTTCTTCCTCCTCCTCCCTCCCTCCCTCCCTCCCTCCCTCCCTCCCTTCTTTCCTTCCTTCTTCCCATGATGTCTTACTGAGGTACATTTCAAGTTGCCAAAACATAGACAGAAGCCATTACTGAGTACATTTTTTCATTTTTTTCATAGAGGTATTTTTTCATGTTTTAAATATATATACCATTGTTAATGCAAGAGCACAAGCTATGTTAGGTAAATGATTCTCAAATTGTGCTTAGAACAGTCCCCTTGCTAATTGCTTTCTCAATAGCCATGAGGAATAGAAACTTTTCAAAACAGTGACTGTCAGGATCATAACACGTTTGGAATCTCAAACAGAATTTCCGATTGATTGGTTGATTGACTGACTATCATCAAGTTCATGTTAATTCTTGGCAAACACATAGATAGAGTTTCTTCACGCTGTTCTTTTAGGTCTTTCAATGGTGTCCCCATCACTAGTATAATTGGTGCCACCCACACTTGTTTGGTAAAGAGATGGGCGCCATACAAATTAAATAAATAACCCAATACATAAAGTAATATATAAATCAATAAACCAACCAACCAACAAATAAAGAAATGATTCAGTCCGTCTGCTTTAGCTCTAGCTAAGTACCGCAGACAAATAGGTAACAAGGCATTTGAAAGTCAGAATAATTTCATATCCAGCAAGAATTCAAATAGATTCCCATCCTTTTTCTTCCAGTAATCCAGATTCCCAGAAAGGGAGCATGTTCTTTCTAGAGAGCAAGAGACTGCAGAGTTCAGATAGTTTGTGTGGGAGGAAGAGAGTTGAAATGGCTCCTCCCCAGTGCACTGTATATGCTTCATGGTGTAAGTCGTCTATTTTAGTTTGGCAAGATTTCCGTCTATAGGTGAGGAACAATAAAGGAAACTGCTCGGAGGAACTTCAGCTTGTCTTTCTTGGTTTTGAGAGCCTGACAAGGAAGCAATTAGAAGGATGCGATAACATAGGAACACCTACGGACAGTTCATAAAGGTGGCATAGTTGCCCACTCCTGCTCTGGGCAGTTTGCATCGTAAGCCATAAAGCAGTTAAATATGTATGGTAACAAATAAAGCTGTTATATGCTTTGACTGCATCATCACAGCAGCTATCTTGACTTTTTTTAACCATAGTTTGTGGACAGCCTTGTCTTTCCCTAAGAGCAGTCAAAACTGTTTAGCTGACTTTGGACTGATCGTTACTTAACTGATCCTTCCTTGCAAGGTTGTGGTGAAGATAAAATGATGAGAAACCCAAAAGGACAATCAGGAGGTTAAATAAAATAAATTAAAATGCAGGAGTCCTGCCAGAAAAAAAAAAACAAATGAAAAGATAAATGCTATGTGTTGTGTAGCGGGTTCTTTGGCGCAGGAATGAAGACGAGGCAAGTGAGTTCAGGAAAACTCATGGTTTATTGCTTGCAAGATCTGAACTGAGAACTGGGCTGTAACTAGCCACTTTTGCCCAGGTTCGCCTGGTGCGCCAGTTACGGCCCTATCTGGACTGAGATGCCCTACGCACAGTCACCCATGCACTTGTGACCTCCTGGCTAGACTACTGCAACGCTCTCTACATGGGGCTGCCCTTGAGGACCACTCGGAGGCTTCAACTGGTGCAGAATGCGGCCGCGCGAGTTGTGATGGGAGTTTCCCGATACTCCCATGTAACACCTCTTCTCCGCGAGCTGCATTGGCTTCCAGTTGCCCTCCGGGTGAGATTCAAAGTGCTGCTAATGACCTATAAAGCCCTAAATGGCTTGGGTCCAGATTATCTAAGGGAACACCTACTGCCGGCATCAACTTCCTATCGTCCTGTGTGCTCCCACAGGGAGGGCCTTCTCAGGATACCACCAGTTAAGGAATGCCGGCGGGTTATTCCCAGGGCGCGCCAGCCCTATGGAACCAACTTCCCACGGAACTTAGGACTGCCCCCAACCTTTGCTCATTTCGCTGGGACCTGAAAACTTGGCTCTTCGAGCTGTCTGGCCCAGACTGAGGGGTTTTAATTTTAATTGGGTTTTAGTTTTAAATTTCGGGGATTTGAATTAATTAATTGTTTTAACTGATTTTAATTTTTGTATGTTATGCTTTTAATTTTCCCTGTAAACCGCCCTGAGTCCTACGGGAATAGGGCGGTATATAAATTTAATAAAATAAATAAATAAATAAATAGTCTAGCCCCTAGGCGGCAGCCAATAAGTTTGAAGAAACTGTTGCTGCCTAGGGACAGCCAATAGAAGCACTGGAGACTTGTGGTCTGGGTTGCTGGAGAGCCGTTAGCTGCTCCAGCAACCTATGTGGTATTACCATTGAGCCCAATACATAACACTAAGTATGCCTAACTCTTACTAATTTTTGAAGTAAGAGTTTGTTGCAATCCATTTAGCCAGAAAATCCAGGCTAGGTATTCTTCTATGCCTCCTTTCAACCCAGGCTGTTTACACAGCAGCGAATATAATAAGTCACTGCAAAGGAATATAAACTTTTTATATCTTATTTAAAACAAAAGGCAGTTCAGACAGATGCCGGTCCATGAAGGTCACTGAAATTCCTTCTTCTATGAAGTTATTAAAGCACAGAAACTCTTTCTCATCTACAAATGGTCCTCAATTTAAAACCACAACTGAGTCTGAAATTTATGCTGCTAGGCGAGAAATTGTTGGATGAGTTTTGCCCTATTTTACAACCTGTCTTGCCACAGTTGCTAAGTGGATCGCCACAGTTGTTAATTTAGTAACACCCATTAAGCCAATCTTAACGTTCCCCATTGACTGCTTTTCAAAAAGTCGCAAAAGGTGATCACATGATCCCAGGACACGGCAACCGTCATAACCATGAATCAGTTGCCAAGCATCCGAATTTTGATCAGGTGACCCTGGGGATGCCGCAACGATTGCAAGTGTGAAAAACGGTCATAAAGTCATTTTTTCCAGTGTTGTGGCAACTTTGAACAGTCAGTAAATGTTGTAAGTTGAGGACTACTCGCACCAAGCTTCACCATTTGAGCTTGTTCCTGATCCAGGAACCATCTTGGCTCCCGCTTAACGCTTGCAAGAGTGCAATTTGTTTAATTTGGGCGAACGAACTGCAGGAACCCAAGCATTCTGGCTGATAAGTCATGCTCAACTTTTCCAGCTCTGGTGAATCCAACCAACTGCAACCAACTGTAATTAAGCAACAAAACATCGGCTAGCGGGATAGACGGAACTCATACTATCTGACTCACTTCTCTGATTCTCCAGAAATTGGGCAAGGAATGAAACCTGCCTTTTGCGGTGGGGAAAACTGGCAATCTCACAGGTGCACCTTCGGTTGGCCAAGCAACAGCTGAGCTGCAAAGTGCTACAAGGTGGTCAGTGGTGGGATTCAAATATGTGACCAACCGTTTCTCCATGTGGATGCCACTTCCGGAAGTCCATTCTGGGCCTGGCCAACAAAAAATTAGCTACCGGTTCTGCCAAAGTGGTGCGAACCGACTGAATCCCGCCACCAAAGGTAGTGCTCGACTTATAACAGTTCATTTAGGGACCGTTTGCAGTTAGAATGACAAAAAGCGATGTACGACTATTTTTCACACTTACGACCATTTCAGCATCCCCCATGATCATGTAATCAAGATTCAGACGCTTGGCAACTGACTCCTATTTATGACGGTTACAGTGTCCTGGAGTCACGCGTTCCCTTTGGGGACCTTCTGACAAGCAAAGTCAACGGGGAAGCCAGATTCACTTCACAACTCTGTTGCATTAACTTAGCAACTGCTGTGATCCGCTTAAACTAGTGTGGCGGGGGGGGGGGGAATCGCAAAACGGAGTGAAATTCAATTCGCAAATGTCTCACTTAGCAACAGAAATTTTGGGCTCAACTTTGTGGCCATAAGTCGAAGACTTCTCTGCTTTCCTGATCTACACATGCCTTGATTAGGCCGTTCCAGGGCAGCAGAGAGTTAAGTTGTAAGGCAATCATTTCTCCTGTTTGCTTTTGTCTCGTACCAGACACTCCCCTGCAAAGGGACCTTGCCAGCAGCAGCCCAGGCAAGGAGAGGGCAAGGTGCCCAGATTCCTTGCCTGGCAACCTCCCCCCCCCCCCGCCCCGCGCGGTTGCTCTTTGGCACATAAGAAGGGGTGAGATCCGGCTTGCCAAGGGCACTGCCAAGCGATGGCTGGATGAGGCGTCTGCAATGAGGAGAAGAAGGGAGGAAAAACAATGGAGACATTGTTAGGCCTGGCTTGGCTTGGGGTTGTGTGTGACTAATTAAAGGCCTGGGAGGCAGAGGGCAAAGGGTGGAAAAGCCAAGAAGATGCCTGACTGGAGTCCAGAAGAAGACAGGGACACTGGAAAGGCCCACAAAGGAGAAGGAGCATTCGCTGTTGGTAAGCAGAAGTTGGGTGCCTTCCAGACTGCTCCTCCATGGTGAGAAAGAGAGCCTGTCTGTGGGCAGCCAAGGCTGGGAGGGGGCAGTAAGGCTGTGCCTCCTGCTTCCTGAGTCCCCCATTTATTGGAGGGCAGAGCTGAATGTTCAATATAGCCCAAAGTTTCTCAACCTGAGGAAAACAAATAATGTTTATTATTGCTATCGATAACTCGAGGTGGGGAACTCTTAATAATACTCCTTCCTCCTATTATTCCCCACCACTTGTGAGGCGGGTTGGGTTGAGAGAGAGAATGACTAGCGCAGAGTCACCCAGCTGGCTTTCCTCCCTAAGGTGCGACTAGAATTCCCAGTCACCTGGTTTCTAGGCCAGCACCCTAACCACTATACCACAGGTCTGTAACCCACGGCTCCGGAGCCACATGCGGCTCTTTCAGCCGTCTCCTGCGGCTCCCAGTCCTCTGCCATGTGCAGTCCAAAAAAAAAAATAGTGGGACTAAAAAAGTTCAACCAATCAATTCAAATATGCAGGGTAGGTGCATATCTCGCCTTGGCTCCACTCTTCAATCAAACCCCGTTCTGCGCATGTGCACATGTACGCGCATGCGCACACATTTTTTGCGGCTCCCAGTTTTTCCTTTTGTGAGGGAACCGGTTCCGAGTGGCTCTTTCACTGTTTCAGGTTCCTGACAAAACTGAACCTGACAAAAACTATACAAAACTGGCTTATTGTTCCAACTTTCCACTCTTGGAAGAAGGCAGTGGTAAACCACTTCTGAAACCCTTGACAAGTGAACCGCGTGGATGTGAAAGCAACACACAAAACACACAGCTAGGACAATCGCCCACAAAAATGTCTCCCTACTTGTTGATTGCTCTCAACATCTCTTGGGATTTCAGCGACCTCGCTTCGAGACATCACCAAAGTCGCATAAGATTGCTAATATCTCGTGAGGGTGGGCAAAGTTGCGAGCTTTTCTATAATCTACACTTGAAATCAGAAATGCCCAGTGAGATTGGATGACCTCATAGATTCCAGCTGTTTTTAATGTTTAAAAAAACGGTTTCAGTTTAATGCAACAGGGTAGAATACATGCACCTCTTTGGTGATCAAAAGATCTTCTTGCAGCAATGGGCATCCTGCTGACCAATTCCTAGTCTAAATGCACACAAAGGAAAAGCTATTTTTGTCTTCCTCTTTAGAATCCTTTTTTTAATTTTTTTTTATTTATATCCTACTTTTATCATTTTTATAAGCAACTCAAGGTGGCGAACATGACTAATATTTCATTTTCCTATTTTCCCCACAACAACAACCCTGTAAGGTGGGTTGGACAGAAAGAAAATGACTGGCCCAAAGTCACCCAATCTGGCTTCCATGCCTAGGGCAGGACTGGAACTCATAGTATCCTGGTGATTGGCCCAAAGTCACCCAGTTGTCTCTCATGCCTAAGGTTGGACTAGAACTCACATTCTCCTGCTGATTGGCCCAAAGTCACCCATCTGGCTTTCATGTCTAAAGTGGGATTAGAACTCACAGACTTCTGGTTTCTAGCCTGAAGTCTTAACCATACTAGAAAAAAAAAACCTGGCCCTATAAATACACCACTGTATGATGGTAACATATAGGGCTTTTTTTCTCATAAAAGTTCCGGCACCTTTTTTGGATGGAACCTTGTAGGATAGGCAAGGCGGGTTGTATGATATGTGTGAGTTCCGGCACCTTTTTCTTTTACGAAAAAAAGCACTGGTAACATATGATTCCATAGCTTTAATTTAGGAGAACTCCTCATATAGCTAATATCCTGGGCTACAGTCCAGGAAAGCAAAGGCAGTCATAAATACGCTAGCCTCGATAGTGTCATAAAACTCTTGGTCATTTTCAGCTAACATGACAACTCCTTTGAGAAAAAGGGGGGGGAAATGACCTTGAGAGCCATTGGAAACAGCCAACGGGGCCTCAGAGGCTATGCACATGCAAACATTCACACACACACACAGAGAGAGAGAGAGAGAGAGAGAGACAGACAGACAGACAGACTTGTATACCTCTGAGCAGCAGAAACATTTTCCCTCCATTTTCTGACAGTGCTTCTGCATCTCTAAATGCAGAAGAGTGACGTGGGGCTGCCAGCTGGAGAGAGTGTTTTTTGGCTGGGGATGGAAACTCTGATTTCCCAGCGGAATTATCTTTTTGGGAGCGAGGGAAATGGGAAAATAAAGGCATTGCCACCTTTCTCTAGAATTCAGCTGGATGTCTTCTTCTCCACCCACCTGCAACACTCCCCCACACACACACACACTCATACACACACATACACAATCCCCATCTGCATCCCAGCCTACTTCTTCAGCGTCTCACAAGAGCTTGGTAAGGGATCAAGAATGAGGAGGCGACTGCTAGAAGCAGATAATTTATCTCTTGTAAAGCCAGGAGGCTTCATGTGGTTAAATATAGCTCAAGGCCGGGAGACAGAGAATAAGGAGAGAGAGGAAAAAGAAGAGAGAGGGAGAGAAAGAGAACTAAGCTCCCAGAAAAGAAAGGAGAGAGATGATTAAAAAGACCACATGGGGGGAAAAAGCATTTAGGTGCAGGAATATATCAATAATAATAATAATAATAATTTTATTTATATACCGCCCTTCTCCCGAAGGACTCAGGGCGGTGTACAGGGCAATATAACAATACAAAGATACAAAAATTAAAAAAGATTAAACGTATGCCCAGTTAAAACAATAAATACAAATATTAAAATAACCCCCATCCCTCATCAGGCCAGGCCGGATTGTAAAAATAAGAATGTCTTTAGATCGCGGCGGAAGGAGCGAAGGTCGGGCGCCATCCGGAGCTCAGCCGGCAGCTGATTCCATAGCTCCGGGGCGCCCACAGAGAAGGATCTCCCCCTGGGGGTCACCAATCGACATTCTCTGATGGGTGGCACCCTGAGGAGACCCTCTCTGTGGGAACGCACAGGGCGGAGGGAAGTTGATGCCGGCAGCAGGTGATCCCCAAGGTACTCCGGACCCATGCCATGTAGGGCCTTAAACACCATAACTAATACCTTGAACCTCACTCGGAAGACAACTGGCAACCAATGCAGCTCACGGAGAAGAGGTGTAATATGGGAGTATCAGGAGACTCCCAGCACAACTCTCGCGGCTGCATTCTGTACCAGTTGGAGCCTCCGAGTGGTCTTCAAGGGCAGCCCCATGTAGAGAGCATTGCAGTAGTCAAGGTGAGAGGTCACGAGTGCATGAGTGACCGTACATAAGGCATCCCGGTCTAGATAGGGCCGCAACTGGCGCACCAGGCGAACCTGGGCGAAAGCCCCCCTAGTCACAGCCACTATATGGTCTTCCAAAGCAAGCCGTGAATCTAGGAGGACTCCCAAGTTGCGAGCCCTATCTACGAGGGGTAATAGTTCAACCCCCATAGAAAGAGATAGAATATTCTGAAGGAATATATATGGAATTATTATTATTATTATTGATATTTACATCCCGCCTTTATTATTTTTATTATGTCGTGGGCTCTGATGAGCAGGAACGAGAACACGCAGATGAGTACAGACAAACTCATACTTTATTTAAGCAGAAACTGTACGGAGAGATTGGAGTCACCCTGCTTCAATATATAGCCAGGCCCTATGGTATTAACCAATCGGATTGAAGGTATACTTGCCCAAAGTTGACCAATGGCCGGACCGGAGACGTCCTGTCTGGGTTGCTGGAGAGTGGTTAGTTCTCCAGCAATGCACCTGGTGATATTCCAAAAGCCCAGTACATAACATTTTTTATAAACAAGGTGGTGAACATACCTAATACTCCTTCCTCCTCTTATTTTGCCCGAAACAAAAACACCGTGTATTGAACTGGCTGAGGGAGAATGGTAAGCCCAAAGTCACCCAGCCAGCTTTTATGGCTAAGACAGGACTAGAACTCACAATCTCCTGGTTTCTAGCCAGGTGCCGTAATCATGACTAGACCAAACTTTGTGCCCAGAAAAAGCAGTTTCTGGAACCAGTATGTATTTTTCATCTCCAAGATACCGTAAGTAGCTCTTCACACCACTTTGAAGTCAGCCATTATGTCCTTTAACAAAATGAAACATTTCCTAGAGAAGAAGAAAAAATGGAAGAAATTTCTACCCACAAATTGTTCCACCAGCTGTTTGACCATCGGATTTCCCCAGGCGCGGCCCGTGAAACTCTCTCTCCTGTCACATACTAACAGCCCTTGCATGTCAAATGTTAAATATGGAAGATCAGGTTTCAGGGACTAAAATCTAATTGCTGTGGTTGTCAAGTAAAGACATTAATTTTATGATTTAGACTGATATCCTGCCTTTTTTCCAGGCCCTAAAAGGAGCCCTGAGAGATCTCCCAGAAAATCAATTGTAAGAGTATACTAAGCCAGCCACAGGAAAGGTAGTCCTTGACTTACAACCATACATTTAGTGAGTGTTCGAAGTTACAACAGCAGTGAAAAAAGTGACTTATGACCATTTTTCACAATTGTGACCGTTGCAGCATCCCCAGGGTCACATGATCAAAATTGAGAAGGTTGGCAACTGCCTCACAGTTATGACGGTTGCAGTCTCCCGGGGTCATGTGATCACCTTTTGAGAACTTCTGACGAGGAAAGTCAATGGGGAAGCCAGATTCAGTTAACAACCATGTTATTAACTGAAAAACTGCAGTGATTCACATATCAACTGTGGCAAGAAAGGTCGTAAAATGGGGCAAAACTAGCTTAACAACTCTCTCACTTAGCAACAGAAATTTTGAGGTTGGTTGTGGCAGCAGATCGAGGACAACCTGTAATCAGCTCAAAGTCACCTAGGCCAAGGGCAGATTCGAACCCAGCTCCTCCAGTCCCATCCAGTGTCTCAACAACTACAGTCACTGGTTCTCTTTCCAAGACTGAAATCAAGTACGACTGATATAGTCATTTAGGTTGTTCCTCCAATATTTTAAATAATTAAACCTTAAAAAAAAAGTTACACCTTATCAAGTTGCAGACCTGTACCCTATTCCAGATTGGTCCAAAGGGACTAGTAAGAAGCACTTTACTAGTATCTAGGTGTATCTGGGTGGTGTGAGGTCAAAAAAGTCAATATGGCAGCCAAGACCATGTGACTGAAGCTCCACCCTGTTTTTACACGCATTGTGGATATGAGATGTAAAAAATGGGGCCGTTTCCTTCTGTGACCCTGGATTTCATGATCTCAGCAGCAAACCCTTATGTCTTCTGACACTTAACAGTTCAGACACCCGTTTGTGCAGCTGTTTTCATTCTCCCTCATCTGAATCTCGTGTTTCTTGCTGATCCAGTTTTTCTGCTCAGATGAGTATTTGAGCTATAAAAAGCTCAAACATCAGCATATTCTCACGAATCGCTGACATTCATCTTCCTGACACACAGAGACAGTCAGGTATATGTAATTTTTTTTCCAACGTTCACTCAACGGCATGGTCTTGATTGCTCAGTTTACTGTGTGTGTGTGTGTGTGTGTGTGATAGGTGAATAGGATGGCAACTTATATGCAACCCAACCCAACTCAACAATCTTTTTCTCAGCTTTTAAAGCTCATAGTCAGGGTTTAGCAACCTGTAGCTCTGAGGCTGCATCAGCCCTTTGGGCTAAATTTTGTAAAATCCTTGATTTATTTCAAGAGTCTTTTGCAAGGAATCCTGTCAACCCAGTAGCCAATCTGCTGAATGACAATTGGAGGGTCTCAGAGGGACAAGGAAAGTCAAAATGGTGGCCCCAACCATGCCATCAAAAGCCCCACCCCTTTTTATGCGTCATGGAGCATGTACAAAAGCTAAAGCTTCAATTTCATGGCTGTGGCTTCCATTTTGTCTTTTTTTTTGATACCCTCCCTGTGGACTCCCCCAATGACAAGGAAGAAAGGGGGAGAAAAGAAGGGGTGAGCAAAAGTGATGGAGGAAAAAAGAGGACTGAGAAGAAAAGAAAAGAAAAAAGTTGAAAAGGAGAAGTATCCTGACAGGAAACATGAGCAGGTGAGCTAATCCTACTTTATTCTAAGGCTGCATTAACAGAATCTTGCAAGTGTGAAAGTACAAATCTCCCACTGTTAGTTTTAACAACCTTATCAATTAAGGTCGGTCCTTCCTAAGTTTCTTTCTCTGGCTATTAAGCAGCTATAGGCTCATCTTCCTTTAATCTGATTGTTCCCTAGCCAGCATCTCTTCCCCTTGTTTCTCAAAGTCATTCCCACCTGAGGCACGAAGAAAATTCCCTGTAACTTGTTGATTGGTTGGTTGGTTTGTAATGTAAAAGCCAGCTCTGATCATCCACTGGGGAAAAAAAGTTACAGAGATGTTAAAGGTGATGTATAATCTCACCACATAGGGATAAAACTCTCTTTAGCTAGATTCACTAAATGTCAATAGGTTATTTTGTCCCTCAGGTATAAGCAAGGAGTACTGAAGCCAAGAATAAACATGGGTTTTCTCCAAACGTGGCAATTTTAAGACTTGTGGACTTCAACTCCCAGAATTCCCAAGCTAGATATGCCTAACTGAGGAATCCTGGGAGTTGAAATTCGCAAGTCTTAAAGTTGCCAAGTTTGGAGACCCCACATCAAATGGTTCCAGACCCGTTGCTAAACTCTTTCCCAGTCAATGTTTATTTGTTTGTTTAATATCCCACTTTTGTTATTTTTACAATTAACTCAAGGCAGTGAACATATCCAACACACCTTCCCCCTCCTCTCTTCCCCACAACAACCCTCTGAGTTGAGTTGAACTGAGAGAGTGTGACTGGCCCAAGGTCACCAAGCTGGCTTTCAAGGCTAAGAATGGATTTGAATTCATGGTGTCCGGCTTTAGCCCTTAGACCAGGGGTCTTCAGACTCAGCCCTTTTATGACTCAAGGACTTCAGCTCCCAGAAATCCTCAGCCAG
>JAKJMR010000772.1:138992-156417 GCA_024449315.1 Daboia siamensis | reverse complement strand
GGAAAGGAAAGGAAAGGAAAGGAAAGGAAAGGAAAGGAAAGGAAAGGAAAGGAAAGGAAAGGAAAGGAAAGGGCCTAAAGAAGCAGCTTCTGATCTTCTTAACAGCAGTTATAGATAGCAGTTATATGTAGATACATTCCTAAACATCGCCCTGTCAACAAAAGTGCGTAGAGTCAAGGCTATGGTCTTCCCAGTTGCAATGTATGGCAATGAAAGTTGGACCATAAAAAAGGCTGAGCGCCAAATAATCGAGGCCTTTGAACTCTGGTGCTGGAGAAGACTCCTGCGAGTCCCTTGGACTGCAAGGCGATCAAACCGGTCAGTCCTAGAGGAGATCAACCCTGACTGCTCTTTAGAAGGCCAGATCCTGAAGTTGAAACTCAAATGCTTTGGCCACCTAATGAGAAGGAAGGACTCACTGGAGAAGAGCCTAATGCTGGGAAAGGTTGAGGGCAAGAGAAGAACGGGACGACAGAGAATGAGGTGGCTGGATGGAGTCACTGAAGCAGTAGGCGTGAGCTTAAATGGACTCCAGAAGATGGTAGAGGACAGGAAGGCCTGGAGGAACGTTGTCCGTAGGGTTGCGATGGGTTGGACAGCTTAACTTCGCAGCTAACAACAACAACCACCACATTCCTAAAGTACGATGTATGCCGTACAGGACTGTGCAAACTCCACCAACTGTGACTTAGTCAGCAAATCAGGGTTAAAGAAACCATGGCTTGCTGGCTGAATGAATCCAGCTTCAAGCTGAGCAGACACCCTGGAATGATTCCATTTCTGAAACTCACCAGGCATTGCCTATGCGCCTACCTACCTCTGCTCAAGGAGAAGAGACCTGAGCTTAAGAAATCAACAAAATGAAATCTATTGCTTCTGTGCTTAGTTCCTGGGTCATCCAGGATAAGAACTCTGGGTTTTCTACAGAAAAGCTTCAGATTGCAAACAAACAGAACCTCATGGTCCTTCTAAGAAATTAACCATTACCAGAATTGGCTGAGTACAGAGCCTGGAGGAGCTTGCTAGCAAATCATTAAATAGCAACACGGGCTAAGAGTCAAAGGAAGGTGGGGGGGACCACACCTGTGCAGCATCTTGCTCCAGAATAGGTAACGTCTGTTGGCTCTCTGGCTAGCTTGTAACAAAGGCTACATCACCACTTGGACTTAACTGTGACAGAATCACATTTTGATTTCCCCCCTTGACCTTGCCTTCAGCTCATTCCTGCCTTATCAGCCACACCATCATGAGAAAGCACAGTTGCCCTTACTAATTCTGGGGTTAAAGCAGTTTCTGCCTGCTCCTAATTCTGGCACTGCCTCAAGGGCACCTTCCAAACTTTGTTGCCCTTTGTCCACCTTGGAGGGAAATTGGATGGTGGGCAGGATCCTGAAACTGGGCAAAATAGGTAGATCAGCAATGGGGAGCAGCAAACATCCTGCTAGTGTAATTGTTAGCTGATGCATGAATTGCAAGGGGATCTGCAGTAAAGTGGGACAAGTTGTGTCAAGTCCCACCCACAGTGACATCACTGCACAAGGGTCTCCTTTGTGCATCTGCATTGGGTTGCTATTGCAGGATAGGTCTTGTGGAGTGTTATCACCGGATGTGCTTTTTGCTGGCAAAAAACAGAGCCAGACCGGTTGGCTTGTTTTCTGCCGGCGATTGCCAATTGCCCACCTAGGCAGGACAAGTAACAACGGATGGAAACTAATCAACGAGAAAAGCAACCTGGAATTAAGGAGAAACTTCCTAAGAGTGAGGACAATTAACCAGTGGAACAGCTTTGCCTTCAGAAGTTGTGGGTGCTTCATCACCGGAGGCTTTTAAGAAGAGACTGGACAGCCATTTGTCTGGAATGGTATAAGGCCATGGTGGCGAACCTATGGCACGTGTGTCACAGGTGGCACGCAGAACCCACTCTGTGGGCACACGTGCCATCACCCCAGTCCTAGGCCTTCAGCTGGCTTTTATAAAACCTTTTCACTTTAGGCCTCCGCCACCGTGTGCAAAAAAAAAAAAAAGAAAGGTTCAATCAATCAATAAATTTCAACTTCTCACGGGGAAAAAAGATCTCGCAAAGTTGGAATTGATTGAACTTTTTAATCCCAGCCAGTCTGCCATTACCACCGCAGCCACACCCACCCAATGGGCCATGGCCACCCAATTGGCCAAACACACCCAATGGGCCATGCCTACCTGGCACCCGATGATACATAAGTGGGTTTTGGGTCGCAGTTTGGGCACTCGGTCTCTAAAAGGTTTGCTGTCATTGGTATAGGGTCTCCTGCTTGACCAGGGGGTTGGCCTAGAAGACCTCCAATGTCCCTCCCAGCTCTATTCTATTCTTTTTTGCTGTTCTCATTAAGGCAAGGGTCAGCCAAACGCTCTTAGAAAATATATATATATACTTTGACATGATGTTGTAGTCCAGGGGTGTCAAACTCAATTTCATTGAGGGCCGCATCAGCACTGCGGTTGCCCTCACGGGGCCGGGTGGGTATGGCCAGGGTGGGCGTGGCCTACTGGGTGGGCGTGGCTAGAGTGCGTATGGCCTACTGGGTGGGTGTGGCCAGCTCTACATCGTTGGCATCAAGGGTGCCTATGGGGGCCTGGGCAGGAGTGGGGCAGATCTGAGGGTCTCTGGCAGAAGGAGGGTCTCTGGGCCAGGGCCAAGGCAGTGGGGGCCGTTCCCTCACTGTTTCCAGGATGGCTTCGCGGGCCGCATGAAACCACTTCGCGGGCCGCATCCGGCCCCCGGGCCTTGTGTTTGACATGTCTGTTGTAGTCCATTACCTTCAACTGCAGTGTAGTATCTAGTAATTAGGGATCCACAACTGTCTTGAAGTAATGTTGCCATAGCCAGCCCTAACTACAGGCCGATGCACCATGAATTTGCCCTATTCTTTGAACAAACCACCAGGAACCAACATGCTCATTTTGTGGCAGGACGCTTACTAAAGTAATTATGCATTGTGCAAACCCAGGAAACATGCCTTTTCTTAGGTGGTGAAAACAAACAACCCTCTCCTGGTTTTGCAGGATTGGGTGAGCTTCTCGGTCAAGACCGCACACGCTCGGCACGTTTTGCAGGACAGGTTTTGAGCTGCTATCCCAAAGCAGGAGGAACCAGAGTCTATTTCAAATTTCAGAGGGATGGTTTGTAAAGGATGGATGCACAGGTTTCAGGCTCTCTAAGGCTTTAAGGCCCTCATTTTGACCTTTAACCCTTCCAAACTCCTGAAAAAAATGGAAGGAGAAGACAAAGAAGAAGCTAAACCTTTGTGCCTTGCACACTTTGGGGCCAGCAACAAGGGATCCTGGCTAATGATAAACACATCTTGATTAATAATAAATGAATGCTGGTTTTCAGCAAAACAGTTATAAAATGCGGTCATATAAACATGGGACGTTGCAAACGGCTGTAAATGCAGTTCAGTTGCCAAGTGTCCAACGTGCAGACACGTGACCACAGGGTGTGTGGGACTGACTGATGGAACTTCAAATCCAGGTCACAAATATCCCCCAGGTAGGGCCATCATAACTTCACTAACAACAACAACAACAACAACAAAGTTGGAAGGGACCTTGGAGGTCATCTAGTCCAACCCCCTGCTCAGGCAGGAAACCCTATACCATTTCAGACAAATGGCTGTCCAGTCTCTTCTTAAAAACTTCCAGTGTTGGAGCATTCACCGCTTCTAGAAGCAGGTTGTTCCACTGGTTAATTGTTCTAATTGTCAGGAAATTTCTCCTTTGTTCCAGATTGGTTCATTCCTTGATTAGTTTCCATTTAATCTTAGCCAGTCTCAAAGATTCCCATACTGAACCAGAGAAGGCATGACAACTGTTTCCAGGATTTTCATAAAGAGGCCACTGTACAATGCACGGTTGTGAAGAGAAGATTTTGCTTGCATGTGGCAACTGCTATTGAATGGAAAACAGATGGGGAGATTGTAAGAAGCAGGTGGCACAGGAAATATCCATTTTCAAAATGACCTGCTCAGAAAATTCAGGTTCACCTCTTTTATGTTTACAATTTCTCTCCTCTTATGCTCTAGTATTTTCATTTTATCCTCGGATAATTTCCAATAGCGCATCTGAACTGCAGTCAGAATGCTGTAATTTGAAATAACACAGGGCTAAAAAAAAAAGTCTTTTCCAGAGCAAAACTGATGTTGATAAACTTTTTGGATCAAGGCATCCCTGTCTGATTTCTTTTGACACTTTATAAATGCAAAAAATAAATATCAAGTCCCATTTTGGAAACTGATAATTGAAAAACTCAAATATGTCTCAAAAGTCATGTGAAACTGGATTTATATAATAAAATTGGGGCCGCTTTGAATTTAAAAAAACCTACCATATTTATTTGTTTCCTACAAAAGTAGTATGAGAAATCCTTACACACACACACACACACACACACTTGGAGGGTGAAGAGAACCTACAGAGTATATTTTGGAGATATCAAATTGCCTTACATCTTTCTTTGATTGTGTCAAAGAACATAAGACCCAATTTCCTATAAGCTTCTAAACCTAAGATGCTATATATATATCAAATAAAATTTAAATGCCTTTGATGACTGCAAGGATTTCCAGTTTCTTTCCCAGTTAATTTGTCATCTGCCATCAAATTTGGAGTTTCTGCAATTAACTTCACCATTTTACTGTTATAATGATCCATTATACAGGTAGTCCTCAACTTACAACAGTTCATTTAGTGACCATTCAAAGTTACAACAGCACTGAAAAATGTGGCTTATGATCGTTTTTCACAGTTACAACAACTTTTGCAGCATCCCCATGATCATGTCATCAAAATTTAGATGCTTGGCAACTAGTTCATATTTATGACCGTTGCAGTCTCCCCAGGGTCATATGAACACATTTTGTGACCTTCTGACAAGCAAAGTCAATGGAGAAGCCAAGTTCATTTAACAGTCGGGTGACTAATTTATCAACTGCAGTGATTCACTTAACAATGGTGGCAAGAAAAGTCATAAAACGGGGCAAAACTCACTTAACAAATATCTCAGCAGAAACTTTGGGCTCCATTGTGGTCCTATCTTGAGAACCACCTGTACTTTTTTTTATATTTTTGTTGTGGTTTTTACTTTAAAAAAACATTTTCCATGTGTTGTTTTCTTTTCACTGACAATGTATGTATTTTTTATCGTAATTATCTTGGCTTTTTTTTCCCTTTTGGTCATTGGTTTAAAAGCAATAAAACAATTAAAAAAAAGTTCAGCTACAATTTGCCTTTGAAAAGTGTTATTTGGCATCGGCCTGGGGTCAAAGGACACATGAAGGGGTGCGATTCCCTTCCCCCCTCCCCAGACTCCTGGTGCCACCTATGCTTTTTAAATCATGGAAAAAGGATTTGTGTGTGTGTTAAGGGAGCACATGACTTTAGGGGCAAAGTAGAATGTGAGTGGGAAGTGCTAAATGCTTTCGCAAAGACTTCTACCCTTCCACTCCGCTTTGCCAAGCATTGTCATCTCCAGCTGTGATTTAATAAAGGCAATGAGCTTGGCTGGCAGAAAAGTGGTGGGTGAAACTGGTGGAAAAGGAATTAAGAAGATTTGACACTAGGAAGAGCAAGATCAGTAGTGGGAGTCCTCAACGTACGACCACAACAGAGCCCAACATGTCTGTTGCTAAATGAGACAGTTGTTAAGTGAGTCTTGCCCCACGTTACGACCTTTCTTGCCACAGTTGTTAAGTTGGTAACATGGTTGTTAAGTCCATCTGGCTTCCCCATTAACTTTGCTGGTGAGAAGGTTGCAAACGGTCATCACATGACCCCAGGACACTGCAACTGTCATAAATACCTGCCAGTTGCTAAGCCTTTGAATTTTGACCAGGTGACCACAGGGATACTGCAGTGGTTGTCAGTGTGAAAAATGGCCATAAGACACTTTTTTCAGTGCCATTATAACATTGAATGGTCATTAAATGAACTGTTGTAACTTGAGGAGTATCTGTCACCATTATTAAGCCATAAATTGATACATTTGGTTTGTCATGTGAACCAACCCAACTATTTTGGTTTATACAATCGTTTAAAGCTCAGTCTTATTATAAGCCCAGCTAATTGTGGCTTAAGGGGGATGGAGTCATAGTGATGGGAGCACCATGGGAAGACCTGAAGAACGAGGTTAGAGGCAGATCATCATGGAGAAAATGTAGTTACTAAGAGTCAACATGTACCGGATGGCACGTAATCTGTCAATTAATCAAATTGTTTTCCACAAACCATAGATAATAGTATTTATTAATATATTCACTATGTTTTCTCATGCTGACTGGAGAATTATGGGACTTGGAATCCATACATTTTAAAATTGGCCAAGGTTGAGAAACACAGCAATAACTTTATAATAAAAGTGGTATTGGTCTGTGTGATTATGGTTTCCTAGTCTGGTCTACCTTGAAGGAGTGACATCTATTCATTGCTGAGAAGTGGGACTTGGATACGTTTTGAGTACCAGAATACTGGACCACGTTACTTTGTGAATAAGAAAAAGGTAAGGGTGAAATGATCTTTCAGAAATGAAATGAAATGAAATGAATGTTTTGAGTCCATGTCCACTGAAAAAAAAAATGTATGGCTTCTGAGAGGAACCAAACTTTTGCAGGTATTTTGTCTCCAAAGAAGGGAAAAGATCAGAAGGGGACTAGGCAAGTAGTAATGGATGGAAATTAATCAAGGAGAGAAGCAACCTAGAACTAAGGAGAAATTTCCTGACAATTAGAAAAATTAAACAGAAAAACGACTTGCCTTCAGAAGTTGTGAGTGCTCCAACACCGGAGGTGTTTCAGAAGAGACTGGACAACCATTTGTCTGAAATGGTATAGGGTCCCCAACCTTTTGGGCACCAGGCGCCATGGTACAAAGGTTTTGCCACGGACCAGAGGGGATGTGGTTTTGAATACTGCCTGCATCCTGAGGATGGAGCTTTTCTTGTTTGTGTGGCCCGCTTGCTGGTATCTTGCAGACTGGTGCCAGTCCATGGACCAGGGGTTGGGGACTCCTGGACTAGAAGACCTCCAAGGTCCCTTCCAACTCTGTTATTATGCATTCTTCATTTGGTATTCTGTTCGTAGACTCAAGAGCAGTGGTGGCACAGTGGTTAGAATGCAGTATTGCAGGCAAACTCTGTCCACTGCCAGGAGTTCAATCCTGACCAGCTCAACTCAGCTTTCCATCCTTCCGAGGTTGGTAAAATGAGGACCCAGATTGTTGGGGGCAATATGCTGACTTTGTAATCTGCTTAGAGAGGGCTGTAAGCACTATGAAATGGAATATAAGTCTAACTGCTATTGCTATTGCTATTCCTGGATTCAAGTAACCAGTCCTGGAAGAGGTTGATGATATTTTCTTTTCTTCTTGTTCTTGGGGGTTCTTCTGCCCTCTTTTTTAAAAAATTCCTCTGAAGTGACAGCTGCTTTAGTAGATTTGAATTTTTATCTGTAAGAGCAATAAAGATTTTTCTTATTGTCCGTACCCTGATCTGGGATGGTAGATAAACTCCCTCTGTCATGAGAATCTAAGTTATTATGCCAGCTTCAATTATGGGTTGATTAGAATTGGTTTCCACTTACTTCTTTTGATTTTGCCTCAGATTTCTTTCCCTCGATTGATTTTCGTTTCTCATTCTTATCGCTGCCCCTGATAAGAATCACGAAAAATCTAAGAGGACTGCTTTTATCTCAAGAAGAAGGGATGGCAGAGTTAAGGAAATTGGTGGCTTCCTTCCCCCAATTTGCCCTGTCTATTTAGAACTCTCTCTTCCCGCAATTATAAATGAAAGCTGCTTTTGGCCACACAAAGGAATCAAAGATTTCACACACCATCTTGTTGTGCATTTCCCCCTCTGCAGACCCAACCTGGCCCAAGTGAGCATTTCTCTTCCATGTATTATGGAGTGACATTAATGGGGTTTTAAACAATGCTCTTGGCTTCCAAGGTCAGCCAGTGAGACGTAAAATGTCACCCCAGCAGCAGGGTCTACTGAATTCCTGGGGGGAAAGATAACACCACAGTCGCCAGTCCAGCCGCTGACCATATATCACCCAGCATCCTGGGTGGCTTGGGAGAAAAATAACCCTGAAAATGTCCCTTGTTGCTTTAAACCAGGAGCTCTTCATTAATCCAGAAGCCCTGGATGTTGCTGTCGATCCCCAACTTCCCTCCTCTGCTAACTAAAGATGGTGGTCCACAGATTTAGCAAATGAGACAAAGGCGTGTTCATAGCGCCTCAGCAAAGCTGCAAATGTGTTGGGATTAGAAATCTCAATTAGTAATATCAATGCCAGACTGGAAATTCTCTCATCCTTAGCATCTTTATGATGTGTGGACTTCAACTCCCAGAATTCCTCAGCTAGCAAAGGTGACTGGGGAATTCTGGGAGCTGAAGTCCGCACATCACAAAGTGGCCAAGGCTGAGAAACACTGGTTTAGAGATATATGTACAGTCTCCAAACTTTCAGAATAACTAAGTTGGAAGGGACCTCAGAGGTCTTCTAGTCCAACCCGCCCTGCCCCCCATGAACTCTATACCATTTCAAACAATTTAATAACTGGCAAAAAAGTTCATAAAATCGGGCATGACTCACTTAGCAACTGCTTGCTTAGCAACAATAATTCTGATCCCAATTGTTATCAAAAGTCAAGGACTATTTGTAGGAGACTGTTTCACAAACGTGAAAGGAGCAGGCTGTGGTAGCAGCAAAAATCTTCCCTCGTACCCTATTCTCCTAATGTAGATTTTTCAGCACATCTAAAACCTCTCAGACCTACAGATAGTCCTCAGCTTACCACCATTCACTTAGTGACCATTTGGAGTTACCAAGCCGCTGAAAAAAGTGACATGACCATTTCTCAGCTTACAACCCTTGCAGCATCCCCATGGTCACGTAATCAAAATTCAGACGCTTGGCAACTGGCATGTATTTATCATGGTGGCACCGTCCCAGGCTCATGCGATCCCCTTTTGCAATCTTCTGACAAGCAAAGTCAATGAAAAAGCCAGATTCGCTTACAACTGTGTAATTAATTTAACAACTGCAGTGATTCACTTAACAACTGTGGCAAGAAAGGTCATCAAATGGGGCTAAAACTCACTTAATAACTGTCTTGCTTAGCAACAGAAATGTTGGACTCAGTCAAGGATTACCCGTATTTGAACAGGCTGAAATTAAAGTAATGGGGGACTTTAATTACCCTGACATCAACTGGGAGACAAACTCTGCACCAAGTGGAAAATCAAACAGATTCCTGACAAACCTGGCAGACAACTTTGTCTCCCAAAAAGTAGAGAAGGGAACTAGGGAATTAGCCATATTGGACTTAATTCTCACTAACAGAGATGAAATGATAGCCCAGTGCTCTTCAACATCATTAATAATTTGGATGAGGGGATAGATGGGGAAGTCATCAAATTTGCAGATGACACTAAACTGACAGGAATAGCCAACACTCCAGAAGATAGGCTTAAGATACAAAAAGATCTTGACAGATTTGAACATTGGGCGCTATCTAACAAAATGAAATTCAATGGTCCCAGTTGTGGTTGTAAGTTAAGGACTACCTGTACAGTTCAGTGTGATCTTTCAGAAGACAGATCAGTTCTTCCATGTGAAATATTCATAATCTGTAATCATAATTTGTAAAGGGATAGTCGATTTATCAGTACTTGCTGTTCTCTGCACATTCCTAACGTCTGCCGGTGTTCTAAATCAAAGCTAGCTGTCAATCACAATGCCTTATGTGAGACAGAAAGGCATCTTTACTATGATGCCAAAGGTCTAGAATCTAAAATAGAATAGAGCTGGAAGGGACCATGGAGGTCTTCTAGTCCAGCCCCCTCCTCAAGCAGGAGAACCTATACCATCTCAGACATGTGACTGTCTAGCCTCTTCTTAAAAACCTCCAGTGATGGAGAGCCCACAATTTCTGAAGGCAAGCTGTTCCACTGAGGCAAAACTCACTTAAAGAATGTCTCACTTAACAACAGAAATTTTGGGCTGAATTCTGGTTGTAAGTCCACTACACTACCTGTAGTGTGGTGTATTTAAGGTGCTGAATTAGGAGTGGGAGACCCAGGTTTTAGTTTCCCCCTCAGCTACAAAAGCCTTGGGCCAGTCCATCTATCTCAGCACAAGAGCCAAGGGGTGGTAATGTTGAAGATGTTGTTTTAGGAGGGAGTGAAGGACCAAGGATGAAGTCCCACTACTTACTCATGGAAGCTCTGTGAATAATTTGGGGTTATTCACCTCTAAACCCAGTGTTTCTCAACCTTGGCCACTTCAAGATGGGTGGACCAACTCCCAGAATTCCCCAGGCTTTAGCTTTAGCTGGCTGGGGAATTCTGGGAGTTGAAGTCCACCCATCTTAAAGTAGCCAAAGTTGAGGATCACTACTCTAATCCAGGGGTCTTCAAACTTTATGACTTGTGGACTTCAACTCCCAGAATTCTTCAGCCAGACACGGTGGCTGAGGAATTCTGGGAGTTGAAGTCCACAAGTCATAAAAGGGCAAGTTTGAAGACCCCTGCTCTAACCCATCTAAGAAAAAAAATGAAGTCTCACTTCAATATAGCAACACACTCAGATCCACTAAATTTTAACCATTTTGAGGACCTTGGTTGATGGATTATATGTACATTTACTAAATGAAATGCTTACAATATTGTATACGTGTTCTGGCTGTTTATTGTCATTAGTTTCAGTACTGTGCATCTTTCATTCCAGTTTGAATGAGTACTATTGACCACAATTGTTTACTGAGTTTCAATCCCGGTGGGATTGATGTAGCAAGACCACCTCATCAGTGGATCAATACATATTTGTGTGTGCATTTAATGCTTTCCTGTATAGATTTATAGTTCTGAATCATCTGATGTTTTACATCGCTTTATTGACCAATACCACAAGCTTGACTGAAAAGCTTCTAAATAAATCAAAGCTGAGTAATTTCAAAGACATCCTATGGAAAAAGCAAAGAATCAGATAGGAGAAAGGGAGGGAAAAATCTATAACTAGCCTGTAATTATGACTAAAGCAATTGAAATACCCCAAAAAGGGCACTTGTTATATTTAAGAAATTAGCATTATTATTGTTTTTGTTTGGTATATATTTAGATCTAAGCGCAACACAATTCATTCTTTAAACATAAAAGAGCCATTTTTGTTGTTCCATTTCCTAAAACTCATTTAACAATAGAGATACTTTCATCTTAGACAGACAAATCCTGAATTCTTAATTGTCACAAGCACATAAAGCTACTTTCTGGAACATGTCCTTCCTTCCTTCCTTCCTTCCTTCCTTCCTTCCTTCCTTCCTTCCTTCCTTCCTTCCTCCATCCTTCTGTCCCTCCCTCCTTCTTTGTTTCTGTTTGTCTGTCTGTCTGTCTCTCTTCTCTCTCTCCCCACCCCCATATAAAAGAAGACTTGATGGCCTTAAAAAGGGGGTCGAGGCCTGGCTGTTTCGCCAGGTGTTTGGGTCTAGGTCAGGGGTGTCAAACTCAATTTCATTGAGGGCTGCATCAGCATTGCGGTTGCCCTCAGGGGGCCGGGTGGGCGTGGCTAGAGTACGTATGGCCTACTGGGTGGGCGTGGCCAGCTCTACATCGTTCGCATCAAGGGTGCCTATGGGGGTCTCTGGCAGAAGGAGGGTCTCTGGGCCAGGGCCAAGGCAGTGGGGGCCGTTCCCTCACTGTTTCCAGGATGGCTTCGCGGGCCGCATGAAACCACTTCACGGGCCGGATCCGGCCCCCGGGCCTTGTGTTTGACATGTCTGGTCTAGGTGAATGGAGGCCTCTATTAGATTTTTTAATCTATCCATCCAGGTTGCATACTGGGGTTATCATGTTTTTAAATGAGATGAGGTTGATTTTCTTATGGATTTTGCCATATACCACACACATTAGCTGAGTTGTGTGGACATATAAATGCTTGAAATAAATAAACCCTCTGGGACAGACATTCCCGGGAAGCACAAATTAGCATTTTGCATGTGAGGAATACAAAAGTGGAAACGAATGTCTTTTTTAAATGGAGCTTGTTGTCACAGATTCTTTTTTTAAATTACACAATTAGATTGACACAGATTCAAGAGAGATACAAAAGCACTGCACCGAGTGCTTTTTTCATATCCCCATATAAAGGTTGGGGAGATATTTTAGCTTGTTAAAACAAACAAGTAAAAATAATAATGTGGGTATTTATTTATTTATTTATTTATTTATTTATTATTGGGACTTATATGCCGCCCTATCTCCCGAAGGACTCAGGACGGCTAACAACAATAACATACAATAAATACAGAAGTTAAGATAAAATTAAAATTAAAATTATTTCCTATATGGATGGTCCTCGACTTACAACCATTCATTTAGTGACCAAAGTTTCAATGCCACTGAAAAAAGTGACTTATAATCAGTCCTCACGCTTACAACAATTGCATATCCCCGCAATTCACATGATCAAAATTTGGCTGCTTGACAATTGGCATGGAATTACCACAGCTACAGTGTCCCAGGGCCATGAGATTGACATATGCAACCTTTCTGACAAGTAAAATCAATCTAGGAAGCTGGATTCACTTAACAACCATATGATTCACTTAACAACTGAGGTGATGGCACAAAACTGGGTGCAACTCATTTAATAACTGCATTGCTTAGAAATGGAAATTCTGGTCCCAATTGTGATTGTAAGTTGAGAACTACCTATTTTCTGTTCTATTGCTATTTCTAAACTATTAATATGATAATTTCTATTACAATACACCAGGGGTCTTCAAACATGGCCCTTTTATGACTTGTAGACTTCAACTCCCAGAATTCCTCAGCCAGCGTGCATTGGCTGAGGAATTCTGGGGGTTGAAGTCCACAAATCATAAAAGGGCCAAGTTTGAAAACCCCTGCAAAATGTTTGTTCTATATACTACCACAAGTCCCGGTCTTATATTTGGGAGGGGGACCAAAAGACCCATTAGGGCTTATTTTCAGAGGATGTCTTATTTTGACGTCACCTGCTCACTCCATCCCACGGTCTGGTTGCTCACGGGGCAGAGCACACGTCGCACCGGTGCTGCCACGAGGCGAGGCAGGTGGAGCGGGTGGAGCTGCCCCACGTGCCCCACACCTGTTTACTTCAGGGCCTCCACAGTCAGGCCACCCTTGCCCAGCCACCTGCCTTGCTTTGTGCACCAACAGCAGCAGCCCTGTCCACCAGGAGCCCGCGTGGCCACCGGCCCACTTGTTTGGTTGCTCGCAGTCACATTGGTGCCGTCACCACAACGTGAGGTGAGGCGAGGCAGGTAGGGGGCTGAGGAGCTGCCCCATGCACCCTGCACCTGCTTACCTCAGAGCCCCCACAGCCAGGCCACTCCCCACTTGGGAGCCTCCCCTCGCCCATTGAATGACCCAGCTGCCCGCCCACCTCTTCCCTTTTACTCCCCTCCCGAGGTGGACTTCCATGCTACGGAGGATGGGTGGAGGAGGCTCGGTCACCTTACCTAGTCTCCCTCCACCATTTTGGAGCCAGGGGGAAGTGACGGCAAAAGGCCGCCACCACTGCTGCGCATCAGGCACATCCGTCGCTAGAGGGGCTTTCTTCAGTCCTCACCGGGCCCGCCCCGCAGATCACCTGCCAATGCCAGCAACCACCTTCTCCTCCACTTGCCACTTGGTTCCAGTTGCCAACTCTCCCATGGCTGTGTGGGCAGAGCCATGAAGGGGGTCAACCCAAGGGACAATGCAGAGAGCTGTGGTGGCGCGATGGTTGGAATGCAGTATTGCAGGCTACTTCTGCCGACTGCTTGGCTGCCTGCAGTTTGGTGATTCGATTGTCACCGGCTCAAGGTTGACTCAGCCTTCCATCCTTCCGAAGTCGGTAAAATGAGGAGCCAGGTTGTGAGGGGCAATATGCTGACTCTGTAAACTACTTAGAGACGGCTGTAAAGCACTTTGAAGCGTATATAAGTCTAAGTGCTATTGCTATCATGGTTGTAGTGTTCTGAGGTCATGGAATCAGCTTTTGTGACCTTCCGAGAGGCAGTCAATGGGGAATCCAGATTCACTTAACAACCATGTTACTAACTTAATAAATGCAATGGTTCACTAGCTTGGTCGCTAAACAGTGAGACACTGATGAAGCGGGCACAGCAGCCCCAGCATTTTCTGCATTGCATGAGAAAAGCACATCTTCCTTCAACTGTCCTGACCACTTTCTACAGAGGGACTATCAAGAGCATTCTGTCTGGTTTGGAAGCATCATTGCTTCAAACAGGAAGACAGTGCAGAGAGTGGTGAGGATGGCAGAAAAGATTATGGCAGTTCCCTCCCCTCCATCCAGGACATAGCACAGAAGCGTTGCTTGAGCAGGGTCCGCAGGATTGTCTGGGACACTACACATCCTCTTCATGACCTGTTTTCCTTGTTAGCTTCTGGAAGGAGGCTCCGTGATATCCAAAGCAGAACATCCAGATTCAGTCACAGTTTCGTTCCATACAGCATTAACCTTGTGAACTCTCAAGCTTCCTTCTTCCATTATATATTCAAGATGGTCAGTGATTAATATTTATATGTTGTTTATATGTAAGGGTGAAGGTTGTATACATCATGTTTAAATATGTGTTATGTATGTGTACACTTTTGAGAGCAAGCAACTAAATTTCATTTTTCATGTGTGCCAGTGTGCCCACAGTAAAATAATGACAATAAAGGTTCTCTTATCTATCTCTTATCTACCTTAACAAGATAGGTCATAAAATGGGGCAAAACTCACTTAACAAATGTTTCAGTTAGCAACATAAACTTTGGGGTTAATTGTGGTCATAACTTGAGGTCTACCTGTATTGCCATTAACTATTTCCCACTCTAGTCTATCATTCTCCATCCGTGTATCAATCAGATCTGACCATGATTAGTTTCAGAACCTTGAGGGGACGGGGCAAAATCCAGCTGGAGAAAGGAAGTTAACAGCCCCCCCACTGGTTAAACTCTGTCCAGCACAACAGAAAATAGGAAAATTATCTCCAGCAGCCCAAAGTCATGGCAGGATTCCAAGAAGAAAACAGGTTAATGGTTTACCAAGGGCCCAGCGCTTTGCAGGGAAAAAAAAAAAGCACAAATGCTGATGGTAAAAGGACTGTTGCACTGATTGCTCTCTGCAAGTCCTGGTATCAAGTGAACTAAAACAACCTTCCCAATAGGGGCCTTCCGACATGGCAGATTACAACTCTCTCCTTTTGAGCTGGTAGGACCACCGTGTAGTTTCACATGCCTGGAGGTGGCGCACTGGGAGAATGCTACTAAGTTACTAAAAGGTTGATTTGCAGGAATGAAGCCCCTGCGGATTATTTTTCAGTCCCTCAGGAGTTGCTGGAGGCAGGATTGTTGTTGTTAGTTGCGAAGTCGTGTCTGACCCATCATGACCCCCATGGACAACGTTCCTCCAGGCCTTCCTGTCCTCTACCATCTTCTGGAGTCGATTTAAGCTCACGCCTACTGCTTCAGTGACTCCATCCAGCCACCTCCTTCTCTGTCGTCCCCTTCTTCTATTGCCCTCAATCTTTCCGAGAAAGCACATATTACCCGTGATATGGATGCTATCTAGGGAAAATAACAATTGATATCCGGCCATGCTCAATAATGTCTGAATCCAAAGATTCATAGAGCAAACGTTATGCTTTGCTTACCCATAATTTGCAGACTAAGCTATAATTGCTAAGTTCACACAACACGTTAAATAAAAAAAATGAAAGAAGTCTGCATTAGGAGAAACTCATCAAATTTGCAGACGACACCAAGGTGGCAGGAATAGCCAACACTCCAGAAGATAGGCTTAAGATACAGAAGGATCTTGACAGACTTGAACATCGGGCGCTATCTAACAAAATGAAATTCAATGGTGAAAAAAGTAAGGTTCTACATTTAGGCAAGAAAAATCGAATGCACAGGTATAGTAGGTGGTACCTTGCTCAATAGTAGTAACTGTGAGAGGGATCTCGGACAGTTAGAATAATTAATCAGTGGAACAACCTGCCTCCAGAAGCTGTGAATTCTCCAACACTGGAAGTTTTTAAGAGACTGGCCAGCCATTGGTCTGAAATGGTATAGGGTTTCCTGCCTGAGCAAGGGGTTGGACTAGATGACCTCCAAGGTCCCTTCCCACAGTAAAAAAAATGACACTGAAGGTTATATTATATATTATTATTATTATTATTATTATTATTATTATTATTATTATTATTATTATTACTACTACTACTACTATTACTATTATTACTATTATTATTAGATGACTCATTGAATTCACTTAAAGATTCACACTTCACATGAAACATTGATTGATTGGATTAATTGATTGATTCGTTCATTCATGTGTTCATTTATTCTATGCCGCCCATCTCACTTTGAAACATGAACTCTGAAAATGGCTCTTGGTGGCAGTTTGCCTGATTTTGGTTTAGCATGCTGTATGAACCTCTCTACTGTAATTTGATAATCATAGGTTATGACTTAATGTACTGTTCAGACCCAATCAAACAATGGCCTTAATGAATACTATAAAGCATGATTACCTAATTGATAGCTTCGTGTTTTGTACAAACAAGATCTATGCTGTCATTAAAAAATCTTTGAGAATCTTTGTGCTGAATATTCCCCGGTGGTTAAAACTGAGTCATTGGTCTCTTGTTTCTGTCTGATTGGACATAAAGTGCAAGTGCGAGGAATAAACTGAAATTGTTTATCATTGGTCATAATTAAAATAATAACGGGTTTTATGGCAATCATGAATGAGCAGGCGGTGGTCTTCCCATTATGGAAGTTTAAAATATAATATTAAAAAAAAGAGGGGGGATGACAAAACATCATTTGACCCACATCATTGCTGAGAATTCGAGCAGAATGAATCCTCTCTTTCAGGAACTTAAGACCATAGCAAAAGGTTTTAACTGGGAAGCATGTAACAACATGTTCTCAGTTACAGCAATTATGCATAAAAACTGCCCAAGTAGATCAAACCAAGGTCCGTCTTGCCTAGTAGTCTGTTTCCAGCGGCATCCAGCCAAATTCCTGTGCACTCATAAAATAGTACATACCTTGAGCTGAACACTTTGCTTTTGAAATGAACTATTTTGGCTGTCGAAACAGAAGGCAGACAAGGCAAATGGAATTTATATTCTGACTATGTCTCCGAAGAACCCCAACAAACTTACACAAGGTAACAATAAGGAGAACAATGATAGCAGGCTACAAATAACTGAAATCAGATGGACAAACGGAAGCATGTTGCATGGATGTGCCTGCTGACTAAACCCAAATGTTGTCACGTAAGGAGAGCCGGTTTGGTCTAGCGCAGGGGTAGGCAACCTTGGCTCTTTTATGACTTGTGGACTTCAACTC